>CAWUFW010014941.1:0-387120 GCA_963921515.1 Calotriton arnoldi
GAAGATCCCCGGGGGAAGCCTGGTCTGCGACCCTGCTTGCCCAGGGGGCCGACATCGCGCAATAACTACACTCCACGATGACTTGAAGCGTAAAAGGCCATTTATTAGGACAATGTTATCATAACTCCAAACATTTATTGAAAATAACATGCAACTATATAACTTTACTCAACAATAATAACTCGTACCCCTCATCCATTCTTCAACCATCTCCTGATACACTCCTCCCCATTCTTGCTGTAAACTTCTCCATACATCCCTTTTCACCTTCACAGCCCTCTTAAACATCCTCTCTTGACTTTCTTCTGCTGCACCTTGCATCCTGCGCTCAGCCCTCATTCGCCTGTGTTCCTTCCCCCACCCCGAGGGGTGGCTCCGCCCGTCCGAGACTCACCACCCCTCCAAAGTTCCGCCACCCAGGGAACCCCCGTAGGGCGGCTCTCTGCCCCAATCGGCTTTGTGCACCTTTCACACCTCACTCCCCCCTGCGGCACCATATGGTCTCATTCCAGAGCTTGCTGATGGTATCCCTCACCCCCATCATATAATATGCATTGCCCATTCTCGAAAGGTGCACCCCATCATCTCGGAATAACACAGGCTTCTCCAGCCTCAAACCCCCATGAGCAATCAATATTATATCCCTTGCCTGGCAAAAAACTCTCATCGCCCTATTCAGTTTCCGCCGAGCCTTGTCAATGGCGTCATGACTGACTGCCCCCCCCAAACTCTTCTAGGCACCAGCTCGGTCCATTCTATACATGTTCCTGCCAAAGTCTTCTTCAGAACCTCCAAGTCCCTTTGCATGTCCTGTAGCAATGCCAGGCCTGACATTCTCACCAAGTCGTTTTCCCCCAGATGCAGAACTAGCATATCTGGGCAGCCCCTCTGAGTTACAATTTTTGTGAGCCAAGGCAGCAGCGCACCCCATCTCATTCCCCCTTTACCCCACCAATAAACTTCATGGTGGCTACTCCTCAGACCCAGAGTCCGTCCATAGAGCTGTTGATCCGAGTACTTGGCTGCCCAATGCACGAACAAGTGTCCCACAATCCAGGTGATCGTCTTGGTCCCTGGACCTCTTACGCAGCCTGCAGTATAAAGAGATAAAAATTAGCCTCAGGAAAACAAACCTCATCTTCACCCCTCCCCCTTCAGGCCTCCCCTGTGGCCACCCTCATTTCTCCTATCACTTCCTCACATATCTCTCGCAACAACGGGAGCGCCAGCGTCCTATCTGGCGAATCTGACCCCATGACCATCCCAGGCGCGCCGCCGATGTAGCTGCGCCTATTCTGAAGGAATGTGTCCCATAGTCGGCTGGCTCCCTACCCTACCTTCGAAGGGACCTGCGAAACACCGCCAGTAGCTGAAAAGACGTCACTCTTTCCCCAGAGGCATGGCTAAAAACTTCTGCTCCCTGACGTTTCCCATTCAACTCGTACCTTTGCCATTCTCGCACCGGGCACGCATCACTGCATCCACTTTCCTTCAACCAAACCCATCTTCCCCTTCCTGTTTGGTCGGTTTTTGATTGCCTCAACCAAATTCCCAGGTTACCATGTTCCAAACTCACTTCACCATGCGACAGCCCTGCCCGCCGTGGTGATCCTAACAGCTCCGACACTCAGATAGCTCCGAAAAACATCCAGATCATGCACAGCCGTAATATGGCCACCTCAACTGTGTCATAACAGCAAACAGGTAAAACACCCAGCAACTACCTCAACAATTCGAAAGTAATAGCTCCCCTTAACATTCCCCCCCGTGCCCCTCTCCCGCCCCCAGCCTTTCAACATCCTGCTCAGCCTTTCATCTTTGGCAGGATCGAAACCCAGATACAACTTACTGTAAAAAGCTATCCCTGCCAGTTTCCCAGCTATGGTTGTTTGCGATAGCCCCTTATCAATACAACATAACACAAAATTCAAGACTCCCTGCTCTGCCTCCTGTCGAGTGATATTCCTTGCCGCCACTCCAGGACCCAAAAACTCTCCAAACTCGGACAAAGCCAGCCTGTAACTCCGTCGAGTCGATTCTGCCACCGATCTTTCAACCAGGCCTACTACTCTCACTCCCCCCAGGCCCAGATGTCGTCCGGCAACTGTGTCTTGCACTGCTCCGCTCCAGGTGCCAATCTCCGAAAACGCTGCCACTGGGAACGAGACAAAGCATCCGCCACATCAATGCTAGCCCCAGGCACGTGCTTGGCACGAAAAACGACATTTAACCGTAAACAACTCAACATGAACCTGCGCAACAGTCTCAACACTCTCAGATCCCTCGCCTTCTGTCTATTCACCAGTTCGACTACTGTGGTATTGTCAAAGTGGAAAAGCACAGACCGGTTCTGCAGCTCACTGCCCCACACCACCAATGCCACAAGTAACGGAAAAAACTCCAGGAAAGCAATGCTCCGCCCCTGACTCAACCAATGCGCCGGCCACTTCTCCGCACACCAAAGCCCATCCCAGAACAAACCAAAGCCTGAAGCGCCAGTGGCATCGGAAAATATCTGCACCTGCCAGACTGTGTTCTCCTCCACAAACTCCAGGGAGATGCCATTAAAATCATCCAAAAACCTCTGCCACACTCCCAGATCTGCCCTCACCCCAATCAAGATCCTGTGATGTGGCAGTACAGCGCCTGACATGGCCATGCCAAGCCGCCTGCAGAATGTCCTCCCCGCTCTCACCACCCTGCACGCACAATTCAGGAAGCCCAGCAACTTCTGTACAGCTCTCAACTCAATCTTCCTTTCTCCCATCACTTGTGACAAGAATGCCTGCATGTCATCCACCTTTCCCTGGGGCAAACGTGCCATCCATTGCACGGAGTCCAGTTCAATGCCAAGGAATGTGAACCTACAGCTGGGCCCAGCTGTCTTCTCTGGTGCTAAAGGTACCCCAAAAGCCTGCGTCAACTCCTCAAATTGCTGCAACGCTCTTCCACAGTCTCCTGAGCCCCCTTTACAGACGAACAAGAATTCGTCCAGGTAATGCGACACTTCCCTGTGGCCACTCTTCTTGATGAACACCCACTGCAAGAATGTACTGAACATCTCAAAGAGCGCGCAGGATATTGCACACCCCATGGGCAAAACCTTGTCCACGTAAATGGCACCGTCAAACTGCATGCCCAGCAGCGGAAAATCATCCGGATGAATAGGCAATAGGTGGAAAGCAGACTTGACATCACACTTCGCCATTTCTGCTTGCCTCCCACACTCCCTCACCAGGCGGACCGCATCATCCACTGAGGCATACAGCACCCTGGAGTCGTCCTCTGCAATGAAATCGTTGACTGATTCCCCTTCTGGCCATGAAATGTGATGAATCATCCTGAACTCCTCCGGGTCTTTTTTAGGGACCACCCCCAAGGGTGACACAATCTGGTCTTCAAATGGCCAATCCGTGAACGGACCCGCCATCCTCCCCTCTGCAACTTCTTTTCTCAATTTTGCTACTACCACTCCCGGAAGTTCTTTTGCTGATTTCAAATTGTCAGCCCACCGACGTGCCCTCGGCCCTTGATAATCCACTCGAAAACCTTCTTTGAAACCCCACTGCAAATGCAGGGCCGCTTCCCTGTCAGGGTAGACTGAGAGCCATGGGCCCATGGCCTCAATCTTAATTGGCTAAGGGGCCCTTTGGTCCAGCTTGCCCCCGCCCTTTTGTTGCCCTCCACTGCTCGCTTGGTGTGACCAATGTAAAACATTGGGTGAGTGGGTGTCTGCCCCCGCATTTGGAGCATTCGTGCTTGAACTTGCATGGGTACCTTGAACAGAAACCTTTGTTGAAGTTCCAGCAGGCCCCTGTTGTTGCTCCTGCCGCCTTTGGTGGGCCACTGGTAGTACTTGCCCCAACATTAACCCCACCCGCCCCTTGTTGGGCGGGATGCGCCTGCCGGGACCGATAGGTCACCGGCAGACCGCTAGCAGTATCGGTGGATGCCGAAGATTGTGTGGAAGACATCCACTGCATCCATAACTCCTGGTCCACCTCCCCCCACGGCTTATCTGGGTTGAGGCTGACTCGGGCCCTAAACTCTTCATCATAGCTAAGCCATGCGAAACCCCCAAAATGCATCTGCGCCTTCCTTATTATGTCCATATATTTCAACAGAGCGATCGCTCTATCCAAATATTTCTCTCAATAAATACTGGCGAAAATCAGGAATGCCGAGGTCCAGTTCTCCATATTAATGGGAACCTTCGGCCGTCTCGTCAGTTCCCATTCTTCTTCTTTTGACCCCTCTTTAGCCTGTATTTCCCTGTGTAATAGTTTAAAGACGTCCACATACTCATGTTTCCAAATCCTATTACGTGTCCTGTCTGATAGGTGGGAACCTAATGGCATCGCCAAGCCCATGTAAGGCAGTTTTTTGTGGTGTTTGTCACCTGCCTTGTCTTCCTTCTCGTCTTCCCCTTCCATCTTGTCAGTCTGGACACCTGCACCCACTAGACGTGCTGCCCCCCCACTTCCCTTGCGCTCGTCCTGAGCTACCGCGTCCCCCCCAACCCCAGTTCCTGCACTTTCCCTTCCCCCACACCCCTCGACCGGCAGGATTTTCCCTTTCTTCCCCCCAGGCTGTCCACCACTCCCCTGTACCTGAGGGGCCTCCTTGAGTCTCCTTGTCGCTGACCCGGCAGCTGGACTTTGTCTGCGGCACTCTCTTCTCCTTCGTCGGCATAGTCCCCTGCAAGACACCAAGTTTCTTGGTTGCCCTCTCCGTGGCCCCAGGGGGCCCTTTCACTCCCTCATCCTCATCACGCACTTCACCTTCCTCCCACTCGTCGCTCACCTCCTGATAATCTAACACCAACTCAGCCTCAGCCACCACTGGTTCTCTCACTGTCTCCTGCACTCTCTTCTGCTCTCTCGCCACACCCCCACTCTTTCCGGCGCACTTTTTCCCGGCCACCGGCTTTGCGCGCTCCCTCTTTGGCAGGTCAGCCGCCACAGACCCCCCTGCTGCTTCTGACCAGCGTCCCGGAGCTGTTTTGCGCCCTGCCGTTATCTCCCTCCCCCTCCCGGCCTCCTCCGCCAGGTGTGTCCCCCCCCAAGCTGCTCCAACTCGGGGGTCCCCCACACCACCAGGCCTCACCGTCGTGCTGGCTGTCCCTGCCCTCTTCTCTAACTGCCGACCAGCAGCAACCCACACCCACTTACCCCCTGCCTGTCCCAGTCCCCCTCATCCCCCCCCCCCAATCAGCCTCACCCGTGGGGTCCCCCCCTTTTGCCTCACACATGGCTGCCCATTTGGCTTCCTTTGCCTCTGCTCCCTAATTTTCTCTTCTAGGGACAGTCCCTCCCAACGTGGCAACGGTAGTCCTGCACTAGGAAAACTGACTGCACTAACTAAACAAAATTCTGATGAAAAACCCCCTCCCTAACCCGGTGATGCGAGGTGCTGAAAAAGAGGCCGGAACCTCCCACCCAAACACCTTTATAGGCACCACCGGCCCACCCCTAAACCCTCCCTAATGACCCCTGCCCTTCACCTTGTCCTTCCGGCCACGCGAAGATCCCCGGGGGAAGACTGGTCTGCGACCCTGCTTCCCCCCGGGGGCCGACATTACCGACAGCGATACAGCCACTGCTGGATTGGCCTAGGCTTTGCCACCAATGCCACTGCCGTTGCTACCCTTGCCCTCGGTAGTTATGGCAGGAGCAGAATTTAAACACTTGGTAAGGCCCCAAAATAAGGGAGCAATAAAAATTGGGGTTTGTACAGGCAACAGATTTCCAAGTAATGCCAGATTTACAGTAATTAGCAGGTGTGATAAACTCCTCAGATCTATTACAGTAAGGCAATCCTTCCAAAATTTACCAGCCAAAAAATGTTAGGAAATTACCGGGACATGCAGAGTTAGGTGGTGTAAACTTTGACTTTTCACATATTCTGCTGAGATCCAAGCCTGAACTCAGAATAGAAGGGATTTACTGGACACAGAAAACACCTCACCTCCCAGTGTCAATATTTACTGGCTTTGGTAAATACCTTAGTCCCATTGTCACCCTTAATAGGGCCTAAGAGCCGACACTACTTGCCTGTCTCCACCACCATAGGAACAAATATGCATAATTTTAGGGCTAGAGTCAGGGTAAGTGGGTCAACCCTCAAATGCCTTCATGGTCAAAGGATACATGATCTAGACATTGAAGAGGTGACAATCGCACTCCAAGTTAGCTTCCTGTGATTCTCTGTGAATGAATTTGAAGGGTGCCAGTGGGTATCGCCTTCTGATCAAGAGGCGTAAAATGTTCGAAGTGATGCGCTTTCCTAAAAAGGACTAAACATTCCCTCCGGCACTCGCAAAGTTTTAATTTTTCGTTTTTTGACCTTTTGTCAATGTGACAGAACAGCTATTCTTCAAAATCCATATAGATACAAACGTAGATAATTTGCTCAAACAATCTTGCTTTTATTCATGTCATTGGTGTAAGCTTCATCGATATAATAGTGTTAGGAAATCACACTATACATCCATCATTAGTCTTCAATTATCCATGAATACAAAACACCCAATGTATTTCGGGACTTGCCCTTCATCAGGGGATAGGTCCTCCTGGCGGGTGAAAAAGTTGCTCCGTTCTACAAGAGAACGGAGCGTCTTTTTCATATCAATGAAGCTTACACCAATGGCATGAATAAAAGGAAGATTGTTTGACCAAATTACCTATGTTTGTATCTATATGGATTTTGAAGAACAACTGTTCTATCACATTGACAAAAGGACAAAAAATGAAAAATTAAAACTTTGCGAGTGGCGGAGGGGACATTTAGTCCTCTGGAGGAAAACGCATCACTTCAAAGGATGCATGATGCCATTTCCACTACCCCTGGCATTTTCGAGATTTGATGTCCACGTCCCAGCACTGCTATTGGGCTTCACACTCTAAGAGTGAGCCATAACCACATTGTGATTAAAACTGAAGTTTTTGAGGGGTTCTGCATTACACAGCACTGTTGAGCACAACATCAGACTCACGGTTGGTCAGCAGTTCTGGCCACCCCCAGGGCCCTTGCAGAGGGGCAAAAAGTGGGCACTTTGTACACGCCCAAGGCACTCCCATTTCGCTGTGGACTCCTTACATTTGTCTTTGAGAGTTTCATGGTGAAGACTTAGAAGCAAAGGTTATTTTGAGATATTAGTGCACGTGCATGAAAAGAGTACACTTTAGAATAATCCTCAAAAATGGAAAACGTAAAGAGATTTTTTTAAAGGTAGTGAATTTGCTGTACTGCACTAGATTGCAGTATTTTGTGGGTTTAGGAAATTTATTGACTGATATTGCTTGGTAATAACTTTTATGCTTTTGCCGTAGCCTGGTTTTATAAGCTGGATCCAAAAGATCACCTTTACAAATAAAAATAACACACCACTCAAAACGTTAGAAAGTAGATTTTGCTAAAATTTAGAAATCACAGAAGCTAGCCGAATCTCAAGAATCAATTTTCTCCTCCGGCAGACAGCTCCAGGGCACAACAGCAGTGCGATAATAAACCCTCGTTAAGAATAACATTTTTATCTCAAAAACAATTCAGATGGAAAGTCAAGAGAAAACCGTTAATTTGTTTCTAAAATACACGTTTAGAGGAATTCTAACTTAAGCTGATGGCAGGATTTTTAAAAAAAAATTCCACCGCACCTGAGAATGGTGTACAAAGATTCTTCAGAAGACCAAATTCAACTATGTGAATAATCACAATTAATAAATTGGGTACTGCGGCCGATTTAAATGACACACTCTATGTGATAAAGAGCTGCCACCTGTAGCCTTGGTTTCCTGTTTGCAGTTCTGACTAACAGAGGGAGGCATGGAGGGCACCATTTTGTCCCAGTTGTGGCTTTCTGATTGGCTCCCCCCTACTTACCCAGTGCACATATTTTATCTAAGTCACTCAATCCAGATACTTTCTTTCGACAATACAGTTAGAAAGTGAAAAATTACAGTTTTTATTTGCATTTTTGCACATGTAAATTCCAGTAGTACGAGAACAATTATAAAATTTAGTGACACACATTGCCTTTAATATTTTTTTCTGAGTAGTAGGTCAGTGGACATCAAAAATTTGTAAATCAATAATATATTCCTACTTATTGCTAGTCAAGTGTATTATTGTCATGTTTGAGAAATTAAAGCATTTACTTGCGGCAACATTCCAATGCATCTTTTATTGCCCACTATGCCATCCAGAGTACAGCCACATGCAGGGCTTTAAGTGGGATGAAAAAACTGGGGTGGGTTCTCATCTGGGCGTGGCTGATGTAATTAAGGGCATGGCTTAAAAACACCCAAACTAAAAATCTGTTCTTAGCAGAGTGTGCTGCCCGTCTGGTATTTTGCTGCGTCTATCATTGCAGCCAGATATATAATACAACAAGTAACATCACACCTACAACAAACCAGGACTATTGGATTTGCCAATGGTTGTTAGTTGCATAAGATAAAAAAGCAACAACTATGGCTTTGCTGTATATAATATTGAAAATGCTTCCATTCTGAAATGATGAGCCTGTGAAAGAACTATAACGAGTCTCTTTGAAGTTACCTCAAAGCCAGTGAAGGGTGGTACTGCTGCAGAGTTAAGATTTAGTTTTTCACCCTGAGGGTGAGGGCAAAAATGGAGAGCCCGATAGGGACCTGTCTCAGACGCTCCTGAGCACCTGCAGGATCCAGCCCACTTAAAGCCCTTGCCATATGAAAATCAGACTTGATACTACTCCAGCAACAGTCCAGCTGAAATTGCCAGGCCAGGTCTACTCTAGATGGGAACATATTCACACCAAGAACAGATTTGATCTATTTGGGGCTCATCATTGAGATGCAGCTCAAGTCTTATGTCAGAGTGGGCACAAAACCAGTGTTTGGGCGTACCCTTTCTACTGTTTATTTATATATATGTATTTCTATTATCCACGTCTCATTTAAAACCAAAACAAGCATTGGCAAAGCTAATGCGTCTGACTGGGATGTATTGTATTGCATTGTAATTGCATTTATATAGCGCTTACTACCCCTGATGAGGCGTTGAAGCGCTTTTTTGGCACGCTGCTCCGGAACCCATAAAGGATTAGTGGTGAATTAGTATAGTGAAATATGAAAGTAATTTGAGCGGTGGATATGTTAATCAGTTATTTGGATTGAGAAAGATGGTGGAGGAATAGAAGAGAGAAAAGGTTTTCATTTGTATAGCACTTTTTATATAGAACTTGCTACTCCTGATGAGGTGGTAAAGCGCTTTTTCGGCGAGTAGCACGCTACTCTGGAACCCATAAAGTATTAGTGGTGAATGTATGACAGAACCACACATTCCGTTGTAATGCATGCTGTTACAACGCGGCCGTTACAACGCATAACCTATACCACGCATGTTTTCACAATGCTTATGCCTTTACCACGCATGCCTTTACAACGTTTCTTTATTTCGCTGGTAGGAAGGTAGGATCCTTCTGCATGTGTACCCCACTTTTTGCCTGGTGCTAAGCTGGTTTTTGACTAAGTCTGACTGGGATCCTGCTAGTCAGGACCCCAGTCTATCTGCTTTCTCCCTAAACTTTAAGCCATGTACTCAGGTACACTCCAGATTGGATACTGGGGTACCCTTGTCAGTCCCTAGTATATGGTGCCCATGTACCCAGGGCATAGGTACCCCAGAGGCCTCCCTTGGGCTGAAGCATGTATAATGCCACCCATGAGAGGCCATGCAAAATGGAACCTACAGGCCTGCATTGCAGCCTGTGTAAGTTGGTGCATGCACCACTTACTTAAGATATGGGTTTACTATATCAAAGGGTCACTGCACTTAAAACCTATAAGTCACCACTTTAGCAGGCCTTTACAATCCTGAGGGCAGGGTGCTTGGTTCTAAGTGAGAGGGTGCCACTGCATGAGCAGAACACCCCTGCAGCCTACGGAGTACATTATCCCGGGTTGTCAGTGAGGCAGCCATTTACGACATATAGAGTGGCATTATGTGACCGTGTGATGACCAACTCTAAAACAGCTGAAACTAACCCTATCGTGTTTGGTGTCAAACATGTTCCTCAGAAGCGAGCTTCGTGGGGTCCCTGGTGTTCCCCGTACCAGCCTTCTAGTCCCGGACAGCACAAAATGGTTGCTGCCGACCAGAGACACATTTCTGCCCTCCTGCTGCTGAGCCAAGCTCGAGCAGGGGAAGGCAGAACAATAGGCATCCTGTCACAGGGAGGTGTGACCACCTCCCAGATAGGATTTAGTGTATTAGAGCTGGGTGGGTGTGCTTGCAAGCGACTGAAAGTCTGCATGAGGGGCCCATTTGGTGTCCCTGTGCATAGTCCAGTTCAAACCAGTCCTGGGAGCCGTTGGCTCCCACTCTGGCGTGAAACTGGACAAAAGACATGGGAGTAACCTCCCCACTGTCCAGATCCTCCCCTGAGAGGGTCCCCTGAATCTTGCCAACCCTCTTCCGTGGGTACATAAGGGCTTACCTGGCTGTAGGATCTTAGATTCGACGTGGACAAGATTCTGAACCAGAAACCACTGAACTTCGACCGTCTGGACACTCTGGACTTCATTTGGGCCCGACTTCGTCTCCCTCTCAATCTGAAGCATCATCTGTACCCGTGCACCATACAGGATCCGTGCAGGACCTGTGGAGCATCAAGGACAACTGAAGATATCTCCCTTGTAGTGAAGGAGTAACTCCCCTGCATTACAACACTGCTGTCCGGTCTGCTGACCCTGAGCTCCTATGGACTCCGAAGGCTTCAGCAACACAGGAGGTTGGTTTCTACGTCCCTCGAGGTCCGAGCTGCCCTCTCACCAAGATTGAGGTCAGAATCCCTTGTGGGGGCTGCAATACCCGAACCCCTGTGCACCGCGTATATTTGCAATTGCATATGCTTATTGGCGTTTACCAAACAAGTGCATTGGGCTCCGAGTAGCCCCAACCTCTGGCACCATTTCCTACCAAGAACTTTGGCCTCCTCGCACCGAGTGCTCCGTGGGCTGTTGTTTGGTGAAATCGCTCAAGGTCCTCTCGCGACTCCTGTGCCTCCGACCGGTAGGCCCACTTGAGGGTCAACTTTGCTTTTCTTGGGCTCCCCTGGTTTCTCCAGGCCTGCCCTGACTCCCCTTGCTGTGGTGAGTCTCCTGGACCTTGCTGGTCTGAACCGTAAACATCCTTGACCTTCTGCGTGGGTTACTGTTGCCAAGGCTTGTTGGTGCTCCTGCCGGACACCGACCCCTCAGCACTCGACATCCTTCCTGGGACAGCTCGTATCCGGCTCTTGGTCGTCCTCTACGTCTCCTGGTCCCCGTAGCTGCAGAGTCAAGAACTCCATCAACACACCTGAAGCACCCGACATCGGTGGGCATTCGTCTACCAAGCCCCTGGTCACTCCTGAGTGACCCAGACTCTGTCCCCTCTGCTTTTAGGTACTCTTCGACAAGAATCCCCCTTTGGATTCCAACGGACACTTTTCTTCCTTTCAACAGTGGCTCTTCTTCGAAGTCCTCCATTGGGTTTCCGTCGCCACTTCAGACCTATGCACTTGGCTTCCCTGGGATAGGTAACTTGGGTACCTCGGCATCCATGGGTGGGGTGGCTCTCCAAACTCCTATCTTCCACGGGGTTTCTTTGAAGTCCACTGGGAAGGGTCCTTAAACTCTAAAACATCAACCGTGACTTTCCCAAGAATTGTACGGAGCACGCGGTTGTGTTCCCACACTGCACCCGTCCTCCGTGGGGACCCTACTTACTCACCTTGGGTAGTTCCTTTGGGTTCCAGCGATTCTACGTCCTCTCGCCACTGTCTTTACTCGAGTCTTGGTTCTTATACCACTTTCTTAGTAAATGGTTTGGTCCCCCCTGGAGCCCACTGTGTATTAGTGCTATTTACTGTAATTTCTGTGCTTAAGTATTGTGTGCTTTGTGATTATCTCTGTGTAGGAGATACTGTGTCGTACTAGATAGTGTTATATTAATAAACACATTTTTATAACTACTGTGTGGTTCTCCTTTCATTTAACCAATACTATAAGGTTGCATTGTGGTAAAACAAGCTGCTTAACATTCCTTCAAGACTAAGCCTGAAGGCTGCTCTCCACAGCTACCACTTGGATAGCTTTCTAAGGTTATCTTTGTCCTCTTAAATCACCGTAAGGGTTGTTTGGACTGGTGCAAGGTGCCCACTTTAATTAGTGGACAGCATATACCAGGCCAACTTCTCACATTGGTGTGCAGCGGTTGAGATTTAAGCCTGCATTGTTTTACCAGATAAATCTTTGTATTGATTAACTGAAAAACCACTAGTACTAGATACATATAATACTAGCTTAGAATAAGTAAGTCTACTGAACGTAGGGTTGGGTAAGTCAAGGGCCTAGCACACCCTTTCTCCAACCTCAGAGAGTTTAGTTCCCTCTAGGTTAGGTAGGTGCAACACCTCACCTAGTATGTCTGCAAAAGGAGATGCCAGTGGCTCTCTGCCTATTAGATACAGTGAGCTTTCATTCCAAAAACTGAAAGCCCTGTGTGCCTCTAGAAAGTTGAAGACAGGGAGAAGTGCCAACACTCAACACCTGGTAGAGGTGTTACTTCTAGATGACTTAAGGAAAACTGCTGGGTCAGATGAACAGGAGAGAGTGGGCGGGACAGGGAATGAAGACAGGTCAGAAGGTGACACCTTTTATGACCTAAACTCTAACCCTGACCATGGAGAACCTGATGGTTCTCACCTGGATAACTCAGATCTTCAAGAGGAGAATGGAGGAAGCCATGAGGCTCCCCTCTTTACTCCCCCTGGAAGAGTGCAGAGTTTACCAAGGAGATCTAGATCTCCCTCTGCAGAGTCTAATCACTTAGGACAGTCTGTAGGGACCTTTGTATCTAGCAAGAGGGACCACTCTTATGATAGGGAATACCAACCTCTTGAGCTTGAGAAAGCTATGCTTAGGCTCAGGCAAGAGCAGTTGGCCCTTGACAAGGAGTCCCTAGAAGTCCAGAGAGCTAGAAAACAATTGGGACTAGAGTCCCATGATGGCAGCAACAGTGTCCCTAGAGTTAAGGAACATTCCTTTGATAATAGGAACCTGAGAAAATTGTCCCTCCCTACCATGTTGGGGATGACATCCACAAATGGATAACTGCTTTAGAGAGGGCCTGTAAAGTTCAGAGGGTCCCTCAAGAGCAGTGGGCAGCTATCTTGTGGCTCTCCTCTGCTGACAAAGTTAGAGATAAGCTCCTCACTGTTAGAGAAGAGGATGCTGACAATTACTCAGTTCTGAAGAGTGCTCTCATTGATGTGTTTGGCTTAACCACTAAACAGTACAGGATTAAGTTCAGAGACACCCAGAAGATACAGACTCAGCATTGGGTAGACTTTGTGCTGCAAAGGCTCTGGTAGGTTGGTTGCTTGGCAGCAAAGTGCATGACTATTTAGGATTGTACAATTTGATTATGAGGAAGCAGATCCTTAATAATTGTCAAAACCAGCTTTTGTACCAGTACCTGGTGGACTCAGATCTGACTTCTCCCCAAGAGTTGGGAAAGAAGGCAGATAAATGGGTCAGAATCAAGCAGAACAAGCATTGGCATAGCCAATAGATCTCACCTTTGGGACCTTATAAGTGTTTAGCCATGCAACAGTTGATGTTGTTGCACCAAGGATATTGTGCTGCATAACTAAATACTTATAAGGTCCTAAAAGCGAGACCTATTGGCTATGCCGCGAAGGCATGGCTAAGGCGGAGTTAGGCGCCATCCGTGTTGCTGTGATATAGTAACTGTATCTGTATGCTATCATGCCACAGATTGCTTTGTACATAAAGGACGGCAGACTTGTGCAGAGCTTGGACGGGCGAGTATGTTTCCACGTACAGCGTACAACATGGGATTGGCGCACTATATTCCAACTTAGTGCAAATCTGGATTCTGCTGCTGTAAAAGGTGCCGGGTTTGTAGAACAAGAGTCCGAAGGACCTGCAGGATTCTGACGGATGGACTACCGAGCTGCCCAGACTGGCGAGCTCAGAGGCCATGCATGAGCATCCATTGCTTGGCCTCCCTGCTGAAGTGCAGAGCTTGTTGTGATGGTGGTTTGGGGGATAGAATGAGAGGCAGATGATGCTCCTGGTTCTGTAATGAATCTGATAACATTTACAGTCACACCCTAAAGGGAAAGGGGGATAAAAAAAGTGCCCTGTTCACGCCAGTGAGTGAAAGACTGGTAGAGCTGGACAAGAGGTAGTCAGTCAGATGTCAGGCAGGAGTTAGTCTGACTAGCAGGACTCTAGAGTAATAGTCATAGTTCAGTCAGTTTGGTGAATTCAGATCTAAGTAAGGTCTCTGAAAGGCCTCTGGAGTGAGTTATCTTTCGGACATGTGACTTCGAAAGATGGGTAGCGCAGGTATCACCTTGACCCTTGGCGGAAGGCAGGCTCTCTTAATTTGCTTGCTCCAACCAAACTTAGGGCAGTATCCATGCCATGAGTGATATAGCGCCAGTGCTGAAGTGGGTGGTGGCCTCCTAAAAAACGTTTGGGTACCTGCACTTATTTATATTTTATTATTACGCACTGAGGTCCATGAATTTCATGGGGAATGTGAAAGAGGACGAGGCGAGTGGTCCGGTGAAGTGGGCAGGAGAGGGTCAGGTGGAATGGGCAGGAGAGGGTCAGGTGGAATGGGCAGGAGAGGGTCAGGTGGAGTGGGCAGGAGAGGGCCAGGTGGAGTGGGCAGGAGAGTGTGAGGTAGAGTGGCCAGGAGAGGGTCAGGTGGAGTGGGCAGGAGAGGGCCAGGTGGAGTGGGCAGGAGAGGGCCAGGTGCAGTTGGCAGGGGAGGGTCAGGTAGAGTGGGCAGGAGAGTGTGAGGTAGAATGGGCAGGAGAGGGTGAGGTATCGTGGGCAGGAGAGGGTCAGGGGGAGTGGGCAGGAGAGGGTCAGGGGGAGTGGGCAGGAGAGGGTCAGTGGGAGTGGGCAGGAGAGGGCCAGGTGGAGTGGGCAGAGAGTGTGAGGTAGAGTGGACAGGAGAGGGTCAGGTGGAGTGGACAGGAGAGCGTCAGCTGCAGTGGGCAGGAGAGGGACAGGTAGAGTGGGCAGGAAAGGGTGAGGTAGAGTGGGCAGGGGAGGGTGAGGTAGAGTGGGCAGGAGAGGGCCAGGTGCAGTGGGCTGGAGAGGGCCAGGTGGAGTGGGCAGGAGAGGGTCAGGTAGAGTGGGCAGGAAAGGGTGAGGTAGAGTGGGCAGGAGAGGGTGAGGTAGAGTGGGCAGGAGAGGGTCAGGTGGAGTGGGCGGGAGAGGGTCAGGTGGAGAGGGTCAGGTGGAGTGGGCAGGAGAGGGCCAGGGGGAGTGGGCAGGAGAGTGTGAGGTAGAATGGGCAGGAGAGGGTGAGGTAGCGTGGGCAGGAGAGGGCCAGGGGGAGTGGGCAGGAGAGGGTCAGGTAGAGTGGGCAGGAGAGGGTGAGGTAGAGTGGACAGGAGAGGGTCAGGTGGAGTGGACCGGAGAGGGTCAGCTGCAGTGGGCAGGAGAGGGACAGGTAGAGTGGGCAGGAAAGGGTGAGGTAGAGTGGGCAGGAGAGGGTGAGGTAGAGTGGGCAGGAGAGGGCCAGGTGCAGTGGGCAGGAGAGGGCCAGGTGGACTGGGCAGGAGAGGGTCAGGTAGAGTGGGCAGGAAAGGGTGAGGTAGAGTGGGCAGGAGAGGGTGAGGTGGAGTGGACAGGAGAGGGTCAGGTGGAGTGGGCAGGAGAGGGTGAGGTAGAGTGGACAGGAGAGGGTGAGGTGGAGTGGGCAGGAGAGGGTCAGGTAGAGTGGGCAGGAAAGGGTGAGGTAGAGTGGGCAGGAGAGGGTGAGGTGGAGTGGACAGGAGAGGGTCAGGTGGAGTGGGCAGGAGAGGGTGAGGTAGAGTGGACAGGAGAGGGTCAGGTGGAGTGGGCAGGAGAGGGTGAGGTAGAGTGGACAGGAGAGGGTCAGGTGGAGTGGACAGGAGAGGGTCAGCTGCAGTGGGCAGGAGAGGGACAGGTAGAGTGGGCAGGAAAGGGTGAGGTAGAGTGGGCAGGAGAGGGTGAGGTAGAGTGGGCAGGAGAGGGCCAGGTGCAGTGGGCAGGAGTGGGCCAGGTGGAGTGGGCAGGAGAGGGTGAGGTAGAGTGGGCAGGAGAGGGTAAGGTAGAGTGAGCAGGAGAGGGTAAGGTAGAGTGAGCAGCAGAGGGTGAGGTAGAGTGGGCAGGAGAGGGTGAGGTAGAGTGGGCAGGAGAGGGTGAGGTAGAGTGGGCAGGAGAGGGTAAGGTAGAGTGAGCAGGAGAGGGTAAGGTAGAGTGAGCAGGAGAGGGTGAGGTAGAGTGGGCAGGAGAGGGTGAGGTAGAGTGGGCAGGAGAGGGTGAGGTAGAGTGGGCAGGAGAGGGTCAGATGCAGTGGGCAGGAGAGGGCCAGGTGGAGTGGGCAGGAGAGGGCCAGGTAGAGTGAAAGACTGGTAGAGCTGGACAAGAGGTAGTCAGTCAGATGTCAGGCAGGAGTTAGTCTGACTAGCAGGACTCTAGAGTAATAGTCATAGTTCAGTCAGTTTGGTGAATTCAGATCTAAGTAAGGTCTCTGAAAGGCCTCTGGAGTGAGTTATCTTTCGGACATGTGACTTCGAAAGATGGGTAGCGCAGGTATCACCTTGACCCTTGGCGGAAGGCAGGCTCTCTTAATTTGCTTGCTCCAACCAAACTTAGGGCAGTATCCATGCCATGAGTGATATAGCGCCAGTGCTGAAGTGGGTGGTGGCCTCCTAAAAAACGTTTGGGTACCTGCACTTATTTATATTTTATTATTACGCACTGAGGTCCATGAATTTCATGGGGAATGTGAAAGAGGACGAGGCGAGTGGTCCGGTGGAGTGGGCAGGAGAGGGTCAGGTGGAATGGGCAGGAGAGGGTCAGGAGGAATGGGCAGGAGAGGGTCAGGTGGAGTGGGCAGGAGAGGGCCAGGTGGAGTGGGCAGGAGAGTGTGAGGTAGAGTGGCCAGGAGAGGGTCAGGTGGAGTGGGCAGGAGAGGGCCAGGTGGAGTGGGCAGGAGAGGGCCAGGTGCAGTTGGCAGGCGAGGGTCAGGTAGAGTGGGCAGGAGAGTGTGAGGTAGAATGGGCAGGAGAGGGTGAGGTATCGTGGGCAGGAGAGGGTCAGGGGGAGTGGGCAGGAGAGGGTCAGGGGGAGAGGGCAGGAGAGGGTCAGTGGGAGTGGGCAGGAGAGGGCCAGGTGGAGTGGGCAGAGAGTGTGAGGTAGAGTGGACAGGAGAGGGTCAGGTGGAGTGGACAGGAGAGGGTCAGCTGCAGTGGGCAGGAGAGGGACAGGTAGAGTGGGCAGGAAAGGGTGAGGTAGAGTGGGCAGGGGAGGGTGAGGTAGAGTGGGCAGGAGAGGGCCAGGTGCAGTGGGCTGGAGAGGGCCAGGTGGAGTGGGCAGGAGAGGGTCAGGTAGAGTGGGCAGGAAAGGGTGAGGTAGAGTGGGCAGGAGAGGGTGAGGTAGAGTGGGCAGGAGAGGGTCAGGTGGAGTGGGCGGGAGAGGGTCAGGTGGAGAGGGTCAGGTGGAGTGGGCAGGAGAGGGCCAGGGGGAGTGGGCAGGAGAGTGTGAGGTAGAATGGGCAGGAGAGGGTGAGGTAGCGTGGGCAGGAGAGGGCCAGGGGGAGTGGGCAGGAGAGGGTCAGGTAGAGTGGGCAGGAGAGGGTGAAGTAGAGTGGACAGGAGAGGGTCAGGTGGAGTGGACAGGAGAGGGTCAGCTGCAGTGGGCAGGAGAGGGACAGGTAGAGTGGGCAGGAAAGGGTGAGGTAGAGTGGGCAGGAGAGGGTGAGGTAGAGTGGGCAGGAGAGGGCCAGGTTCAGTGGGCAGGAGAGGGCCAGGTGGACTGGGCAGGAGAGGGTCAGGTGGACTGGGCAGGAGAGGGTCAGGTAGAGTGGGCAGGAAAGGGTGAGGTAGAGTGGGCAGGAGAGGGTGAGGTGGAGTGGACAGGAGAGGGTCAGGTGGAGTGGGCAGGAGAGGGTGAGGTAGAGTGGACAGGAGAGGGTCAGGTGGAGTGGGCAGGAGAGGGTCAGGTAGAGTGGGCAGGAAAGGGTGAGGTAGAGTGGGCAGGAGAGGGTCAGGTGGAGTGGACAGGAGAGGGTCAGGTGGAGAGGGCAGGAGAGGGTGAGGTAGAGTGGACAGGAGAGGGTAAGGTGGAGTGGACAGGAGAGGGTCAGCTGCAGTGGGCAGGAGAGGGACAGGTAGAGTGGGCAGGAAAGGGTGAGGTAGAGTGGGCAGGAGAGGGTGAGATAGAGTGGGCAGGAGAGGGCCAGGTGCAGTGGGCAGGAGTGGGCCAGGTGGAGTGGGCAGGAGAGGGTGAGGTAGAGTGGGCAGGAGAGGGTAAGGTAGAGTGAGCAGGAGAGGGTAAGGTAGAGTGAGCAGCAGAGGGTGAGGTAGAGTGGGCAGGAGAGCGTGAGGTAGAGTGGGCAGGAGAGGGTAAGGTAGAGTGAGCAGGAGAGGGTAAGGTAGAGTGAGCAGGAGAGGGTGAGGTAGAGTGGGCAGGAGAGGGTGAGGTAGAGTGGGCAGGAGAGGGTCAGATGCAGTGGGCAGGAGAGGGCCAGGTGGAGTGGGCAGGAGAGGGCCAGGTAGAGTGGGCAGGAGAGGGTAAGGTAGAGTGGGCAGGAGAGGGTAAGGTAGAGTGAGCAGGAGAGGGTAAGGTAGAGTGAGCAGGAGAGGGTGAGGTAGAGTGGGCAGGAGAGGGTGAGGTAGAGTGGGCAGGAGAGGGTGAGGTAGAGTGGGCAGGAGAGGGTAAGGTAGAATGAGCAGGAGAGGGTAAGGTAGAGTGAGCAGGAGAGGGTGAGATAGAGTGGGCAGGAGAGGGTGAGGTAGAGTGGGCAGGAGAGGGTGAGGTAGAGTGGGCAGGAGAGGGTCAGATGCAGTGGGCAGGAGAGGGTCAGGTGGAGTGGGCAGGAGAGGGCCAGGTGGAGTGGGCAGGAGAGGGTCAGGTGGAGTGGGCAGCAGAGGGCCAGGTGGAGTGGGCAGGAGAGAGCCAGTTGGCGTGGGCTCTTCCATACTGCCTACACGTAGAAGCCACTCACAGTTTCCAGCCACGAGAAATACCCGCTTAAACCGAAGCTTTTTAGGTTAAAAAAAAGTTCACCAAGTTGCAATTTTATGCACTTGGCGATTTCACACGATCCCAGCAGTGGTCTGTCTTCTAATGGACTTATTCCCGTGGTGTATAAAACGCACACTGTCCATGCAGTTTGTGCAATAGCAGTGAAGCCACATCTCTCCGTTAGGCCAGATGTGGGAATCACACAGAGGGCTGCTAATAAAGTTGGTTCCAGCGGGCTCCGCAGTTGGCATGCACTTAGTTGAAAGTACGGTGCTTATTTCTGTATTAAAAATGAGTTAACACCCGCGGATTCTTGGGCCACCTTTCCAAACTGAGCACAGAACTTTCAAGAAAAGAATCTTTAACGTCTGGTGAAGTCATTTCAGAAGGAGTTTGGCGGCCGCGAAAGTGAAAGTAATGGCCCGGAGAAGTCATTTCAGAAGGAGTTTGGCGGCCTCGAAAGTGAAAGTAATGGCCCGGAGGAAGAGATAAGAAAGGCAGATGGCGAAGTAATGGCCCGGAGGAAGAGATAAGAAAGGCAGATGGCGGCTGCGCACGTGCACGCGAGCGTGCACTCAAGCTTCAGGCCAAGAAAAGCTTGTGGGTAGCACTTTGAAAAGCCCCTTACTAAAAGTCGAGCAGCAGCGCATGCGCTGCTCTAGGCTCGACCTAAAAAAAAGGAGGCGAGTGGTGCGCGCGACGGCAAAAGGAAACAGGCTGGCGAGTGGTGTGCGATGTGCGCGCACCATGACGAGAGAGGAAAACCATATGGCGCCTCTGCTCGTCATTGTGCGCGTACCCGCACGCTCTAGGCAAGCCAAAAAAGATGTGGTCGCATTTCTGAAAGCCCACTGACTAAATGTCTTGCCCAGACCAGCGCAAGCGCTGGCTCAGGGCGAGACCTAAAAACCAGGGTGGTGGTGACCAGAAGAAGGATACTTCCTAAACCCAAGAGAAAGGGGGAGATAAGTCTAAAGAGAAGTCCTCTGAAGGTCCCCTAAAGTCCTCCTCTGGGGGTGGTTCTGGATATCCTTCTTCCCCTGGAAAGAAACCTTATTGCTTTATTGGTAAAAAGCCAGGCCACAGGAAGAATGATTCTGACTGTCCTAAGGCCAACAATAAGGAAAATATTCCTCCTACTACTACAGCACCCCCCAATGCTCCAAGTAGCAGTCCCCCAAGTAGTAGCAACCCTCCCAAAAGTTTAGTTGGGTTTTCTTGGGGTGCTGAGGTGGAAACTGGCTTAGCCAGATCCCCGACACAGGCCTCCTTAGTCTGTGATGGTGGCATGGGGTTTGCCACTTTTACTGTGAATCCCAATACTTTGGCCAAGTACAGACAGGAGCCTCTGATTAATGGACAGAAACCTGTGCCCTATAGGGACACAGGGGCCAGTGTCACCATGGTGCAGGGAACCTGGTTCCCCCCCTTCAGATTTTACCTGAGTACCAGTACCAGGTGACCAACACTGATGGTGTTAAGACAGATCATCCCATGGCTATAGTCAATCTCAGCTGGTGGGGGGGGGGGGTCACTGGTCCCAAAAGAGTTGCAGTGTCTCCAAACTTACCTGTAGATTGCCTCTTGGGTAATGATTTTGAAACTTCAGCCTGGGCTGAAGTAGAACTGAAGGCCACTCTAGAGATGTTAGGCCTCCCTGAGAAAGTTGGTGTGACCCTTAGGGCCCCAGTCCAACCCCAGGGAAATTCTGGAGCAGTGGAGCCTGAAAGAATGGCCCACTCTGCTCCACCAGAGAGCACAGGGGATGAAGAAAAGTCTTCTCCCCCCCCCCAGACTATAGGTAAGGGTCAGCTTCCTCAGGGAACTGATCCTACCCCTTGTGAAGGAACTGCCCCAGAGGTGGTCAGACCTGACCTGGCAGAGCCACTGAGGGCAGGGGAACCTTCCAAGGAGGTACCCAGTCTGGAGCAGGTATCCTGCCCCTCTCTACCTAGCCTCAGTCAGCCTAGGGCTGCAGAGGTCAGGGATGTCCGTGGACCCCATAGGGCCCACTGCCAGGAGGAATCCCCTCATCCACAGATTAGGAACCCCCAGCATAGTAGTACTAGACAGGTGGATAATCCTCAGCAATCTGAGGGATCCCTCTTACCCTTAGGCAAGGACATCCCCCAGATGGACTTGGTTGGGCAAGGGAAAACCTGGGACCAAGCTGTCCCAAACCTTCACTGGTCCACCATTGTTCTAACCAGAAGGGATCAACCAAAAGCTGTAGGCAGCCAGAGGTTAACCTCTAGGGATAGGTATAAGTCAGTCATAGAAAGAAAGGCCTCCATGGTGTCCAGTCCTCGGAGGAAGCTGAGACCAACCCTGTTAGGGCCTCACGTCCCAACTCAGACATCTCATCAGCCTCTTTCTTGGCTCAAACAGCTTACAGGTAGTCACCCCAAAATGTTGAAAGGATCCAAGACCCTACAGGGTAGGAACTTCTCAGTGGACCATAGGATAGGGGGTATCCATGCAAATGCAGGACCTTCCTTATATGGCCACTTAGGGACTAAAGTCTCAACTGGGCAAGGTGAGCCTTATCTCCTTTCTTTTGGGGGGGATTTCTTTTGGGGGGGGGGGTGGGGGTTATATAGGAAGGTAGGATCCTTCTACATGTGTACCCCCACTTTTTGCCTTGTGCTAAGCTGGTTTTGGACTAAGTCTGACTGGGATCCTGCTAATCAGGAACCCAGTCTATCTGCTTTCTCCCTAAACTGTTATGCCATGTACTTAGGTACACTCCAGATTGGATACTGGGGTACCCTTGTCAGTCCCTGGTATATGGTACCCATGTACCCAGGGCATAGGTACCCCAGAGGCATCCCTTGGGCTGAAGCATGTATTATGCCACCCATGAGAGGCCATGCAGAATGGAACCTACAGGCCTGCCATTGCAGCCTGTGTAAGTTGGTGCATGCACCACTTACTTAAGATATAGGTTTACTATATCTAAGGGTCATCTCACCTAAAACCTATAAGTCACCCCTCTAGCAGGCCTTTGCAATCCTGAGGTTAGGGTGCTTGGTTTAAGTGAGAGGGTGCCACTGCATGAGCAGAAAACCCCTGCAGGATACGGAGTCCATTCTCCCGGGTTGTCAGTGAGGCAGCCATTTACGACATATAGAGTGGCATTATGCGACCGTGTGATAACCAACTCTAAAACAGCTGAAACTAACCCTATCGTGTTTGGTGTCAAACATGTTGGAATCATACCCCCACACCGGTAAGCGGTGTGGGAGGTATGATTCCACCCCTCAGAAGCGAGCTTCGTGAGGTCCCTGGTGTTCCCGGTGCCAGCCTTCTAGTCCCGGACAGCACAAAATGGTTGCTGCTGACCAGAGACACATTTCTGCCCTCCTGCTGCTGAGCCAAGCTCGAGCAGGGGAAGGCAGAACAATAGGCATCCTGTCACATGGAGGTGTGACCACCTCCCAGACAGGATTTAGTGTATTAGGGCTGGGTGGGTGCGCTTGCAAGCGACTGAAAGTCTGCATGAGGGGCACTTTTGGTGTTCCTGTGCATAGTCCAGTTCAAACCAGTCCTGGGAGCCGTTGGCTCCCGCTCTGGCGTGAAACTGGACAAAGGACATGGGAGTAACCTCCCCACTGTCCAGATCCTCCCCTGGAAGGGTCCCCTGAATCTTGCCAACCCTCTTCCGTGGGTACAGAAGGGCTTACCTGGCTGATGGACCTTAGATTCGACGTGGACAAGATTCTGAACCAGAAAACACTGAACTTCGACCGTCTGGACACTCTGGACTTTGTTTGGGCCCGACTTCGTCTCCCTCTCAGTCTGAGGCATCGTCTGTGCCCGTGCACCATACAGGATCCGTGCAGGACCTGTGGAGACAACCGAAGCTATCGCCCTTGGAGTGAAGGAGTCACTCCCCTACATTCGCAGGCACTGCAACACTGCTGTTCGGTCTGCTGACGCTGATCTACTACGGACTCCGAAGGCTTCAGCAACACAGGAGGTGGGTTTCTATGTCCCTCAAAGTCCGAGCTGCCCTCTCACCAAGTTTGTGGTCAGAATCCCTCGTTGGGGCTGCAATACCCGAACCCCTGTGCACCGCGTACATTTGCAAGTGCATATGTTTGTTGGTGTTTCCCGAACAAGTGAATTGGGCTCCGAGTAGCCCCAACCTCTGGCACCATGTCCTACCAAGAACTTCGGCCTCCTCACACCGAGTGCTCCGTGGCTGTTGTTTGGTTAAATCGCTCGAGTCCGGCCTGTGGGTCCACTTGAGGGTCAACTTTGCTTTTCTTGAACTCCCCTGGTTGCTCCAGGCCTGCCCTGACTCCCCTTGCTGTGGTGAGTCTCCTGGACCTTGCTGGTCTGAACCGTACACATTCTTGACCTTTTGCGACCTTGAGCGACCCCTGACCTTGACTGGTAGGTCGCTCCCCCACCACACAGCTCCGTCTGTGTGCCCTGCTGCTGCCCCTGATTGTGCTCGTTTTTTTCCTTCTGTGCCCCCTTGCTGCCCTGATTGTGCTCGTTTTTTCCTTTCTGTGCCCCCTTGCTGCCCTGATTGTGCTCGTTTTTTTTCCTTTCTGTGCCCCCCTTGCTGCCCTGATTGTGCTCGTTTTTTCCTTTCTGTGCCCCCCTTGCTGCCCTGATTGTGCTCTGTTTTTTTCCTTTCTGTGCCCCCTTGCTGCCCTGATTGTGCTCGTTTTTCCTTTCTGTGCCCCCTTGCTGCCCTAATTGTGCTCGTTTTTCCTTTCTGTGCCCCTTTGCTGCCCTGATTGTGCTCGTTTTTTCCTTTCTGTGCCCCCTTGCTGCTCTGATTGTGCTCGGTTTTTTTTCCTTTCTGTGCCCCCTTGCTGCCCTGATTGTGCTCGTTTTTTTCCTTTCTGTGCCCCCTTGCTGCCCTGATTGTGCTCGTTTTTTCCTTTCTGTGCCCCCTTGCTGCCCTGATTGTGCTCGTTTTTACCTTTCTGTGCCCCCTTGCTGCCCTGATTGTGCTCGTTTTTTCCTTTCTGTGCCCCCTTGCTGCCCTGATTGTGCTCGTTTTTTTCCTTTCTGTGCCTGTTTCCCGCCGCTGCGCCTGCGGCCCCGCCCCCTCACTGCCCATTCGCTGCCCCATTCCCTGCTCCTCCCTCCCACCTCCCCATTTATGGCGGCCGCTGCATGGTGAAGAGAGCGACCCCTGACCTTGACTGGTAGGTCGCTCCCCCACCACACAGCTCCGTCTGTGTGCCCTGCTGCTGCCCCTGATTGTGCTCGTTTTTTTCCTTCTGTGCCCCCTTGCTGCCCTGATTGTGCTCGTTTTTCCTTTCTGTGCCCCCTTGCTGCCCTGATTGTGCTCGTTTTTTTCCTTTCTGTGCCCCCTTGCTGCCCTGATTGTGCTCGTTTTTTCCTTTCTGTGCCCCCCTTGCTGCCCTGATTGTGCTCGTTTTTTTCCTTTCTGTGCCCCCTTGCTGCCCTGATTGTGCTCGTTTTTTCCTTTCTGTGCCCCCTTGCTGCCCTGATTGTGCTCGTTTTTCCTTTCTGTGCCCCCTTGCTGCCCTGATTGTGCTCGTTTTTTTTTCCTTTCTGTGCCCCCCTTGCTGCCCTGATTGTGCTCGTTTTTTTCCTTTCTGTGCCCCCTTGCTGCCCTGATTGTGCTCGTTTTTTCCTTTCTGTGCCCCCTTGCTGCCCTGATTGTGCTCGTTTTTTTCCTTTCTGTGCCCCCTTGCTGCCCTGATTGTGCTCGTTTTTTCCTTTCTGTGCCCCCTTGCTGCCCTGATTGTGCTCGTTTTTTTCCTTTCTGTGCCTGTTTCCCGCCGCTGCGCCCCTGCGGCCCCGCCCCCTCACTGCCCATTCGCTGCCCCATTCCCTGCTCCTCCCTCCCACCTCCCCATTTATGGTGGCCGCTGTGCGGCCGGGCAGCGGACGTGCGCAGCGGGCGCGCCTAAGGCAAGCCCGTCTGCGCCGGGACCGCGCCCAGCGCCAGAACCCCTGGTCCGGGCATCCCCCGCGCCCGCCACATCAACAGACGCCGATACGACGCCAGCACCCTCCACGCACTCAACCCCGGAAAAGATCACGCCTGCTACCTGGCCACCCCGAAGCGCACCCAAGGGCCCTTCACCTGCCGGAACTGCAGCTTCGCCAGCACCCGCCCCGCCAAACCACCGCCCAGGAAAGAACCCAACTACCTCAGATGCATCCTCCTCAACACCCGCTCCGCCCGCAAACACGCCATCGAACTCTGGGACCTTCTCGACTCAACCTCCCCAGACGTCGCATTCCTGACGGAGACCTGGCTGAATCCCGCTTCAGCCCCCGACATCGCCATTGCCATCCCGGACGGCTACAAGATCACCCGCCGGGACCGCACCAACGGAGTCGGAGGAGGCATCACTATCGTCCACAGGAACACCCTCAGAGTCTCAACCAACACCGACGACACCCTCAGCACCGCCGAACACATGCACTTCCAGATCCACACCGATCCCAACACCACCCTCAGAGGAACCCTCATCTACAGACCCCCGGACCCCGACCACAGTTCAGCGATTCTATCGCTGACTTCGTCAGCACACACGCCATCGCCTCCACGGACTACATCCTCCTCGGGGACCTGAACTTCCACCCCGAGAACAACAAGGACACCAACTCCACCACCCTGATCGACAACCTCGCCACCCTCGGACTCAGACAGCTCGTGACTACACCCACCCACGCCGCCGGCCACACGCTCGACTCCATCTTTTCCGCAAGCCCACACGTCTCCTTCAACCACACCTCCGAACCCCACTGGACTGACCACCACTGCATCCACTTCACCTACAGGAAGCCCACCACGCACCACCGCACCGAACAAATGCCTCGCCGCTGCTGGAGCAGAGTCACCGAAGACCAGCTAACCACAACCCTCGCCCTGAGCCCACCCGCCGAACCCTCCGACCCCGACACCGCCGCCCGCAACCTCAGACAGTGGATCGACGACTGCGCCAACACCCTCGCCCCGCTCAAGAATCCGCCCAACAGCCACACCAGCAAGAAAGCCACCTGGTTCACCGAAGACCTCCAGGCCTCCAAACGAACATGCCGAAAACTGGAGAAGATCTGGCTCCACGA
Organism: Calotriton arnoldi; assembly: GCA_963921515.1. NCBI lineage: Eukaryota > Metazoa > Chordata > Amphibia > Caudata > Salamandridae > Calotriton > Calotriton arnoldi. The sequence continues at coordinate 26,139 of CAWUFW010014941.1, forward strand.
ACGGACAGCGGACAGCTACGCCGCCCACAAGAGCGCCACCCGCAGTCACCATCACCTCATCAGATCCGCCAAAAGGGCCTCACTCAAAGACCGCCTAGACAACAACGCACACAACAGCAAAGAGCTCTTCAACATCGTGAAGGAACTCTCCAACCCCAGCTCCAACACCAACGACATCCCGCCGTCGCGAGACCTGTGCGACTCACTGGCCACCTTCTTCCACCGCAAAATCGCCGACATCCACGACAGCTTCAACACCACGACCGCCCCGGCAACCACCGAGACCACTGCCCCCACAACCACCAACCGCCTGCTCTCCTGGACCAACATCAACGACGAGGACACCAGCGAGATCATGAACACCATCCACTCCGGCTCGCCGCCTAGACCCGTGCCCTCACCACGTCTTCAACAAAGCCAGTACAGCCATCGCGCCCCATCTCCAGAAAATAATCAACATCTCCTTCGAGACAGCAACCTTCCCGGAAAGCTGGAAGCATGCCGAGATCACCGCCTTACTCAAGAAACCCAAGGCAGACCCCAAGGACCTCAAGAACTTCCGACCCATCTCTCTGCTCCCGTTCCCCGCGAAGGTCACCGAGAAAATCGTCAACAAACAACTGACCCGCTACCTCGAGGAGAACAACATCCTGGACCCTTCCCAGTCCGGCTTCCGCAGCAACCACAGCACCGAAACCGCCCTCATCGCTGCCACCGATGACATCAGGACCCTGCTAGACAACGGAGAAACAGCAGCCCTCATCCTCCTGGACCTATCAGCCGCCTTCGACACGGTCTGCCACCACACACTACGAACACGCCTTCACGACGCTGGGATCCAAGAGAAGGCCCTGGACTGGACCACATCCTTCCTCTCCGGCAGAACACAAAGCGTCCGCCTCGCCCCCTTCCGATCCAAAGCCACCAAGATCATCTGCGGCGTACCCCAAGGCTCCTCCCTCAGCCCAACGCTGTTCAACATCTACATGGCACCCCTCGCCCACGTCGCCCGACAGCACAACCTCAACATCATCTCCTACGCCGACGACACCCAGCTGATCCTCTCCCTCACCAAAGACCCTCACACCGCCAAAGCCCACCTCCACGAAGGAATGAAGGCCGTCGCCGAATGGATGAGTACCAGCCGCCTGAAGCTGAACTCGGACAAGACGGAAGTCCTCATCCTTGGTTCCAACCCTTCAGCATGGGACGACTCCTGGTGGCCAACATCACTGGGAACAGCCCCGACACCCACCGACCACGCACGCAACCTAGGGGTCATCCTCGACCCCACCCTCTCCATGACTAAGCAGGTCAACGCCGTTTCCTCATCCTGCTTCAACACCCTCCGAATGCTCCGCAGGATCTTCAAGTGGATCCCCACCGAAACAAGAAAAACAGTCACCCAGGCCCTCGTCACCAGCAGGCTGGACTACGGAAACGCCCTCTACGCAGGAACGACGGCTAAGCTCCTGAGGCGGCTGCAACGCATCCAGAACGCCTCTGCACGTCTTATCCTCGACATCCCCCGACGCAGCCACATCACACCCCACCTGAGAGACCTGCACTGGCTCCCTGTCAACAAGAGGATAACCTTCAAGCTCCTCACCCACGCACACAAAGCACTCCACAACTCCGGACCAGCCTACCTCAACAGACGACTCAGCTTCTACACCCCCACCCGCCATCTCCGCTCCACCAGCCTCGCCCTCGCCACAGTCCCCCGCATCCGGAAACGACCGCCGGCGGCAGATCCTTCTCCCACCTCGCCGCCAAGACCTGGAACACCCTCCCCACCAACCTTCGGCAGACCCAAGACCTACTGGCCTTCAGAAGACTCCTCAAGACCTGGCTCTTCGATCAGTAGCAGCACCACCCCCCTCTTCCCCCAGCGCCTTGAGACCCTCGCGGGTATGTAGTGCGCTTTATAAGTGACATGATTGATTGATTGATTTGCGTGGGTTGCTGTTGCCAAGTCTTGTTGGTGCTCCCGCCGGACCCCTCAGCACTCGACATCCTTTGTGGGACAGCTCGTATGCAGCTCCTGGTCGTCCTTGATGTCTCCTGGTCCCCGTAGCTGCAGAGTCAAGAACTCCATTAAGGCACCTGAAGCACCCAACATCGGTGGGCATTCTTCTACCGAGCCCCTGTTCACTCCTGAGTGACCCAAACTCTGTCCCCTCTGCTTTCAGGTACTCTTCGACAAGAATCCCCCTTTGGATTACAACGGACACTTTTCTTCCTTACAGCAGCGGCTCTTCTTCGAAGTCCACCATTGGGTTCGACGGCGGTTTCCGACGCCACTTCAGACCTATGCACCCGTCTTCCCTGGGATAGGTAACTTGGGTACCTCGGTATCCACGGGTGGGGTGGCTCTCCAACCTCCTATCTTCCACTGGGTTTCTTTGAAGTCCACTGGGAAGGGTCCTTAAACTCTAAAACTTCAACCGCGACTTTCCCATAGAATTGTACGGAGCACGCGGTTGTGTTCCCACACTGCACTCGTCCTCCGTGGGGTCCCTACTTACTCACCTTGGGTGGTTCCTTGGGGTCCCAGCGATTCTACGTCCTCTCGACACTGTCTTGACTCGGGTTGTGGTTCTTATACCACTTTCTTAGAATATGGTTTGGTCCCCCCCTGGGGCCCACTGTGTATTAGTGCTATTTACTGTCAATAGTTTTATATTTTCCTGTAAAATACTTACATTTATGTGGTAAAGGCATGCATTGTAAAGGCATATGCTTGCTAACAAAAATGTACAGGTAGGTACAAACACTTCTTTTGTATGCACACACATACACACACACACACACACACACACACCCCATAACCCCTCAACCCATACCGACCCTAAAACCTAAAAATTACCCTTTCCACCCAAAAACCAACACCCTCCCTAAACCCTAAAAATTACCCTTGCCACCCAAATGCCCATACCCACCCTAGACCCTAAAATTACCCTTGCCACCCAAAAACCCATACCCACCCTAAGCCCTAAAATTACCCTTGCCACCCAAAAACCCATACCCACCTTAAACCCTAAACTCACCCTTGTCACCCAAAAACCCATACCCACCCTAAATATCCCTTGCCACCCAAAAACCTATATGTTATGGTATTTATTCTTATATAGCACTCAAATGCCCACAGACGTCTTGGCGCTAGCTAAACAGGAGAAAAGGAGGCTCTAAGAAAAAGCTAATTAGCAGAAAACGGCCATGTTTTTAAGGATTTCCTAAAAGCCAAAATATTTGGCATAGCTTTGATATAAGGAGGAAGATCATTCCAAGCTTTTGTAGTTCCCAGCACAAAGCCTCAGCCATCCCAGGTTGCATGCTAGAAGCTGGGCACTAACACCAATTTAGCGGAAGCAGATCATAAGGATATAGCTGCGAATGTACCAGGTGAAGCTCTTCTTTAAAAAATCAGGACCTTGATCATGCAAACCTTTGTATGCAGTGCAATGCACTTTCAAAAGAACCCTCTGCCTTACAGAGAGCCAGTTATACATTCTAATAGATTTAGAGACAGGTTGGTATTTTGGGATTTTCAGAAGCACACAGGCTGCCACATTTTGTGAAGTTTGTAGTTTGTTGAGGTCATGCTGATTGCCATTTAGATAGAGCCCATTACAATAGTCAATCTTAGACAGCACCAGAGAGGTAACTACAGTTTTCTGTAAGTTAGCTGGGATAAACAGTAGAATCTTCTTAATCAGCCTGCGGGTATAAAAGGTGGCAGAATTAGCTGCATTCACCTGGTCATGGTAAGACAATTGTCATTAATAAGAACTCCTAGGTTCTTGACTACTCTCACCGGTGTGGGAATGGGTCTAAATTGGATGGCCACGATGCAGGAGACCAGAAGGATGGCTGGGCACCGATGATCAAGACCTCCATCTTTCCTGAGTTTAATTTCAGACAGTTCATGGACATTCATGTACTGACTGCCTGCATACATTCGCAGACTCTTGCCTCAGTTCGGGTTACATCAGTGTCCAATGAGATGACAATTTGTGTGTCGTCAGTATAGGATGTCAGGGAGAAGCCAAAAGATCTTATCAATTCTACCAGTGGAGGGACACAGACATTGAACAGTGTTGGACTAAGCTAGGACCCCACTTGGCAGAAAGTGCGTATAAGAGACAAACTCACCTATTCGGACAGACTTTTCACAGCCGCTAAGAAAGGAGTTAAGCAACTCCCATGCTGTACCTGTCACTCCAAACCTGCCCAACTACTCCATCAACGGCCAATGATTCACAGTATCAAAGGCTGCTGATAGGTCGCGCAGGATAAGGGCAGCTCTACCACCCCGATCAAGAGATAACCTAATCTCCTCGGTGGCTTTGATGCGCACAGTGTCGGTGCTGTGACCAGCACGAAAGCAACACTGGGTGGCATCAAGAAGATTGTTAGCCTGAATGTGAATGACAAGTTGTTTGTTCATGATTTTTTTGATAAGTTTTCCCGGCAAAGGAAGGCATGAAATAGGACAGGAGCTATTGAGGTCTTATGGGTCAAGAGAAGGTTTTTTGATTAGAGGCAGGACTGAAGCCTTCTTCCAAACAGAGGGAAACAAGCTATAGCAGCACATAAGATGAAAAATATTGGTCAGTTTAAAAGCAATGTTCTCTCCTACTAAAGTACCCACCCTAAAACCTAAAATTACCCTTGCCACATAAAAACCCATACCCACCCTAAACCCTAAAAATGCCTGCCCTAAACCATTAAAAAAAAAAAATCCCTAATTTATATACTTGCCTAATATGTACATTTAAAACACATATGCCTTTACCATTCATGTCTTTACAACAAAATTCGTTGTAAAGGCATGTGTGGTCAAGGCATATGTGTTGTAAAAACATGCGTGGTAAAGGTTATGCATGGTAATGGCAATGAGTGGTAACAGCTGTGTTTTAATGGCAATGCATTATAATGGCCGCGTTGTAATGGCAATGCATGGTAACGGCCGCATTGTAATGGCTGTTTTCTGTCTGACTGGTCCGCATTTTATTGCATTGTATTGTAACAAAAAGAGTAAGCATTTGTTTGTGCCTTTATTCTATGCATATGAAATTGTAAATTAGGAAATTGATCTAGGAGCTTCACCAATGACATAAGCCAGAGAAAAAGATAGGTGTATGTAGGTGCAAGAGGAGCACGCGACTGGAAATAACATTTCTGGTCACTATCCAAGCACTTAAAGCCAACTACAATGAGTTAATCTCCAGAGAATGGGGAATAATCACGTGAAGCCAGTTCCTCTAGGTTAAATTCTGCAGGTAGCTCTTAATTCACTGTGAGGGTTAATGCTCTCATTGGAGCATCGGGACTGTGCAATGAGGGAAGGGCATCAAGCGGAAGAAGGGTCCATAATCGGTCAAGCAAAAATGTTCTGTGCTTCCACATGCCATTGAAGGGGTTAGGCAGAGGAGAGGGCCCAAGCCTGGCTGTACTTCAGTTCTGAGCTTTATGCAATTTTCCCTCTTCGACTTTTCCTGCTGGTAAAATCTGGCCCAACGTTAGTTCACCCAGGGAATCTTGGTGAGTGACCACTGGGTCAGTGATAGTTGGCGCAGTGGTATCCCACCCGGGGATGCTACTCTGCCCAACTTGCAAACAGGGCCATAATTGTTAACGGTCTTCGATGTGTATTGACCTTGCATTTATTCATCTCATTGGTGCTTGCAACAAAGGTTGTCTACAACAAGATGCTAAAAAGTGATGTGTGGAATGGTAGAATCACTATCAGTCACGGGTAATTACTCAGAGTGTATTCCAGTCCATCTACATTTTTTTGGAGGCAGGTGCTATCAATTTTATGCTTCAAATCTGTCTGTTATTTCTAAAAAAAATACACACAAAGTAATTTTTTATACATTGTGTATCCGTCTTCTTTAAAAAGTCTGTTCTTTCAGAAGCATTTGTCAAGTACTCTCCTTCCTGGTGGTTATAACCAAGACGATAAGTATGTTTGTGTTTGATTGTGTGTTTGGAACAGTGTTTGAGAAATTGATTGATTAAGTGGACGTGTTAAGAGTAAGAGGTGCTATACAGAGCTGAAAAATTAGAAATGACAGATGGAAATTGATGTGAAGACCAGTACATTTGTAGATGTTTGAGTTGGCAGTAAGTGAGATAGTGTGGACAAGGACAGCTGAACCTTTTCCATCCTAACCTTATTAGTGGGTCAAGGGCTCAACAGGTGGCCAGTACTGGTTGATTCACCATCTCCCAGTCACCATAGACAACTCTGCAACTATGTTAGTAAACCAATAATCAGGTAGCAGTGTCATGTTGTCATTCTATCATTCAAGCAGGAAGAGTTTGGAAGAAAACGACCACAGTCCAGAGACCAACCACCCACTGGGTTTTACATTAGTAAGACAATTCTTCTCTAACACATCACTGGCATGCTGGTGCACAATATTTTGCACAGAGTTGAAAAGATGCATCACTTTCAGCAAGTGGGAATGAATGAAGAAAGCTGGCATTGAGGAAAAAGATATATTACCAGGATAATTTGTGGCTTGTCGGTGAGAGGTTGGCATCGGATTGCCCCAAGATAGGGACCGCACTTGTCATATGATTAGCTGAGGTGAAATTTGAATGTCTACCATCTGTTGTCACAAATTTCTCCCTGGGAGTTATGGCTTGCCTACTGAGCAACTAGATCTCTTTTCATCAGGTGAAGTCTTGCAGAAATGCTGAATTTTGCCACCAGGGTATTTCACTTGGTTGCCTTTTTTTGACTTGCAGTCCTCATTGCCTAAAATTGTAAACATTTGACTAGCCCACTGTTTCACACTTTTATTGCTCTTAGGTCTGAAAGACAAATAATCGGATTTCTTTTTCCTAGAAGAATAACACTGCTTAGAAATTATATTTATTGTGAGTGATAAATGCTTTAGGACAGTGGTTCTTAAGCTATTGACTTCTGAGGACCTCCATTTAATTATTACTGGAACCCGGGGACCCCTATTGAATCAATATTTGAATCCAGGGACCCGCCCAATAAGTCTGTACTGGAAGCTGGGGACCCTGACCTAAACATTTTTAATGATTTGAACCGTAAAACAATACAGAAAAAATGCAGAAACAAGCATTTGTCAAACAAATACATAAATGCTGAAATATTTTATTTAATTCACAAACAAATATAAAAAAAAAACAATATTTTAATTGTAATAAGAAGGTTGGAGCATTTCTGTATTCAATTGAGGCCATTCATCTTCCAAACTATATTCTGGTTGATGCACTTGCACTGCTCCCACAAATCAATCTTAGAACACAAAGTTAATTTTTAGCCTCCAATTTCAAATTTCTTCACATTTACAGAACATTTTAAAATTTTCAGTTGTACATTTTGCTTCTTTATTTCACTTTTTTTAACCTGTTCATATTATTTAATTTTCTAAGCAGTCGCGGATTCCGTGAGTAGGCTTCACAGATGCCTAGGGGTCCACGGACAACAGGTTAAGAGCCATTGAGGAGGACCAGACGTTCTACACGACCGTCCAGAAGTATACATTGACTGTTCCACCCTGCGCCTCCCTGAAATTTAAAGCCTAGAGAGGAGCCTAAAGGATAAAGCACGTTGTTGCCAATCGAGTAAGCTTGAAGCAGTACCCGGGACCCTTTGCTCTAAGAACAGTGAAAATGTTTGTCATAAGGATTCACTAGCTGTCCTTGATAAACACAAGCACCAGAAAACTGTCCTGGCAGTCTCTGCTAAACAATCACCGTAGGGTGATTCCTTTCTGATAGTAAACAAGAAAGGAGGTCTCACTTCCTTACAACTATGAGGGTCAGTGACCCGAATTCATTCACTGGATGACAAGAAAACTGAATAACTGGAAAAAATAGCATCTCTGCATGCCATAATGTCCCGGATGCATTCATGAACCAGCCAATCATGAAGTTTGTTTTATTTACAGTGCATCCGCATTGTCTTTTAGTTAACAGGGAACAGACAAGGAAATTACCCTTCATATGAATATCAGACGCCTACAGATAGCACACTGCCACCTGCTGTTGTGCCCAGCACATACACTCTCTCACAAAGGCCAAATGTAATACAAATCTCATTGAATACTAAGGGGAAACTCACTCAACAGTCAATTGTAGATAATGAACTGAGGAAGTTTATAGATGCTGTCTCTGAGATACCTAATCTGAAATGCCCCAAAGTTTATATGTAAAAAGCTCCTAAAGTATATAGTACAGTTGAATCAACATATACACGTGTTACATGGTTACGCCAATTTGTACCACCTTTATGGATGGCATGAGTATGCCCTCTTTAAAGGCAAGCAGCCAGGACTAACAAATTGGGCTGTGATACAGCAACATGCAACTGAAAGGTGACCAGTCAAATTTTGCGAAGGGCTATCACTACGCAGCAACACACATTTCTGTGTTTTTAGTAACTTTTGATCCGTTTGGGCTAGAAACTAACGTTTTTGTGGTAAAATCAGCAAATTATGCAGCCGATATTGGATCAGGTGGCAAATAGAGCAAATCTATAATTATGCTAAAGGGGCCGCAGAATCACATAATTTCACTGCCCCCCCGGTCTTGCAAGTACTTCCAGGTTGATGAGTGGCATCTCAACTTTGCACTATGCCTTATGACTCACAACAGAAGGGGCTGCACATTGGTTGGCTTTTATTCCAGAGTAGGCCTTGCTCACTGTCACTCTTGCTACAACCTTGCTACAACCTCATTTCGCCCAGGCTATGCAGTTGCTTTGTAGTGACCGTGCTTACATGTTGTTTTACCTTATGTCTGATACACTGAATGAAGCAACTTAAAAGTTGTTGGTTGAGTCGCCAGGAGCCGCAAAAGATGGGTTCAGGCCTGTCTTCCCTTCCTCCTGTCACAAGGGGATTTGGGGGGCAGCCGACCACAGGGAGGTCTGCCCCCCCGGTAATTTGGAGAAGTGGAGCAGTCGGACAACTGCTCAGGGTTTGGGCATTTTTTGGGCTACTTAAATAGCCCAAGTGTATATATGCTGCCATTTTACAGTACCAGCCACCATTTTATTTCAGTGACACAGTGGCTGGCAAGTTCACGAGCTGGGAAGTTTAAGGTCCTGTAGGAAGTTTAACTGGTTAAGAGGTTAATAGATGTAGTAAAGAGGGAAGAGAGTTTAAAGGTCTCAGTTGCAGTTGACCAGCTCAGGAGCATTTACAATAGATATTGCTGAATTAAGTTGTGGTGGGGGTGGACATTTTAAGGGTGGGGGTTAGCTTAATGTAGGTGATTAACTTTGTATAGTGAGGTTGTAGTTTTGTAAGGCAAAGGCCAAGGTTGTTTTGTGATGTGCACCTGTTTCAATAAAGCAGCCTTTTTCACACAAACCTGGTGTCAGTGGTCTGCGCTGCTCCCCTCTTCCCCAATATACCTGATGGTGACGCGCAGCCCGGCCTAGGATTGGATGGATTTTGCATTGAAAAGGTCTGTTTCAGACAAATCTTAATAGTGAACACGTTCAGGGTCCCAGCTCTGAAGTCTCCACAGTTCCCATCACGCCACTGTGTCACGCGCTAGTCTCCTTGAATTTGAATATATATTTTTTTCTAAAAAGCATAGAAATGCAAATGCATTTAGAGACTTGGTTAGTTTATACCCCGAGTGATGCCCTCAGTTCATGATTTGTTTAAGATGCAGCAGAGTTCAGCGCGGAAAGGCTGACAGTCCCTCGCTCAGTAATGTGGAAAGTCAAATCTGCTTAGTTCAAAGCACGCAGACATTTTTCTCTCCATACAAATACAACGGGCATTTTGTGAACCTCGGACTATGCAGCACAAAGCTGTGATCGCTCTTTGTGTAGCAGGGTAGCCTTCATTTTCGGTCACCCAGCTGTGTCTTTTGCAGTGTTTAATTGTGCATAAAGTGATGTCACTTGAACTATGCTGATCTTGGAAATCAAAGGTCATCGCAGCCATTGCATGGAAACAATGTCCCAAGTCAGCCCTTGCTGTAGCTCATTCAAACTTGGCATTCGGTCCAGGGTTTTCCGCTCCTCTTCCTGCTCTGCTCCGTTGTTCACACACTCACCCATTAGCAGTGCTTAATATGTAAATAAATAAGTGCCAGGGCTCTTGTCGGGATGCCACTGCAGCTTGCACCACACATTGCCCCTGCCATGCTGCCAGTGATAGTAACAACAAAACTGCTAACCATCACACTCCTACAAGTGTGACAATTTAGGCTATTCCAGGCACCCAAAATTATAAGAATGGCTTGGGTGGCAGATAATAGTCATTTTTAATGTATATTGAATTTATAATTGACTGTTGTTGTGGTCATCTGAGACAGTGTCGTCTGGTGACAGACTGTCACAAGCGCCGGTGTTGACAATTCAGTACCAGTGCCGACCACCGGAATCCACCGGCTCAAATTAAGCACTGCCCATTAGGCTCTGAACGGGATTGTTTCTCCAATAAAATGTAAATGGTTCAATTACAGAATTTAGCATTTCTGTCTTTGCATCGTAGGGCCCTTTTAAGCTCATGTAACCACAGGCAGTCCAAAATTGAATTAAAAATATGACATCTGTTTGAAAATGTTTCCATGTTTATATAGAAAAAGCATTAAATCTAAGAGAACCCCCACGAGGTTTCATTTATTTTTTCAGGCCACTAGTACTGGAGTACTCCAGTGGGACCCAGCAAGGCTCTGCTGTGAGGTACGGCGGTACTCCTGTGGAAGTTTTACCCATGGTAGCACTGTGCCGTGCAAGCCTTCCTGAGGAAGGTTGCACAGTACCATGTGATGGAAGCTTGAATGTTGGGTTCTGTGGGAGTACCACAGTACTCAAAAAAACATTTTTTTATAACATGAATAGGGATTCCAGGTTAGGCACCTGTGGGGTGTCGGCCATCGGCGGAGGAAATGGGTCAGTGCCTGGTCAGAGACTAGTCCCTGTGCTCAGGGTTGGTCTGAGAGTCTGAAAAGAGACCAGGCCCTGCGGCTAACCCCCTGCTGTGCACAGCCTTTTGGGGCATTGCTTGTTGGTTGCCCGAGGAGGTTGGGTGTATCCTCAAGTTTGAATATAATTTTTTTTTTTTTATATATATAGTTATTCACTGAAAAAACACAAAGGCTAAAGTGATGTTATAGTTAGGTGTTGAAATAACATAAAACCTAATATTTGTAAACCCCAAAAAGCACTGAAATTCACAAGTTATAGTTGACCGAGCTAGGTATAACTTGTGCCCCAACATGAACTGACCTTCGGCTAGACCCTGCATCACTGCACAAACGCCAAGTCACATTCTCATGGCTTTTTAAAATGTTGTCATGTCATGAGCTATCTAATAAGGGAGGTCATAAGCAGGCCATCGGGGGAGGGGTGTAGTAAGGGCTATAATAATTTTTATGGGATTCTGGGGTTGGTTGTAGAAATGGAAGGTAGGGAATTTTTAGGGTTCAGGTGCAGGAAGTGGTATAGGGAGGTAGGATGGTTTAGGGGTTGGTAGAGGTAAAGGAAGGTAGGGGGAATGTCGGGATGACAGGGTGTAGAGGTAAAGGGAGGTAAGGGGATGTTAGGGTTAAAGGGCTGGTTGAGGTAAAGGGAGATAGGGGTTTTTTATGGTTCAGTGGCAGGTAGAGGTACAGGGAGGTAAAGCGTTTATAGGTTTAGGGGCAGGAAGAGGTAAAGAGAGGTAAGGATTTTTTTTTAAAGGGGGTTAAATTGGCCCCATTTGCTCTAAATATGTACTAAATGCTTTTGAGTTAGATACCACAAACTGGGAAAATTGGTAAAAAAATGTAAATCCCCCAAAAAAGAGAGAAAGAAATGAAGGAAATAGTATAAGTGTATAATTATGTACTATATTGTGAAATTGTTGTATGTAATTTTTAAAATAAGTATCCCTCTATGAAAGAAAGGAAGAAAAAACGAGATTGGATAAGAAGGAAAAAAGAAAAAAAGCTAGATGGGAGTATATTCTCCACGTCTATGGTAAATGGCTTTTTAAGCTTTCACTGGGTGGTGGGCCTTGCACTTTGAGAAAGGCTGAAAGGTCAGCCGAAACGGGTCAGTGTTGGACTGCTGCTAATAAAACAAATGAATTGACACGTTGTTTGGAGTGCCCCCGTTTTGTCGTCCCACGTAGCGGGAAGGAATTGGGATATATATATATAACTGTGAGATATGTTTTCTATGTCGATGATTTTCTGATGTCATGTGATACTCACCAATTATGCACTGTCACTTTAAAAATGCCAAACAGTTTATATATATATATATATATATATTAATTATGTATAATAATAAGAGAATATATCACTGCATTATGTCGTTAAGTCATCCGTGGTAAAGCCCTCCGTGTTATTGCAATGCATTGTATAGGGAAAATATTTGTAATGCCCGCAGGGTAAAGGCATGCATAGTATATTCTGATAGTCCACTATAGACTTTCTCTCTGCCTGATGCAGATATCCAAAGTAAGGAAATCTGTGTATTGCTTTAAAACATCTATTTATGATTTACATAATCTGCACTCAATAAGAGGTCCATTTATTAAAATGACAAACTGTTCCTATCTATGAGATAGTACTGATAGAAGTGCTCAGTGTTGGTAGATAGGTCAGTGATGCTACCTCAGCAGTGCATAAATCAGGCGGACATCTTGAGTAAACACAGAGAGGCACTAGGCTATTATGTACAGTTAAGTTTGGTCACTCTTGTTGTCATATTTACTTCACCAACCTTATACCTGCATTCAAACGCCTAACTGCTATGTGGCCCCGGTTATGCTCGACCGTCTTGTTGCACCTTCTTTTCCATTAAATAGTGATTATCTTGTCTTTGTCCCCTGATATACAGTTCCGCATATTCACACCTCTAAAGGAAGACCTTGTGACCTTTGGGACTCTCCCACCATGTGTGGGATGTTGTGCATGCCATTGACGAGGGAGATTTCCTTGGGAAATGCACCAACAGATATAACACTGTTGTGTTCTGGGTTGCTTAAAAAGAGGCGTTGTATAGAACAACAACTTGTAACACCACAGGGTGGAGAACAGAGGGAGGTTTTTGTCCCAAGGGATCCCTATTAATGGTTGGGCGAACGTTTCATTTTGCCCACAGAATTGGTGGAATTTTGGTCACTCTGCGTTACTCCTTTATGCCGAGTTCAGGCAATATTCAGCCAATCACCGCTTGGCGGAATTTTTCTCCTGCAAGGCTCCAGAAAATGAGAGTTGGCAAGTGAGATTTGGCTTCCCCTAGCATGATTTTTCAATGCAGGCGGTTGCAAGTGGTTGCGGTCAGAGGACTGCAGTTTGAGTAGATTTGCTGCCGCTTGAGCAGACTTTCTACTCAAGCGGCAGCAAAATCAACTCGAATGGTCGTGCGCTCTTGCGTAATGCATGGTGCCGTTTGCGCTGATTTTTAGCACTGCTCAGGCTGTTGGCACTAAATTGCAGCACAAGAAATGCAAGCTGAATATTTTCTTCCCATCGACAGAACTCTGCGTAATCTCGCTGAGTTTTTAATGAAACTCCACAGAATTCCAAATCCTAATCCCTATATCTCTCTCCAGGGCTACAGGGAGATGATCAGTGCTTCATTTGTAAAATAATAAGTTCAGGTGACCAAAGTTTTTCTCAGAAGCCAGCAGCCAGCAATATTGAATGTCAGCGTTGCGGAATACCGGGGCTGTCTATTTTTGATCTAGCTTATACCTCTTTCATCCACCACTCTAGACTTCCTATCTTATTATCTCACTCCTGCAGGTTATTTTTCATTCATGCTTTCTCACTGTTTTTCCTTCTTTATCTTTCTCCTTTTCCCCTTTTCTTTCTTGTTCTGGGGAAGAGTCTGATGCATGAAAAACAAGGGCTGGTCGCCAAAATGATTGGATGTGGGCCCCACGTGCATTCACCAACTTAAATTAAGCATTGAAGCCAAGTTACTTACCAGGAGAGTATTACAGATAAGTGAACTAACAACAGGCCCTGACACCAAAATCTTTTAAGAAGTAAATCATAGATACTCCTTTGTGCCTGTAGTTTGACAGCCCCTCATTTTGAACCTTTTCTTGGAAAATATACTTTTGAGGGCCATAAGTTACACTGCTTCTGTACCCCATTACCAAGGAAGAAAGAAGCTAGTGAGATAAAATCTGGTATTTTGTGCGTGATTCACCACACAAATTACACCATCCTTTTGCAATATAAGTTTGTATTTTGGTATATAATGTAATCTTGAATTTCCTTCACTTTCACTTCTACCTTCTGCATGCCTCTGTTGTACATGACCTATTCTCAACCTCACTCCAGTCTTAATCTCTCTTTCTTTGAAACCATGTCCCTGCAACCTAACAATTTCTATTTATTCCATCAACATTTGCTTCTCACATAACCCCCTCTAAGTATCACACCTAAGTCATTAACGTACCACAAAGAAACTGCAGCAAATACATGGAATGGTTTCTTTGAGAGCACAAAACTAATTCCAGTAACCAATGGATCGACCACTAACTTCATTTTTAAAAAAACTTTTATTAATAATATTCCAGTCAAAAATCAAAGAGTTCACAGGAGAGCATTGAGTGAATACACAAGGCAATATACAGATAGATTAGGAGAAGTCAAGCAACTTTGAAGCACAAATTGGTACAGGCACATATATCCCCAAGTTAAAGAATCATGGACAGATATGTCCGGTTTTAGGATGAACAAATGCATACAGCAATACCGCTTGATGTAAATGATCATTGTACACCAGCATGATTTTGTACAGCTCAACGTCACTAATCATATTATGTTATGAGCACTCAGCGGTTCCCTGCCTTATTTGGAGTTGGGCGTACCAGGGTTTCCAATGCCACAGACTCAGCTGCCTCCACCATCGGAAAGCGTTACCCTCGCGGTGCATCCATTATTGGACCACCACTTCGCAGTGACCATCGCCTTCACCTTTTCAGGTTGAGTGACCCTCACACATTGTTATAAGCCAGGATGGTTATGCAAGATAAGTAGGAAAATGTGAAAATGCTCCTGACATGTTAGGAGAAACTTTCCTGCACATTGAGGACATTTGCCTTTTGCTTTCCAGCAATGGCCTCCTGCTTTGGGGTTTTCTTGTTCAAAAGAAGTAAAAAATGCAGAGTGGGTCAAATAAACCATGGCCGCATGCTCGGCATGCAAGTGTGATGAAAGAGCAGCCACCAAAGCAGCGGATGCACTTTCACCACAGAGATCTCTACCAAGAATGTGGGGGTCTCTGCACATGGGCAGGGCATCCTCTGGCCTGGTGGGCTAGTGGGCTGCCTGCCATACAGTAAATGCCCCCTTTCTTCTTATAAAAGAGTTTCAATTAAATAAAGTTAGAATTAAAATATGGTTGTTAATGTGTATGAGAAGACATGACAATCCATGACATAGTAACTTGATTTTGGTTCTGACAGTATGTGTGGATAGATTAAAGATTGGGATGTGTATAGCAGCTTCCACCCAGGGGCGGCTCCTCCACGTGGGCGGAGGAGCGTCGCCCCACTGCTTTCTCGCAGTGCGAGAAGCAGAAACATAAATGGTATTTAAATACCATTTTATGTTTCTGCTTCTCGCACTGAGAGAAAGCAGAAGGCAGGGTATGGTTGGGGACGGGTGGGTGGGCGTTCCTGCTCCAGGCAAGGGAGGAGTGGCTTGCCCACTGTTGTGGGCGCTGACTGTTTGGTCGGCCCCAGGGCCGACCAAAGCAGTCATGCACACTCTGCATTTTCTCTATGTAGGCTGCATGCAGCCTACATGGAGAAAATGGCCTCCCCATAGACGCCTGTGGGGTCGGCATCCTAGCCAATCACAACGCTGCCATTGCAGCATTGTGATTGGCTTATGGGAGAAGAGGGTGGCTGCCTGCTTCCTGTAGAAGCAGAGAGAGAAGACATGATGCAGGACCGAAGCCCAAGGTAAGTTTAATTTTTTTTTTAAATTAACCCTCTCCCCGCGCGACCCCCCCCCACCCACTACCCCCTCCCCCACCCGCGAGTCATGCCAGCTGCGACTGCTTCCACCTCTGGTTTGGAACCGTTTACCATTCTTAATACTGGTTCCGGGCTTGCCCAAGCACTGTTCCTGGAGTGCCGGGAAGTCCAGAACAGTGGACTGAATAAAGGGAGTATAACCTGCACCAACATGAATGTAGGAGCAGGTCTCCCAGCCTACCAGTAAATTTCCTTCCCAAGATTCATAGTCTTCCACAGCCGGCTTCTTGGGAGCTACTGCCACATTGCATCAGACTGATGTGTGAAGACTATGCCATTGTGAGGGCAAATAGAGAAGATACTCTTTTTTGTGGGCAGTGGGACCACCTCGGCCCAAGCTGCCGCTTTGCCAGATCCACCACATTCCTTGAATGGTACCGGGAAAAAGATGCAGGGCCGCAAATGGCACTTCTGTGTACTGCGAGTAGTATCGCTCGCACGGCTGGTGACTTCAAGTCTCACAGTCAAGATTTCTGACTGCCCAATTCTTCAGATAAACCAACCAAGTGAATTTCAACATTGACTGTTCCTCTACTGTTAAACTTAGTATTTTGTTCTTTATTATTTGAAGCCTTTTGTGAACTTTTTGGCAGTAGGAGATGATTGAACTGGTCTACATTTACAGATGCAGAAGGCTTCTCTAACATACCACAGTGTGGACCCAACTGCACCATAATCTCACCTAGTCATATTTTGTATGATTATAATACCATGGCTTCCATGATATAACCTCGTGCGTGACTCATCATACTTTATGAAGTATTATATTTTTGTGTGTAATAAAAGCACTTCTATTTGTCTATAAAGAATTGCAATGGGCTGGATAGCATTTATTGTCTCTGTTGCACAACTGTTTGAGTTCTGAGTCTCTACCCTCTACACTAACTCCCTGAGAAGCCTTTGACTGCTCATCCTCCCTACCTTGAGAGTCCAGTGCGGAAAGGGAGAATTAGGCTCTCATTTTGCAGTGCCATAGTAGATCACAAACCTACAAGGCAGATTTAGCAAAACTTTACACCAGAGCAAAATTACAAAACATGACACAAACCGGTGCAAAGTGATGATAAAAAATGTTCTTAACAGCGCAAAACTGTTTTTGGTCTGTTAAATAGCCTGTAAAGTAATGCAAATAGAGCTTTGTCCTGTTTTGCATTACTTTGCGTCAAGGAACTGTCCAGTTGGTGGTACATGGCCGTTCAGTCCCCTTCCAGTACAAAAATTGTTCCTTACAGAACACACACTCTCTTGCATTATGGCACAAGGGTGTGTTTGTTGCCCATTGGCAGCCTAAAGTGCACAAGCGCAGGATGAGAGGAAAACAGCACCATATCTCAGTAAGTGTGGCACTGGTCTGCTCTCTCCCTTTTACGCAATGCAGTGCAGCAAAGTTGCTGCGCTGAATTGCTTGAATCTTTCATAAATTTCGGCCACAAAGTAAGAACAATTTTAAAGTTAATCTAAGCATAGCATTTTGTACTGGAAGCGTACAGTTCCAGTTCAAAACATATGCTAGACATCACACACACCTTTGCACTATTGTGTGAATTAATTTTACAAGGATTATATTTCTAGAGTTTTACAATTTCCTGGCAAAGGAGTACATAGGCCAATCGAAGTAATGTCTATTCAAAATTGATTGCAACAAAGAAGTTTAAAAGATGTTTACTAAGACTTTGAACCAGTGCTAGCACAATGCACAGTGGCAACTGGGATTTTCTCTCCAGTGCAAAGGGTGTTTCCGCTGGAAAAGTGCCTTTTCACATCACTAAATCCACTTTGTGCCACTTTGAGCCATGGTGAGTGGTGTTTCTAGTAGCAGATTCGTGGCAAACACTAATAGCTTGCGACTCAAAGCTCAATCATCTAAGAGAGCAACGCTCAACCTTTGCGGCAAAAACATATACTAAGTGGAAGCAGGGCGCAAACAAGGGGGAAATGCACTGATTTTCACCAAAAATGGATGCACTGCATGTGTGCTGCACAACACACCTTAAATTCATCTGATCATTCTGCAGATGTCTAGGCACAGAAATAGGTAGTGGAATAGTATGTCTTTTGTACAAACTCTATGCAAGACAGTGCACACTCTCCTTTGGACCATAGTGCAAGGCTGTTGACCGTGCACGATGGCCTTTCTGTGTGACAGTACCAGCAGTAGGCCAATCTTTGTAGATTTGTTTACCTCTTCTTGCAGTTCTGTTCAGCACATGTTGAACTGCGTTCTGTAAAAACTTAGTAAATCAGGACCTCAGAATCTATCCACTTTTTGCTAATTTCCAATAAAGGTTCATTTTGAGGTACTCAAAGTCAGTGAAAGAATACAACTAACTTCATGCCAGAGATGCTGCATTTTTTAGGGTTATGTAGTGTTTTTATTGTTGTAGTGCCTCTTTTATGTGTGTATTTTTTGTCGATTTTTTTTTATTGACTTGTAATGTGGGCCCAAAAGGATGATTAATTCATGTTTTGTTAATAAACATAAAGGAGGTCAAAGAATAAGGAGCAAGTTCAAGGAAGTGTTCAACAAAAAATGATGACTGGGATCTTTCACTTCCAACTATCCTCCCTCCACAGTGAAAAGAAACAAGCAGCTCTACGGTGCTTACTCCATTTCCCCCCAGAAAATACTTCATAACACAGAGAATTCAGAAGCAATTATCGCACCCCTACAGGGGAGACTTTATAATATTAACCAATGGGGTACATGTCTAGTTCTGCACTATTTACGCTCAATTGCATCTAAAAAGCTCCATCACCTTTGTAGGTCGCATTAAAACTGTTTCCTGAGATGAGTATTTCACGAACACACCACCTGCCCATCAAAACAACATAGTACACTAACCTTGCATTGCAGGGCAGGGTAAGCCTCCTAATATCTAAAGTGACTGACTCACTCATCGACACATGCCATATTTTATAAATAGATATTCAAGATCCAGTGGTGGCCGACACAGATAGAGAGTGTTGGGGCGGTTGATGGGGTGCGGGTGGTGAGGTGAGCAAGCTCCGGGGGATTTAAAAAAAAAAAAAAAAAAAGCCTTATCTGGTGCTGCCGACCACCTTGTGCTCCTCTGCTTCCAGTTCCTGGTCCCAGCAGTCCCTGGGACAGCATCACGGACTCCCCATCCAATGCCTGCGTAGCTCTCAAGCATGAGAGCAGGGTAGGGATTGGCCTGAGCGGGCTGGATTAGCGCTCGCTCGGGCACAGGGAGTCTGTGCTGTTTCTCCAACCCGGCTGTGCAATACAGCCGGGTTGGTGAAACCTAAGTGCGCATGTCAGTTTGGCCGGCCTAAGCCAGCCGGCCAAACTGACATACGCACTTAAAAGTGCACCTACCACTCCTCCTCCCCCTCCCATGGCCCAGCCCCACCCCTCCCTGCACACGCTGCCTTAGCCAGCAGCTGAAAAATAAAACGATAATAAAATATAATTTTATTTTTCAGCTGCTGGCTCTGAACCAGTGGGGCGACGCTCCTCCGCCATTGCGGAGGAGCTGCCGTTGCCCAGTTCCCTGCGGCTATTTCATTGCTTCAAGGTGTCTTTTCTCATGGGTAATAGGTAAACTGACGGCAGTCAGGTAAAAGAAACTCGTCAGGGTTGCAATGGAATGTCTTGGATAATTACCAAAACGTTTCTAATGTTGCCAATTCCACTTTCCTTGTTTTTTTCCTTCTGACCTTTTGTTTGTTTCTCGCCTCTCACTTTAATATTACCTTTCCGTTCTACAAGCCAATAGATTTGAAAACCTGAATTATTCATCTATATCCATAACACGATAAACATTTAATGAAACATATCTCATAAATTGATAGTTATGTTCATTGGCGAAATCTGCTGTATCTGCTCAAATTAAAGTGTATCCTTACTTCTGCGGAACAAAATAGACCAGCTGATTTGAAGTCAGAAAGTATCACTTTTCTTTATTAGCAGGTTAAAAATAGATAACAAACAAGTAATTTTAAATCTGCTTGTGATCTGGCTACTATACTAAAAAGACAACCATTCAACAGTTAAAACTAGGCGTATCAGGTCTTATGAGGAAATCATCGTCTCCCGCCACACACGCGGAGTGCAGATTGCATTTGGCAGCATTAGAATGCAGCCAAGGCGTGCAAATTTGTAGTGAAATGAAGTCTTCATATTAAAAAGGTAAGAAACCTATTTATGAAGAAATTACATTTCTCTAGCCCACACTTGGTTTTGTCCTTAGAGTCCTTTTCTGTATTTGCTGAGCCTGACTCTGGAGTGAGGAGAAGTGAGGGGAGGGGTGGCGTACAACTTCAATGCAAGCATCAGATTGAACAATTTGCCTTGGATTTGCCTGATTGTACAGTTTGAAGGCTATTGCACAGTATTGTTGAGAATACCAGGTAGGTCGCTCCCCCACCACACAGCTCCACCTGTGTTGTCTGCCCGCTGCTTCTGCAGGTAAGATCGCCCTCCGCTTGTGGCCCCGGTGCCCGTATTTCTTGCCCGTCTCCCCATTTTCCTTCTGTGCCCCTCGCTGCCCCATTTGCGTTGTGCTGTAATTTGTCTGTTTTCTCCCCCCTTTTTTCCTTTCTGTGCCCCTCGCTGCCCCATTAGCGTTGTACTCGTATTTTGTCTGTTTTCTCCCCCCCTTTTTCCTTTCTGTGCCCCTCGCTGCCCCATTTGCGTTGTGCTGTAATTTGTCTGTTTTCTCCCCCCCTTTTTCCTTTCTGTGCCCCTCGCTGCCCCATTAGCGTTGTACTCGTAATTTGTCTGTTTTCTCCCCCCCTTTTTCCTTTCTGTGCCCCTCGCTGCCCCCATTAGCGTTGTGACTCGTAATTTGTCTGTTTTCTCCCCCTTTTTCCTTTCTGTGCCCCTCGCTGCCCCCATTAGCGTTGTACTCGTAATTTGTCTGTTTTCTCCCCCCTTTTTTCCTTTCTGTGCCCCTCGCTGCCCCCATTAGCGTTGTACTCGTAATTTGTCTGTTTTCTCCCCCCTTTTTCCTTTCTGTGCCCCTCGCTGCCCCATTAGCGTTGTACTCGTAATTTGTCTGTTTTCTCCCCCTTTTTCCTTTCTGTGCCCCTCGCTGCCCCATTAGCGTTGTACTCGTAATTTGTCTGTTTTCTCACCCCTTTTTTTCCTTTCTGTGCCCCTCGCTGCCCCATTAGCGTTGTACTCGTAATTTGTCTGTTTTCTCCCCCCTTTTTCCTTTCTGTGCCCCCTCGCTGCCCCATTAGCGTTGTACTCGTAATTTGTCTGTTTTCTCCCCCTTTTTCCTTTCTGTGCCCCTCGCTGCCCCCATTAGCGTTGTACTCGTAATTTGTCTGTTTTTCTCCCCCCTTTTTTCCTTTCTGTGCCCCTCGCTGCCCCCATTAGCGTTGTACTCGTAATTTGTCTGTTTTCTCCCCCTTTTTTCCTTTCTGTGCCCCTCGCTGCCCCATTAGCGTTGTACTCGTAATTTGTCTGTTTTCTCCCCCTTTTTCCTTTCTGTGCCCCTCGCTGCCCCATTAGCGTTGTACTCGTATTTTGTCTGTTTTCTCCCCCCTTTTTCCTTTCTGTGCCCTCGCTGCCCCATTAGCGTTGTACTCGTAATTTGTCTGTTTTCTCCCCCTTTTCCTTTCTGTGCCCCTCGCTGCCCCATTAGCGTTGTACTCGTAATTTGTCTGTTTTCTCCCCCTTTTTTCCTTTCTGTGCCCCTCGCTGCCCCCATTAGCGTTGTACTCGTAATTTGTCTGTTTTCTCCCCCTTTTTCCTTTCTGTGCCCCTCGCTGCCCCATTAGCGTTGTACTACGTAATTTGTCTGTTTTCTCCCCCTTTTTCCTTTCTGTGCCCCTCGCTGCCCCATTAGCGTTGTACTCGTATTTTGTCTGTTTTCTCCCCCCTTTTTCCTTTCTGTGCCCCTCGCTGCCCCATTAGCGTTGTACTCGTAATTTGTCTGTTTTCTCCCCCCTTTTTTTCCTTTCTGTGCCCCTCGCTGCCCCATTAGCGTTGTACTACGTAATTTGTCTGTTTTCTCCCCCTTTTTCCTTTCTGTGCCCCTCGCTGCCCCATTAGCGTTGTACTCGTAATTTGTCTGATTTTCTCTCCCCTTGTACTTTGTGCCCCCGCTGCCTCTCGCCATTCCCGCCGCTGCGTCCCCTGCGGCCCCGCCCCCCTGACTGCCCATTCGCTGCCCCTGCCTCCCGCCTCCCGCCTCCCAGCTGCTCCTCCCTCCCACCTCCCCATAAATGGCGGCCGCTGCGCGCCCGCGCTGGCGCGCGCCGGCGCGCCTAAGACAAGCCCGTCTGCGCCCGTCCGCGACTGGACCGCGCCAGCGCCAGAACCCCTGGATCCCACCGATGCAACACTACTCGACGGACCTACGACGCCGCCACCCTCACCGCACTCAATGCCGGCCGGAACCCCTGCCTGCTACCGAGCCTCACCGAGACGCACCCACGGACCCTTCACCTGCCAAGCCTGCCGATTCACCTGCCCCCGGACGTGCACCACCCCGCCAAGACGTGCACCAGCAGCAACCACCTGAAATGCATCCTGTTGAACACCCGCTCCGTCCACAGGCACGCCGTGGAACTCTGGGACCTGCTCGACCGCAACAGCACCGGACGTCGCCTTCCTCACCGAAACCTGGATGAACGCCTCCTCAGCGCCCGACATCGCCATAGCCATCCCGGACGGATACAAGATCACCCGGAGGGACCGCGTCAACCAGACGGGAGGAGGCATCGCCATCGTACACAAGAACACCATCCGCATCTCGACTAACTCCGACGAGACCTTCACCGCCGCCGAACACCTACACTTCCAGATACACACTGACCCCAAGACCACCCTCCGAGGCACCCTCATCTACAGACCCCCGGGACCACGCACACTATTCAGCGAAGACATCGCAGACTTCATCAGCCCGCACGCCATGCCCTCCATCGACTACATCCTCCTAGGGGACCTCAACTTCCACCTGGAGAACAACAACGACAGAAACACCACCGCCCTGCTGGACAACCTCGCCAACCTCGGACTCAAGCAACTGGTGAACACGCCCACCCACTACGCCGGCCACACGCTTGACGCCGTCTTCTCTTCCAGCAAGCACATCTCCTTCAGCCACGCCACCGGACTCCACTGGACCGACCACAGCTGCGTCCACTTCAGCTTCAGAAAGACTGCGACCCACCACCACCCGCAACAGGCTCCCGCCGGAGCTGGAGCAAGATCACCGCCGAGCAGCTCACCGCCTCCCTCAGCCAGAACACACCCACCAACACAACGGACCCAAACAAAGCAGCCAGCAACCTCGCCAAGTGGCTGACCGCCTGCGCCGACGACCTCGCACCACTAAAAACCCTCCCAGCAGACCCGGAAGCAAGAAAACCCCTTGGTTCACCAACGAACTCAAGGAATCCAAGAAGAACTGCCGCACTCTCGAGAAAACCTGGCGACTCGACCAGACCACAGACAACAGGACCGCCCTCAAGCACGCCACCCGCAAACACCACCAGCTGATCCGTGCCACCAAGAAGTCGGCACTCAAAGAACGACTGGACAACAACGCCCACGACAGCAAGGAACTTTTCAGCATCGTCAAAGAGTTCTCCAACCCCAGCGCCGGAAACAAGGACATCACCCCCTCGCAAGACCTCTGCAACTCACTCGCCGCGTTCTTCCACCGCAAGATCACCGACACACATAACAGCTTCGACGCACAAACCACGCACCCTACCGCCGAACCAACGCCCGCCACCACCACCCTCTGCAACTGGACCCCAATCAGCACCGAAGACACCACCCGCACGATGAACTCCATCAACTCCGGATCACCAACCGACCCCTGCCCACACCACGTCTTCAACAAAGCCGACGCCACCATCGCACCCCATCTCCGGGACATCATCAACTCCTCCTTCCACCGCCACCTTCCCGGAGAGCTGGAAGCACGCCCGAGCTTACCGCCCTCCTGAAGAAACCAACGGCGGACCCCACCGACCTCAAGAACTACCGTCCCATCTCGCTCCTTCCGTTTCCGGCCAAAGTCATCGAGAAGACCGTCAACAGACAGCTTGCCGCCTTCCTCGAGGCGAATGGATCCCTCGACCCCTCGCAGTCCGGGTTTCGGGCCAACCACAGCACCGAGACCGCCCTCATCGCAGCCACCGGCGACATCAGAACCCTAAGCGACAACGGGGAAACAGCAGCCCTCATCCTCTTGGACCTCTCCGCGGCGTTCGGCACCGTCTGCCACCGCACCCTAGTGAAGCGCCTCAGCAACATCGGAATCCGAGAGAAAGCACTGGAATGGATCATCTCGTTCCTCGCCGGAAGAACCCAGAGAGTCCGCCTCCCCCGTTCAGATCTGAGGCCACCGAAGTCATCTGCGGCGTTCCACAAGGATCTTCACTCAGTCCAACCCTCTTCAACGTCTACATGAGCCCCCTCGCAGCCATCGCACGCCAACACAACCTCAACATCATCTCCTACGCCGACGACACCCAGCTGATCCTCTCCCTCTCAGCGACCCCACCACCGCCAGAGCCAACCTACACGACGGGATGAAAGACGTCGCCGACTGGATGAGTATCAGCCGCCTTAAACTGAACTCAGACAAGACGGAAGTCCTCATCCTGGGCTCATCACCCTCCGCCTGGGACGACTCCTGGTGGCCCCCGGCCCTGGGCACCGCGCCCAAGCCAACGGACCACGCACGAAACCTGGGCTTCATCCTGGACTCCTCCCTGTCGATGACCAGACAAGTCAACGCCGTCTCATCTTCGTGCTTCAACACCCTGCACATGCTCCGCAAGATCTTCAGATGGATCCCCACTGAAACCAGGAAGACCGTCACCCAGGCACTCGTCACCAGCCGACTGGACTATGGGAACACCCTCTACGCCGGAACCACAGCCAAACTTCAAAAAGACTCCAGCGCATCCAGAACGCCTCCGCACGACTCATCCTGGACATCCCCCGACACAGCCACATCACCGGACACCTGAAAGACCTGCACTGGCTCCCCGTCAGCAAGAGAATCACGTTCAGACTCCTCATCCACGCACACAAGGCCCTCCACGACCTGGGCCCAAAGTACCTCAACGACCGCATGACCTTCTACACGCCCACCCGCCAGCTACGATCAACCAGCCACGCCCTCGCCACCGTACCACGCATCCGCAGAACCACCGCCGGAGGAAGATCCTTCTCCTACCTGGCAGCCAAGACCTGGAACTCCCTCCCCACTCACCTTCGGCGAACCCAGGACCATCTCTCCTTCAGGAAGCAGCTCAAGACCTGGCTGTTCGAGCAGTAACTTACCCCCTCCCCCAGCGCCTTGAGACCCTCCCGGGTGAGTAGCGCGCTCTATAAATGCCGTGATTGATTGATTGATTGAATACTCTGTGGTAACAACATACGGCAATATGTGGAAAAGCTAGGAATTGTGCCTTCTAATTTGCTCTTATATCCCTTAGAGCTATGAGCCACTAATGCCAGAAACCCCTTTACCATCTCTTCAGCAAGTCAGTCAGTCAGGCAAGTCATCACAACCTTGTATAAACTTTGAGTGCCCGATTCACAAACTAAATTTAGCGGTACGTAAAGTAATACTACAGAGGTATTATTTGCTACAAAATGCAACTCATGAACCTACGAGTGTAAATCTCAGCCTCAACTATCTTTTCTATTGGGAGTTAGATGGAAGTTTACTACTTAGGGCCCTCTAACGATGTCAGTCGGTAAGCCTCCGACCCCTCGTCGGAGGCTTACTGACCGACATCATAGGTGGAGGGATGTGCAAAAACTTCTATTTCACAATGGGAGCTTGTGCTGTGGGCGGTGTCGGACCGCCGCACAAACTCCCATTGTAAAATGGAAGTTTGCGACTGCACCACATGCAGTGGCATCCTAATTGCGGTTTCGGGACCGCCGGCCGACCGGAGGTAGGTCGGTTCTGCATTCGCGACGATGTCGGTCAAAGGGAACTCCGACCGAAAAAGAGGGCCTACCTTTTACTAAATGGGGGGGGATTTAGGCAGGAGTAAGGATGGATTTGGTGAGGTTAGGGAGACGTTTAAGGGGGGCATGCACCCTTGCACAAAAAATCAAAGGGCATTTATATAAAAAAATCACGCAGCACAGCAAGTCACCTTGCTACGCTGCGTGATAGGGAAAGGGCAGGAATGTGCCACATCTAACATTATATGACGCAGTCCTGTCTTTTCCTTGCACTGTCGCACAATGTTGTGCCTAGCGCCAATGCAGGAACCCTTGCACCATGGTGTAGGGGTGCCTGCACTGTAAGCAGGATTGTTTTTGTGCAAGAAGGGACACCTTCCTGCATAAAAACAAACCTGAGAGGCATTTTCCTCTTTCTATGTGGGTTGCAGAATGCGAGGAATTAACAAGGGGAAATAAAGATATTTCTCCTTGTTACGCCTCAACTGAGGAGGTGAGCATTTTGAGGAATTCCCAGGTCTACCAGTGTTGGTATATCTGGAAATGCGCCAAAATCCATGGGTGGATGCATGGGAACAACCATGCTCCATCCATGTAACGCCTCCCTGGGGCAGAGTAATGCAATGCCACGATTTGCCCTGCGTTGCGTTAATCTAGATTTATCATGTCGCAAGGCCACACACGGTGGCATTGTGTGGCTTCAAAATCTAACTTAACAATTGTGTCGCTCTTGCGCCCCATTGTGTGGTGCAAGGGACACGCAAGTCTTTAATATATATGCCCCCAAGTTAATTGCTACTCGTAAACTGCACTACTAAAGTAACTACAAGCAACAAGGACCCAAACAGTAGTAGATTTAGTCCAACTCAGAGCTAATGTAAGTCCAGCTCCACAGATTGGCAGCCAATGCTATTGCAACACCCTCTCAAAGAAAATAATGGAGATAGGGGCTTAAAGTAAAACCTCAGAGGAAATAATGTTAAATAAAATTACATTTTTTAAACTAGTAAAAAATATACATTAATTTGATTTCATGTTAAAAAAATAAAACATATTTATTAATTTCTTATGAAATGTCTTCAATTTTAAAATTCATGTAACATTGTTATTAAAATGCAATTAAATTACATATAGTTCATTCTATATATCACTATTAATAATTGTTAAAACATAATAAAAAGTATACTTTTTTACTTTAGAGGAGTTTTTTTAATTAGAGCTAGAAATAATTTAAATTTAATTCCATATGGTATGTTGTGAGGGTTTGCTCAGTATAGGCGCACTCCTTCAGCATTGAAAAAGAGACAAATTGAGTCATTTAGGAAGTTGTTTTATTTTGTGAGAGGGCAGATCTGAGTTATAAGTTCTCAATTCTGCTACATATGAGCATGGACAATATGTAACTGTTTCTGGTACATTCAGTGGTGGCTCCTCCTCTAAAGTGGAGGAGCGTCGCCCCACTGCTCAAAAGGAAAAATAAAATGATAATAACATATCGTTATTATCATTTTAGTTTTCCTATTGCAGTCAGAGGCTCTCGGGGCGGGGCGGAGGTGGCCAGAGCAGGGGAAGGAGTGGCTTGCACTCCCTAAGTGCGCAGGACTTCTTGGCTGGCATTCTTGGGCCAACCAAACAGTCATGCACCCTTTGCATGTCCCCCACCAGGCTGTAATGTACAGCCTGGTGGGGAACATGCCCAGCCTCCCATCCCCTGTCTGAGCGCCAATCCATGGTGATCGGACCAATCACAATGCTGATGACGGAGGAGAGGCGGCGGCCGGCCTTTTTCAGGTAAGTGTTGTAATTTTTCTTTGTTTGTTCCCCCTCACCCCACGGCCCCCCTCGCCCCACCACCTGGTTCCGGTAGAAGCCGCTACTGGGTACATTAGTGCATAAGACATTGAAGTAAAATGGAATGCAAAAGAATATTTTTCTTGAGACTAGTAAGGCAAGCCTATCCATGACTTTATCAAAACTTTGAGAAAATGTGCATTAGGAGAAACATTTGATTAGAGAAAAGTGTATTGCTAATGAGTTCATATTATGCTGCATATAGATACTATCTTTGGTGACCTGTTAATCGATCAATATTATATACCTTAAAAATGTCAAATCATTACATCACAGTGAGTAAAAGGAGAATTCCTACAATGATCTACAGCTCTGTTGTCAACAATAAATTAATGGATTGCACATTTGTTTGGATAATGTATTTTCCACCTTCTGGTGTATATAACTTAAATGCAAGGTAGACAGAACATTGTACAGACACCAAAGTAGAACTTCAAGACATAAAACAGAGGACAGTTTATTCGAAAAGTGAGTTACAATTGCTTTGTGCAATTAAAATGAAGTGTAACCATGTTTACTCAGATATACTGTCTAATATATTTGAATGGTCCCAGTTTGATGTTAGTGAAAACGAAAAAATAAACTGTGTACTGTATTGTGTTGTGATTGCATTTATATGGCGATATATTGCCTGCCGAAACATTTGTTGCATAATTTCCATGTCTGAGGGCATGAAGGCTTCTTCACATTATACTATGGAATGCATATGCAGGGGCTGAAAGGGCGTTACAGGTGTACTAAAGGTAGGTTAAGCAGATGTCCTGTTTTTGTCAAAACAGTTCTGGTTTTACAAGAACTGTGCCAGCGTCTTGGCACTTTTTACTAATTTAAAAATATGTACCAGATTTTAGGAGTGGGTCGAATGAACATTAATTGAAATGTGCATGCTGACACTTCGACCAGCACTCCCATTTCACCATGTTATGTGGATTTGTGCAGTGCCCTAATCACCAATGAGGGTATCCAGGAGTTAGAGCAGGAATGTAGGCATGGGGCCATGTAGAATTAGTCAAAGAGGGGAATTCAAGAAGCGAGGAAGAGGCTCTGATGTGTTGAGGGTGGTCATTCCAGATTTTGGGTGCAATGGAGGCAAATGAGCGACCTCCAGCTCTGGCTGTGAGTGAGTGTGTGGCTGAGCATAGGTGTCTGGTAGGCGGTTGTTCAGGTATGTTGGCCCAGTGCTTTGTATGCGTTTGTGAGGAGTTTGAATTGACTGCATTTGTGTATAGGGAGCCAGTGGAGCTCCCTGAGGTGTGGTGAGATGTGGGTACGATGTAGGAGGTTGAGGATGAGTCTTGCTGTAGCGTTCTGGATGATCAGGTTTCTGTGAAATACCTGTTTGGAGATCCAAGCAAAGACTGCGTTGCCGTAGTTGAGCCTCCTTGTGATGAGTGCTTGTGTGATGGTACGTCTGGTGTTCTGGGGCAGTCATTTAAAGATTTTTCTATGGTTACTTCTGAATTCTGATTAGATGTGGTCAAGTAGTTGGTGTAGTTAAGGTTGGCTAGTGAATTGTTTGTTGATGGCCTTTTCCATCGTTTTGGCTGGGAGGGGGAGCAATGAAATGGGACTGGAGTTGCTCAGTATCTTTGGGTCAACTGATGGTTTTTTGAGGAGGGCGTTGGCTGCTGCATGTTTCCGGTCTTCCAGGAAAGTGGTGGATCTGATGGAGGTGTTGATGATGTAGATGAGGGTGTTGCTGATTGGTGATCCTCCCAAGTTGTAGATGTGGTGGGCGCATGTATCTGTTGGGGCCCCGGAGTGGACAGTTTGCATGATTGCTGCTGCGTCTTCTCTGGTAAGTGTTTTCCATTTGAACAAGTGTCCATTTTGGTTGGTGGTGGGCACGTAGGTGATGAGATCTGTGGGGTCTGGTTGTGTTCTAAGTTACTGAGGCCTCAGAGCTGGTGAATTCCTTGACAATGGAGAAGATTTCCTTGCAGCTGTTGATGCTAGCCTCAGTGTGATCAACTAGTGCTCTTTTTTTGGGTGTTTCTCAGTTGCTGATGGTAGCTTCTGAGTGCAGCCTTGTATCTAGTTCTCATGGCTGGTTCTCCATTTCCTTTCAAGCTGTTTGCAGAGGTGTTTTGATTCTCAGAGGCTGTCTGTGAACCAGCTGGCTTGTTTGTTGGTTCTTCTTTGTCTGTTGGTTTTGATGGGAGCAAGGGCAGTTCTTGATCCTTTTATTGAAGTTGGTGATGTCCTCGTTGAGATTGTTGGACGTGTTGGGTTGGTCCATGTTGAGTGCGTTGACCCAGTCTATTTCTGAGATTTTTCCCCCGCTGCGGCTTGGTAATTTGATGCTGGTGCTTGTGTTGACTTGGGGTGTGGTGATTTGGAAGTGGATGATGGAGTCATCTGTCTATGTGAGCGGGGTGGTGAAGTTGTATATGATCCTATTGCTGGTGGTGATGATTGAGTCCAGTGTGTGTCCTGCAATGTGTATTGGGTCTGTAACGAGCTGGGTGAGACTGATGTGGTCCAGGCTTTCAAGGGGGCTTTGGAGTAAGGGTCCATTTGGTCTTCTAGGTTTAAATTGAGGTCGCTGAGTAGTATGAAGTCCTTTGAGTTGATGCTGACGTGGGCGATGAAGTCCGTGATGAGGCTGCTAAAGTTGGCTCGCTGTTCAGGTGGTCAGTAGGTGAATGTTCCCTTCAGGGTGATGCTCTTGCCAATTTGCAGTTTGAACTACATGTGTTCCATGTAGGGGGGTGCTGTTCTCTGTGGATGTAGAATATTTGATGGTATCCTTGTGGATGATGGCGAGACTTCCTCCTGGCTTGTGGAGGCGGTCCTGTTGTGCGATCTTGTATCCCATAGGGATAGCCACAGCCATGAAGCAGGTGCCTAGGCCCAGCTCCCCTCCCACCTACCTGTGACCGGACTGCTCATCTACTCCTGCACTCGCTTCTTCTTGTGCCGATTGAGGCTGCTGCACTTCTACCCTATTTTCTTTTTCACATTTTCCTCTGCCTGTTGGAGCTTCTGTTCTCTTCCCTTACTTTTCCTTGTGCCTTTTTAAGCTCTCTGCTCTTTCCCCCACTTCCTCTGTGCATCTTTGAGCCTTCTACTCCCTTCTCCCCCTTTTCTCTGTTTCTCTTGAGCTTCTGATCATTTTTCCACTTTTCTCTGTGCCTCTTGAGCTTCTGCTCATTTGTTCAGCTTCTCTTTGTACCTTGTTGAGCTTTCACCCATCTTTATGCCTTTCTCTTTCACCCCTTTGTGCCTTTGTACTTTTTTTTCTGCCTCTCTGTCTTGCTTTCCTCTCCCCTCTTGTGCCTTTTCCCACCTGCCCCTGCATCATACCTGCTCTTTCTGCTCCTCTGTCGCCTTCCTGCATCCTGCAGCCCCACCAACCACCCTCCATGCTTCTCCCACTCTATGGACTATTTAATGGCAGTCGCAATGCATCTGCGCAGTGGACGTGCCAGTGCTGTGCCAAATGCAAGCCTGTCTGCAACCGTCTGCCCCTGGACTGTACCTAGTGCCACTAACCTTGGTCTGATCAATCCCCAGCGCTTCTACGCAGCGCTATTCCACCTGGTCAACCCTTGATGCTGCACCACCCACTTCTACTGTGCCACACCACACAACATAGTAGGAGCTTTCACATTTACCCACTGCTGGTTCTCCTGCAGCAGCACACCCATAGACACCCCTTAAGCACCAGCAGCACCACCAACTGCCTGACTCGACACAGCTCAACACTCCAGAACCGCACCACAATAGCTTCTCGCATACATGCTCCTCAACACCCGATCACTCAGCAAACATGTCACCAAGATCGAGGATCTCCTCAGCAACAACGCGCCGGACCTCCTTGTCATCACGGAAACCTGGCTCAACCCCACGTCAGCACCCAATACCATGGACACAAGTTTATTTCTTTACAGATTCACCTGGTGTGCTGCCTTGATTTATTCACATAGCACAACAGGTTTTAATGAGGCGTGAATCAGTGTCAAAGATCCCTTCATTCAATGCCTCCCCCTAGGACTTGTCAGGCATGTGGTAGGGGCTGTTTTCATTTGACAGGTGGCACCTAACAGAGGTGTGTTCAATTTTTCGTATACAAGTTGCAAAATGTTCTTTCTGATACCCAATGGAGTAAGGAAATACACCCCATCACAAGTCCATGGACATCTCATCATTGCCACCTTTCGCTCCTCCACCACCACACCCTCTGGAAACACATTGAAACTTATCTAGTCCTTTTTTCATTTGCCTCTGGTAATTGTAGTTTTAGTTTATCATAAATACAAGGCCACAAGTTCCAGAATGCAAAGAAAACCTAAACGAGCTGCACATGGGTGACAGGATGTGCAACTTGAGATCTCAATTCTCTTTCCTCAGGTAGTCAGTTTCTTTAGCAAAACAAAGTGCACAACCTTTGAAATGCTGGTCTTTTATGTCATTCTCAGATGTCTTTTTTAAAAATAGGTTTGTAGAATGTGGCAGTGGGACCTGTTTTCTTTGGCGGTGGGTGCTGTATTGTAGTCCTTCAGCATCCCAGGCCAGTGCCACTATTTAGTCCTACTTGTATCCTAGTGGCCGTTCAAATTTTTGGTTCTGAAAGTCTGGTCAGCCTAACTAAAGAGCAAGTTACAGATTCACCTGGTGTGCTGCCTTGATTTTCATGGGAAAACGCTGATGATACGAGCGCCGCGTGCAAGAGTTTACATTTTATTACACGGATTATCTACCGATCCATTTGAACTACCAGAAAGAAACTATGTCACTACTCAATAATCGCTAGACTACGGCTGCAGTCGTACACTCAATCTGCTTTTCAATCAGGATAGCCCCCGTCCACTTTTCCTTTGAGATTAATATGACTCATATCTGGTCCTGATGAAGGTGGTTTAATTGATGTCCCACCGAAACGTGCGTTGACCACTTTTTAGATATATGGGAATCCTACCAGAGACACACACAGGAGAAGAATTTGATGGGACGCAATCGCATTATTAATACAAAGGCCAAGTGTCTCTGTAAACGGGCATAGGATCCCGCACAAGCTTTGGATTGTCTCTTCTTTTTTCCTTTTTTTGCTGTATGATTGTCAGTATGGGTGAGTCGGTTTGATAGGTGAGATTGCAGTATTGATGGATGAGTGTGGGGTTATCTGTGCATCTTTTGAATTGTCATTTTTAAGGTTGTATTGTTTGTCTTGTCATACTTATTACAGTAATTGGATTTATTAGTCAGACTTTGAAATCATGCTAATAACTTGTATATATGTGATGACATAAATGGCTCACCTGTTGGAGAATCATGATCTACGAAGATGTCGGAATAACAACATATGTTTCTGTGATAAGTGTGATATGACTTTGTAAATATATGAATGTGTACAAATAACGTATAATCAGATATATATTTGGAAAAAATAAAAAAATATTTTTATAAATAAAAAAACACAGTTTTTGGGAATTAATTATGTGGTAAGAAATTGATTTGGGGATATGTTCTTGGTATGAGTCCTAGAGGCCGGTTGTAAAAGGAATATAGGTCAGAATAGAGGTTTTTCTTACAATCTTCAGTGCTGCCTTGATTTATTCACGTAGCACAACAGGTTTTAACAAGGCGTGAATTAGTGTCAAAGATCCCTTCATTCAATGCCTCCCCCTAGGACTTGTCAAGCATGTGGGAGGGGCTGTTTTCATTTGACAGGTGGCACCTAACAGAGGTGTGTTCAATTTTTCATATACAAGTTGCAAAATGTTCTTTCTGATACCCAATGGAGTATGGAAATACACCCCATCACAAGTCCATGGACATCTCATCATTGCCACCTTTCGCTCCCCCGCCACCACACCCTGTGGAAACACAT
Organism: Calotriton arnoldi; assembly: GCA_963921515.1. Lineage (NCBI taxonomy): Eukaryota > Metazoa > Chordata > Amphibia > Caudata > Salamandridae > Calotriton > Calotriton arnoldi. The sequence goes on from CAWUFW010014941.1 coordinate 59,743, forward strand.
TGAAACTTATCTAGTCCTTTTTTCATTTGCCTCTGGTAATTGTAGTTTTAGTTTATCATAAATACAGGGCCACAAGTCCCAGAATGCAACGAAAACCTAAACGAGCTGCACATGTGTGACAGGATGTGCAACTTGAGATCTCAATTCTCTTTCCTCAGCTAGTCAGTTTCTTTATCAAATCAAAGTGCACAACCTTTGAAATGCTGGTCTTTTATGTCATTCTTAGATGTCATTTTATAAAATAGGTTCGTAGAATGTGGCAGTGGGACCTGTTGGCGGTGGGTGCTGTATTGTAGTCCTTCAGCATCCCAGGCCAGTGCCACTATTTAGTCCTACTTCTATCCCAGTGGCCGTTCAAATTTTTGGTTCTGAAAGTCTGGCCAGCCTAACTAAAGAGCAAGTTGTATGTAGCAAGTGCGTCCTCTGAATACGCCTAATTGACCTCCATGATAGTGTTTTGATCCTGACATAAGTTGAGGTAATCATTTTACTAATCATTTTTCAGTACACATGTTGTTCCGATGAAGCCCTACAACGATCCTACACATTAGCCCTCATTACAAGTTTGTCGGAATATGGTGAGGTATTCACTACATTCAGTAAATGCCAATATCGCAGGGTGAGGTATTTAGCATGTGTGGTAAATACCTTCAATTCTGAGTTTTCAACAAGAAAATGAGGCTTGGCATGCAGAATCAATTTTACCACAATGTATTCCACATGTTTTGCAACCCGCCCACCACCCCACGATAAATTTCTGCAAGTTTGACATACCTGAATTTATCAAGGGAACACTATGAGGGTGTGCTAATTATCACATAATCTGTAATTCCAATCATTGAGTTCACAGGAGCTGTTTGGAGTTGTAAATGGGGTTTCCTAAGAAGCTGTACATCAATTTCGCAGATCCCGCTGTCCAGCAGTATACAGAGGATGTGTTTACATCCTGAACGTTAAGCAGACAAGAAAAAATATCTTCCTAGAAAAAAACCCGACCGTAATTATTGTTTTTACATTAAAGAGAGTTTAAAAGCTTTCACATAAAACCTGCAGAAAGAGCTTCTCACTTCATTACAGGAAGACAGCTGCGCTCGCGCTGCGAGGGTTCTGTGCAGGGGATTTCCCAGAATCCTGCAATATTGATTGTCAGCGGTTGGCAGACAGCACTGTTACGGCTCGAGAGCGCTGCTGTTGAATGGCAAATGTGAGAGACAATACCTTTCCAAAATGCGTGTGTGTGAGGCCATAATGCACTTTAGCGTCCCTGCTGTGGCTGTGCTCGGGTGCTCAAAAGGTGCAACGTAAAGCATTGCATTGATTTGCTTACCATGATAAATGCTTTCAGGTGCATCGCAAAATTGTGTGCCACTGCACAGGCAGCAGCAGCACAACCCTTAGCGGCAGATTTTGAAAAAATACACGCAACGCAGCGCAGCCACCAAAGAGGCTGCGCTGCGTTGTGTGACGGGAGGGAGCAGGAGAGCGCCATATCTTCAGAGATATGGCTCTCTCCCGCCCTCTCCCTAGCGTCGGTGCCGCCGGCGCTGATTTCAGCTGCCGAGCGCCACTCACACACCTTAGCACCATAGTGCTAGGGTGTGTGCGTGAGTCTAGCATAGTTTTGTACAGGAAGGGTACCCTTCCTGTACAAAATACCATGCCTAGACAAGTTTTAAAGCTTTTCCTACTTTGTATGTGTGCTGCACAGTGCAGCACGCATGCAAAATTGGAAAAGAAAGGAGAAATAATAACATTTCTCCTTTTAGTGGCGTTAACTTTTGGCGCTAAACCCTGTGTACAATTGTTTGTAGATAGGGTTTTGCGTCGAAAGGCATGGGTGGTTGAATGGGAACACCCATGTACCAGCCCATCTGGAGTGCGCTTCAATGATTTACATCATTGTGATAAGATCTCAGCTCCTCGATTGTTCATGATGCTCTGTCAGCTCTATCTGTGCCCTAATGTCTTCTGTATGTGTCCTTTATCCTACCTACAGGTCTCTTTCCAGACATTTTAAAATGGCTAGGACTACTGTTGGTGTCCCCAGTTCTCTTTTGTGGGCAGTGGGAGTAATCTCCTAGGTGCCATGTACATCCACACTCACACACAAGAACACCTAGGTGTTTTAGGGCCAGATGTACGAAGCATTTTACCGGTTGCAAACAGCTCATCGGGATTCAAGCTAGCCTGGCTGATGAGGGGTGTTACCCCGAAACCGGTCCCAGGATGCTTGTTTTCGGTCAAGTGAAGACCTAGCTTGGCAGTTCGGGCTGGACTGTTCCCATGAGGAACAGGGTCAAGACTGATTTGCATATGGCTGAGTCTGAGCTGGGGTGGTGAAGTGAGCTAAAGAACGATGATGGATTCAACCCAGATCTGTGACTGGGGGTGAGTGTCTGAAAAGTTTCAGCACTCTGTCCATCATCTCCTTGAGTTTGCGTTGTTTGCCCTAAGTTGGCAGTGAAGGCCCAGACGTCGGTCCCTTGCTCACTTTGCCACTGGATTCAAGCTAGCCTGGCTGATGAGGGGTGTTACCCCATAACCGGTTCCAGGATGCTTGTTTCCGGTCCAGTGAAGACGTGGCTTGGCAGTTCGGGCTGGACTGTTCATAGGAACAGGGTCAAGACTGATTTGCATATGGCTGGGTCTGAGCTGGGGTGGCGAAGTGAGCTAAAGAACGATGATGGATTCAACCCAAATCTGTGACTGGGGGTGTGTCTCTAAAAAGTTTCAGTGCTCTGTCAATCATCTCCTTGTGTTTGCTTCACAAATACACATAACATGCATCCATTGAGGAGCAAACACAAGAAGTGGAAGACATTTTTTTTAATAAGAAGCAAGAACATTATTTTGAAAAGAATGACAATAAATGATAAGCAATGGGCTGAACTAAAGCCCACTCTAAGTATTCGCATTGTAATAATAGGTCTTCGACAACACACAGCTAAAAGCAGTCTGTAGGCAAAACCTAAAACAGTTGTATTGGGATCTTTTTGATGCAATGCAGCACCACCACTTGGTGGCACCCTAAGGCTGACATTGCTTTCTCAAAGTGGCAGCCGTGGTTGAAACAGACTGAGCCTTCTCACATAACATCCTTTTAAACACAAAACCAAGGGATGTGGTGTGAAGCATTTAAATGTAAATTTTCTATATGGCAACTGTTATTGTCATTGACGTTTGAATAGTTGTTTTGCTGTATTAAATAACTATATATTTTTATTCTAACCGATATATATGGTGATCAAATGTCGTGGGTTTACCGGTACTCTTTCTGTTTTTGCACACCTATCCTAGTGCTTCCACACTTGCTTGTAAATAAAATACATGTCCCAATAGAGAAAGACAATGGATTCATTGTCTCCTTATCTCTCATGGATTTTTTGACCAGTGTCACAGAAAACAAGCATTTGCAATGCAATTGGTCTCGCATTTACGAGAGTTTTAGCTATTGGCATTGTAAATGACAATAGCTTAAATTCTCGCAAATGCGAGACCTATTGCATTGCAAATATTTGTTGTTGTTTACAAGCGCCTCATGCTGCGCTTTCATGTTAATAGAGACTGCGCCCCCTTCATTAGACGAGTCCCGTCTAAAGAAAGGGGCGCGGCCGCCATTAAAGTGAAAGCGTGGTATGGGGAGTTTTTTTTTGTAAAAACACCCCATGCTGCGCCCCTTTCTTTAGAAGTGGCTCATCTAAAGAAAGGGGTGCAGCCTCTATTAACGTGAAAGCACAGAATGGGACGATTGTAAACAACAACAAAAAAAGTGAATAAATAGTAAAAAAAAAACATGCGGCTGCATTCAGTGCTATATAAAAAAAATAAAGCGTTAGGAGAGAGCGTGTCTTGCCTGCAACAGCAGGCAGGTTAAAACAATTTAAGGAAATAGTGCTTGGAGGCTGTAATTAAAGCCTGTCGAGTAACAACACATGTAAGAGGGCCAATCCTTAAGGGAGGTTACAAGATGAGACAAGGCGGTACTAAGGAGGAACTACTAAGCCTATTGACAAATGAAAAACTACAGTTTAAAGAGGACAATGACACAAGCCAATGAAAAATATGGGCGGAGAGTGGGGGGAGCTTCAAGTCCCTACCTGAATACATCATGCATCACAGAGCAGCGCATGCGCTGCCCAGGCTCGACCTTAAAATAAAACTGGTGTGTTGTATTGCCTGTTTTCAGGCATGCTCCATTTCAGCATGAAGTTCATGCCAGAGTTGAGGACACTTGCAACCAATGTACACCTGATTACATAGATTCAGGATTTTATCAGACATTCAATAGCACTCTATACTAGGGGTTTGTCAAATTTGCCTTTGCCTAGTTATGAAAAATGTTGGCAAAATTACATGAAATTCTGCGAAATACAAAACTGCCATTTGGTGCTGTATGTTAAAGCAAAATGCATCCTTGTGTTCACTTTGAATAGGAGGGCGCATTTGGGCTACAAAGGTGGAAAAAACAAAAGCACCATGAACAATAGCTATTTATACAGCCGTGGCCTGCCCATAGTGATAGAGAGGCAACGCCACCCACCTTTTTCCAGAAAAGGAGAGTATCTTTCAGGCTGAACAAAGGTCAGCCAGACAGACACTTTTCTTGTTCAGGTCAGGCAGCCAGGAGTTAGACATGCGCTAAATGCGCAGGCTCCTGGCTGCCTGAGCTGAACTTTGCTGAGCTGAGGATTTCAGAGCCCTGTGGGCATGACCTCATCAGCTCAGCAAAATTGCCTCGAGCCACTCCCCCTTGTGATGAGGAGGAACATGACTGATTGCCTCGGATATGGGTGCTTCAGTTTTAAGCCCTGAAGTGCCCAGAGCTGACTGTCATTCAGTGACATCTCGTCACAAAGTGGGGTGGGGCCAGAAGTCTCAGTGACCCCATCCCACTCTGTGATGAGTGAAGGACTAATGTCTTCCCTCATTGGCTGACCTAAGGGAAGGCAGCAGTCCCAACCCTCCCGGGACTGCCGAGGTTTCCCTTTCAGAGAGCTGCAGTGAAGGTAAGTTTTGTTTTTTGATGTTTGGTGTGTGCGTGTATGTATGAACATATGTATGCGTATTTGAACGAGTGAGTGTTGTAAATGGGTATGTATGCATGTATGAATGTATGGGTGTGAGTGAGTGTGTATGTGTGCATGTGTGTGGCCCCCCCTTCCTTTCACCACTGTACTAACACTCTATAATTCGCGTTGTTCCTGTGCATTCGCTGTCAATTTTTTCCATAAATGGTGCACTTTTAAAACCTTGTTACTGCGAACAGTACATATTTATGTGATGTGGAATAAAAGTGTAATTTCAGGATCTTCGCGTAAAAATAAATAAAGTAAAAGTACAGAACTCACACTACCAAAAAAGAGTAACACACATTTTTACTCTTTACTAAGCACAATAACACCACAAACTATTCTTCCAGTCCCACCTACAAATGACCATAGGAAGGAGATGTTAGACAGAACTAATTCGCCGTCATGCTGACAACACAAAACAAAGCAGTATAGTTAGCAAAGCGCTGCCAAATAAATGACACTGTCACACACCAACACACTATGTAGAAACATGCAGCTCAAACCAGCATAAACTTAGCACATCCTTACAAGCACAACATTGCTTCATAAGACACCGACCTTTATTGCGATGCACATATAAAAAGCACTATACTGTGTTCGATCAATGAACAATTGATCCCCCCCAATTGGGTGAAAAATGGATAGCCCTTTGGCACAAATTGAAACGTCTGATACTCTGTGCCCACTGGAGACCGAGACTTTCAGACTGTGCCATATTAAAATGAGAGGCATGGCTAGCAACATGTTAATGGTTGAGGCAGGCGAGGCAGTGGCATTGGGATGCCCCGACATTAGCTTGGTATCATTTGTGCCTGGGGAGGCACAAGTGATAGCAAGCAAGTTCCCCCTTCTCATCGAATTTACTTGTAATACCTCCAGAAGATGATGGAAGGAATAGAATGAAGTAGGCTAAACTCTTATAAGCAACACTCTCAGTCACCTATTCACAAAGGTAAAATTACATGTGAGTAAATCTACATGTGCAAGTTTGCTCTTACATTTTTGAATAACTTTACTACTTTGGGCTATTCAGCATTAACAAGAGTGTAAAGTCACTCAAAAGTATAGACTTACATGTCTCCACCCCGATCAGGGGGTGGAGCCAAATTTACATTTGTTAATTTACTACAACCAAAAAGGAGCAGTAGTAAGTCGAGCACCACGCATGGCCAACCGTCGATACTGCATCTCCCTCCGATTGAAAATAATGGAGCTAGATTGAAATAAAATCCCATAGGAAACAAAGTTAAAGTAAATTAAATTATTTCAAATAGTTAAAATATAGATAAATATAACTTAATTAAAAAAATCTAAATATAAAACATATTGTTTATTTGAACATATATTAATATTTTTTATGAATTTAAAAATGTATTAACATTAATGGTTCTTAACATATAATCAAATTGTATTTAATTCTATACAGCATTTTTAATAATAATTATTATTACAATGCAGTAAAAAATATTCTTTTTTCTTGAGGTGGGAATTTTTGTTTGTAAATCTTTAAACAATAATGTTCATTAAATTTAATATTTTTAAATGTATTAAATATCTAAATTAAAGTTGTTAATAGTGCTGTGGTATTTTTTTACTTTTGTTTTACATTTAAATGTAAATATATCAAATTAGTTCACATTAATATATAATGTAAGATATTCTAATATTTTTTTCAAGTTTAGCAAACTTTTTTATTTTTCCCTATACTTTTCCATAAGGAGATCTCCATCCTGGTGGCGAAAATCTCCCTATGGCAAAGTATAGGAAAACATAAAAAGTTTATTAAATTAGAAACAATTATTAAAAATATTTTATGTTAACTATGAATGTAATTTCTTAAATATTTACTTTACATGTATAAAAAAACAAAAAAGTTGCAGTATTAATAACTTAATTTAAAAGGTAAATATTAATATGTTAAATTAAATTAAAATTATTGTTCTGAAGTTTACATTTAAAAAATCCACTTAAAGTAAGAAAATTATATTGTTTTATTATGTATTAATATTTATTACAAGTGATGAATAGGTTTAATTAAAATAATGTTATATTTTAATTAAACTTAATTTTACATATAATTTCAAATTTAAAAGGTAATTAAAATATGTTAAAACAGAAAAGGAGGTAAAGAAGGGATTCTCGGCGGCTGACATTCGGACTCTGATTCCCAGGGACACACAGGGGGGCACTAATCTTGGACACTGGTAAGACTGTGTGTTGTTACTCTCGGTCCCCGAGTGTTCCCCGGAGCGCTTCTTGTGGTGGACTCGAAAGTTTAACCTTCTAACTGTGAGAGCAACGGGTACGGTTCTGATCGGGAGGAGGGAGGGAGCTACCCTTGCTGGCGAAGCGTCATTACTTGTCGTTGTTTAGGAGACTGACTCAGCGTTCGAATGCCTATTTTAAACTGTTACTGGTATGCTTTTTCTTCATGTTTAATCACTTGGTGGTGATTGTTTCCTATGTGGGGACCGTTGACACATGGGTCCCTGAGCCGGGACACCGTTTGGTGATGGTTAGTTATCCGGGTTGAGCCTAGTGTTATATACAGTGCTGGGGATGGGGTCGGGTCGGGGGACGAGGAACCTATTGACTGTCTGTGACTGAGTTGGGAGTGGGGTAGCTCACGTTCCCTTGAATTGTTCATGGGTGGGCGACAGGCACTCTGCATGTTGGGGGTGGCGGGCGGTTTTAGTCCCGTTATGCAGGGAGGCAGGGAGGGGGGTGAGTTACTACGGATCTGGGTATGTTTGGGTTTGTTTTGTTGGGGGGATGTTTTTCATTGTTTTAATGCAGCAGTACGAAATGGCATCTTGTATCAGTGCATCATGGCTGGTATCGACACTCAGGTCACTGATCTCACGTCTAAAAGCACCGTGGGGCGCTGTAACACAATAGGAGCAGCACAGAAAGTCGCCGTTGAGGGTTTCATTCACCATAGACACTCCGTCCACTCCATTAAACTGCTATTAGAGTCTTATGGCAAGAGGTCAGGGACTTAGATTCATGACATGGAATGTCAACGGGCTAGGGGACAAAATCAAGCGTGGAATAGTGCTACAATGTATTCACCGTCAGGGGCTGGATATGGTGTTGTTCCAAGAAACTCATCTAATAGGTAACTCCTGTAAGGCCCTGGATAGGAAGGGTTATCGTATGGTTGCACACTCGGGCTTTACCTCGGGGTCCAGGGGGGTGGGGATCCTCCTTCGAAAAGGCTGCCCCTATGTGATACAAAGTACATGGACTGACCCGCAGGGTAGATATGTATCTTGCTCGGGCATCTGGGAGGGCAGAGTCCTCAACGTTATCTCGGTGTATGCCCCACCGGGTCTTCAACGCATGACACTAGCAGATATAGGTGTGCTATTATTGAACTTACCCGTGGGTACACTGGTGATGGGAGGTGACTTTAACCTGACAATGAATGGCCAAATAGACAGATCCCCGCCCAGACGAGACTCTGCACACGGCTCACAACTACATGACTTTACTAATGCCCTGGGGATGGTGGACATCTGGAGATGGTCACACCCCCATGACACACTCTTCACGTTCCAATCTGGTGTGCATGGCAGCCAATCACAACTAGACTACCTGTTTACCCACGCACAACACATACAGGACTTCACAGATTCCGCTTGCCTTGCGAGGGGAGTGTCGGATCATTCCCCGGTCATAGCGGTCTTCGGAGCTCACCGTGCAGTGCAACCAGGCCCCATCATGATCCAGCCCTGGGTGCTGAAGATCCCACACATCAGGGATAACTTACGGAAAGACACTGACTACTATTTTGAGGAGAATACAGGGTCTGTGAAGTCAGCGATAACGCTCTGGGGCGCCTATGGGGCAGTGATAAAGGGGAGAGCATTGTCTATGATGGTGGGCCACAGGGCAGAGCGCAACCGGCGAGTGAGTGAATTGGAAACGGAGATCTTAAATCTTGAACGCGCCACCTCGCAGAACCCTGATCAGGATACTCAACATAACCTCAATGTTAAGAGACAGGATTATAGACAACTGCTTTTAGAGGACGCCAACAGGCGTGCTCTCGCCACCCGTCATAGAATATACGAGCAGGGCGAGCGAACCGGAAAACTATTGGCATGGCTGGAACACAAGGAACAGTCGGCGAGATGGGTGCGCGCGATCAAGGGGCCCGATGACGTTCTGATCACTGACCCTCAGGGCATTGCGGAGACGTTCGCGAAATACTATGAGCAAATATACACTATGCCACAGCACTCACAAGCACCATGGGCGGCAGATCTCCTCGCTACTATCGAGGTAACATGTATCTCCCAACAAGATAGAGAGGCCTTAGAGGTGGATATCTCGGTTGAAGAGATTCAGAAAGCCATTCAAGATATCCGGGCTGGTAAGGCAATGGGCCCTAATGGGCTTCCGACCGAACTGATGAAACCCATGGCTATGAATCTCGCTCCCCACTTACTGAATCTATACAATGAATGCTATGAGGCTGGCCTCCTCCCGGCCGATATCCGCGCGGCCACCATTGTGGTCATCCGCAAGCCCGGTAAACCAGAGGACGAGTGCACATCGTACCGACCCATTTCCCTGATAACCGTGGAGGCCAAAATCTTGGCTAAACTGTTGGCCAACCGTCTACTCCCGTATCTCACTGACTTGATCCACCCTGACCAGTCGGGATTTATGCCGGGTCGCAATACGGCGCGTAACCTACGTCGCGTCCATGGCGCGCTGGGTCGTGTGGCGACAATAGAGGAAGAAGCGATCTTGCTCGCGCTTGACGCAAAAATGGCATTCGACACCGTGGCATGGGATTATCTGTTTGTGGTTTTGACTCGCATTGGGCTCGGGCCCAAGTTGATTGGGTGGATCAGACTTTTATATAACCTCCCCATTGCCCACGTCTCAGTGAACAACCATCGTTCAGGCTCTTTCCCCCTTTGTCGTGGTACGAGACAAGGCTGTCCATTATCGCCGCTTCTCTTTGCCCTGGTCCTCGAGCCTTTAGCGGTCTGGATCAGGGGACCCTGGCATCAGAGGCTTTAAATGGACGGACGAACATGAAGATCGCATATCGCTATATGCAGATGACATTTTACTTTATCTCACCTCACCGGCGCGCTCACTCCGCCGCGTTCTCCACATTTTCCACATATTTGGGGCCCACTCTGGTTACCAGATAAACTGGTCCAAATCTCAGATGTATTCCCTCTGGGGTGATCCGCCGCAAAGTCCTCGGGGATACACCATTCCAGTGGCGACCCAGGGTTTCCAATACCTCGGCATCTTTATAACAACTGACGTTGCAGTGTTTTATGAACAGAATCTGGTGGGTCCGTTGCAGAGGTTTAAATCTGATGTCACCCACTGGAAGACACTACCCCTTACTCTTTTGGGTCGGGCGTCTTTATTCAAGATGCTTGCCCTGCCACGCTTTCTTTACGCCCTGCAAAACACTCCCATCCCGGTCCCCGAAACCTACTTTTTGCAGATCGAGGCAGCAATTAGAGATTTATTATGGGATAATAGACCACCTCGGATAGCCATAAACAAGCTTACTATGGGATGGTACGATGGAGGCATCGGGTTGCCGGACATGCGCCTTTACTACCAGGCGTCGCAATTAATTGCCATCAACAAATGGGTGTTTGGGTCCGATACTGACCCCAGCTTCCGCACTGATCTGTGGTTAATGGGGAAGGGAGGCTACAACAGAGCGCTATACTCCAACCCCAAGAAATTAGGTTTGACTGGCCCCACGGCCCGTACAGTAGAAGTGTGGCACGGGGTCCAACGGCGGATGGGATGGCGAGGGCGCCTGACGAAGGCTACCCCCCTGTGGGAACCCGACATCTTGGGACGACTGAGTGCTTGTGCAGGGTTCGACAAGTGGGACATGATCGGTATTTCCACGGTGGGGGATATGTGGATTAAGGGCAAGAAGGCGTCATTTGCAGATCTCCAACTCAAATATCAGCTAGCACCGTCAGAACACTTCCGGTATCTTCAAATTAGTCATGCCATAGACTGTGCCCTCCCTACAGACACCCCCCTCCCTGACTCCTCTCCTCTGGAGGACAGGCTGTTGCTGGACCCAATGGACCGCAAGGCCGTCTCCCTAACGTACAAGAAATTGATCAATAACCGGGCCGATCCAATGCAGAAACTGCGAGCTAGTTGGGAGGTGGATCTGGGAGCAATGACTGACGAGGACTGGATTGAAGCGGGCTTCCCCGAGAGGCAGCAGTCCCGATGCGACACCGGCTCGTCCAGCTTAAGATTCTCCATCGTGTGTACTTTGATGCTAAACTGTTATTTATATTAGGAAGGAGGCCAGATACACTCTGTCTTCGACACTGCAATCAAATAGGTACATTCATACACATCCTATGGGAATGCCCCCACATACAACACTACTGGATAGACGTCACCCGACAAATGGCAAGGTCCTGTGATAAACCCATACATCCATCTCCCCAACTATGCCTCCTTAATATCTGGGAGACAACAGACCTCACCCACGCTGAACAATCGTGGGCCACCATGGGGTGGAGCATAGCGAAAAGAAACATTGCCCAGAAGTGGGGGGTGGACACTATACCACATTTGCGAGATTGGGCTAAGGACATGGACCACGCCATGGTAGCGGAGAAAACTGTATATAAAGGTAGAGGTTGCCCACGAAAATGGGATCAAAAGTGGGGACGCTGGAATAAATACAGGGGGGACATCTGTATTTCTCCCACGGTGGAACTTAGACGGGAGAGACATGCACTATTGGAGGAGGCAGGCGCAGACAGGATGACATAAACCTCCGGGCCAGCAAGAATAGTGAGTACGAGGGGTGTTCCCAGACCCGAAGACGCAATTGTAACCCTCTTTATACTGACCAGCCTTTCGCTCTGTGTTATCTTTGGTGCTCCCGATGGATTGTAGGCTATTTTGTAATACTAAAATGCATGTATCTCCAGCTGAGATGTCTATGTAATGTCATTACCGCTGCTGTTTTGTTTCTAATAAAAATTGTTATAAAAAAAAATATGTTAAAACAAATACAACATATGTTTTATTTTCAGATAGTACTAAATTAAATGTATTTATAGTTTTAACTATTTTAAATAATTAAATTAAATTTAATATAACTTCAATTGGGTTTTAGTTTAAATACCTTCCTCCAATATTTTCTAGAGAAGGGTGGTGCAGTACTAGTATCTGGACCTGCTCTGTGCTTGACTTACTCCAGCTCAGAGTTGGAGTACATTTACTACTATTTTGGGTCCTTTTTTTGTTGTGGCAACTTTAAATGAGCAGGTTGTGAATAGGAATGGGCCTACTTGTTTGTGGATGGGTGTCTGTTCCTCCCAAAACCCCTCCTTAACCTTTTTTTAAAACTTCCTTCCTCTATCCATAAACCGTACCTATTTTGTAGTAGGTACACCCATTTGTCAACCACTGCCACGGTCTCTCCCTCATTTACTGCTATGTAGTACACTTACATGTGTGAGGATCTCCCCATAGAAAAGATATGGATGCTGGAGGTAGAGATTTATATTCGTAGGTTTGTGAATAGCATTTTGTAGTACTTTAGTAGTACTGCTGCATGTACCTTAAAAATTCAGTTTGTGGATAGGCCCCTCAGGGTTGGGCCATTCTGTGAAACACGCTGCCATAAGTACCACCTCGTCACCAGTGTGTATACCAACTTTTATTGTAGCAATATACCGTTTTCAGCCATGAGCCATTGCTGAATAAAGTAGGGAGAAGTAAAACACATCATCAGTGCAAATATGCAGCTCCCTGTCTCCTGCGTTGGTCCCAGCCTTGTACTTTTGGTTCATGAACTAAGCAGAGTGCGCACACACCAGAACTACAGAGTCGATGTCAGAGCAGCCGAGACACACTAAAGGATGACCAGATGTTAGTTTTGTAGCTCGCTGTGACACAGAGACTCAAACTGCACCTCCCCAATGAGGCCCTAGAAGTTGCACACAATGTGGGGTACTTTGTGTTTCTCTCCAGAGGGCACGTGGCCTAGAATTTGGGGCTGCACTGTCTGCATTGAGGTGGGCTAAGACTGAATTGCATATGGATGGTCGGTTTCAATGGTGTACATTCGAACTGCATCTTTCCTGCAAACACCTACACTCTTGCACCCTGTTCGTCCCTTCTCCCTCAAGGACCTTCAAAATCCTGCTCTATGGCCAATTGGACACTGTGATTTACAACCATCAACAGCTATCAATCGATAGTCAATAATCTGGCGCCACTTTTTTTCTTCCTCCAAGCTTCGTTCTCTATCCTCAAAGAGACTTTTGGATCGACTTAGCGCTATGCTAATATAATACATGAAATACAATTATATATAAATTAAACACACACTCGTACCACCACCTGTGTGCCTTATTTTCACTTTCACGAGAAAATGGATGCGACTAGAAGACTAAACAGAGCTTGCATTCCACAGTGTTCATGTGTGTACAGCCCTGACCGAGAACACAGCAAGAAATAACCAAACGAACCCGGAGCACACGAAGCAAAGTAACCAGTGGTTGAAAGAATGGCAGGACAGAATGAGTGGTTGCGGGCGCAGACTGAGAATCCGGGATTGGAGAAAATCACTCAAGAAGAGCCAATGCTTAATTTGTAAAATAATAAGTGCCAGGGCCCTCATCAGGAGGCCACTGCAGCTTGCACCACTAATTGCCCCTGCCAGCGCCTCCAATGACAGTACCTACTCAACCATTAACCATCACACTGCTACAAGTGTGACAATTCAGACTATTTAAGGCCTCCAAAGCTATAAGAATGTTCTGGGCGAAAGGTTTGAGTTGTTTTAATGTATATTGAATTAATAAACAACTGTTATTCTGCTCATCTCTAAATTACATAAACAGTGCCACCATGTGGCAGACTGTATTAAGTGCCCGTGTTGATAATTAAGTGCTGGTGCCGAGCACCGGAAACCACTGGCTCAAATTAAGCACTGGAAGAGCCAAATATAAGCAGAGCCGAGTGAGTGATTCTGGAATTAGATAGAGGCTGCCCAGTTCCATCACAGAAGAGCATGGTACTGTCACTTAGCATAGCTGGAGGCCGAGGTGAATTGGATTAGACATGAAGGGCAGCTGGATACTTTAGATAGAACTAGGACATGCTGGAGAACCCGTGATTAAAATGAAGAAATGCTGGAGAACCGAAGATTAACGTGAAACACATCAGGAAAGACAGGGGGCGTGGGACTAGCATAGAGCACAGCTGGAGGATGCATTGGGAAGCAGATGGAGAAAAAGACAGAGCACAGTTGCAGATTGCTCTTACTCAAAGTTGAAGACTAAGTTAGATCACAGGTGCAGGTTGGACAAGAGCTGGAAACTGCCACAGCATATATTGTGTCAGGAGCCATAGTAAAAGGAAGGATATGGATCCTCCTGCTGCTGTTTGAATGATAAAATTTAGTCATAATCAGGTTTCTGTGCCCACCCCCCCAAACCTCTGGGCTCCCGTGCCACTGCACCTTCTGAGCCAATGGAAGTCACACCTCTGACTGACACACTACTAAAGGCTCATTATGAACTCAGCTGGATGACTACCAGCACTGCAGGTGACTGACCCCAAGCATAGCTGATGAATGACTAAGCACCGGATGACTGATCTACACAAATCTAGAGAAGGAGTGGAAAAGCAATACTCAAGACAAAATAAGAGCAAGTGTGAGAAATATACATTTGTGGCGCTGGCCTGGTGAACAGGCGGGAAATGACCCACAGAACAGTTAGATGCTCGCTCGATGCACAGCTGGTTTGTGGCACTATAGCAGTGCTGGAGACTCAGGGGCTTATTTATAAGCCACTTGCGCTGCCGGTGCCTTACTTTTTGTGTCGCTCTGGTGGCACAGGAACCTGATCCATATTTACCAGCAGCACTAATCTACCTTTTTTGGCATAATGCTGCCTTGTGAATATCACTCCCTTTAACGCAATTTTCTGCATTAAAGGGGCGTGCAATGAGTTTTGCTTGGGGCGTTTCCAGCAACATCCATGGCTTTTTGACACTGCCCCAGATTTACGAGATATCGAAACTCTGAGGCAGCGCCAAACACGTATGCCTCCCCAGGGGGGCGTAAGCAAGGCACAACAAAGAGAAATATCTTTATTTCTCCTTGTTCTTCCTTTTTCTATGTGTGCTGCATTTTGTAGCACACATAGAAAGAGGAAAACGCCTCTTGTGATTGTTTTTGTGCAGGAAGGTTTCCCTGCCTGCCCAAAAATAATCATCCCCACAATGCAGGCACCCTTACACCATGGTGCAAAGGTGCCTGAGTTGGCGCAATGCAGCCTATTGTGCGCCAGCACAGGGAAAAAGGACAGGAATGAGCCACATCTGATAGATACAGCACATTCCTGCCCTATTCTTTTGCCATAGGCAGTGTAGCAGGAAGGCCTGTGGCGCTGCTCCATGGCAAAAACTCATAAATGAGGCCCCAAGTACCCAGCTATGGTGTTTTGCTCAAGCACAGCTTTATATCGACCTAGGAAACAAACGAAGGTGGGAGCACAGCTGGGGGCCAGAAAGGAGGACTGCTGGGGGCCAGGCTTGAGTGCAACAAGAAGCCAACCCAAAACAAAGATGAAAATTAACCAAGAGCACACATGGGGGCATATTTACAAGATCTGACACATCGGCATCGATGCATCAGATTTTTTCACCTGCAGCAAATGCCCCAATGACGCCATGGATGCGCTGTATTTATAATACAGTGCTCCATGGCGCAAGGCTTCACAGATGAGTGAAAAATTCTGATGCCTGTTTTGGCGCTAAAGTGACGCATTGCTGGTGTTGGTCATAAGACTGACGCAACTCCAGCAATGAAACTGACACATTGGGCCCAATGCGTCAGTTTGTAAATATGGAGCAGTGTGGAGCACTGATTGTGACACCGCAGTGTAAAACAGAAATGCCGCTGCTTCAGCGCTAGTTCCTTTTAAGTATGCCCCCCCAGAGGTGAATCCCATGTTAAAAGCCCTGCGTTAATCCTTACGCCTGGTTTGAGAAGGCATAATGATTTGATAAAGTCAAGTCTTAGAGTGACGCAGTGAAAAGTTATAAATTTCACTGTGTCAGTTCTACGTGGCTTTTAAGGTGGAAATGCCTACCCTGCGTACACTATACCTGGCGCAGGTGTAATGTTACGCAGGCCTCTACAAACTGATGCATGCATTGGGCCCAAAGCAGCACTAGCTCCATGTAAATATTCCCCCTGGAGTCTGACCTACCACAGAAGAATACAAAAAGAACAGATGATGGACGGAGTGCTGAATCAATCAAACATTCACCCCAGTCACAGATCTGGGTTAAATCCATCGTTTTTTTGCAAGCCACACCATTCCAGTTTAGACCCAGCCATATGCAAATCAGTCTTGACCCTGTTCCCCATGGGAACAGTCCAGCCCGAACTGCCAGGCCAGGTCCTCCCTGGACCAGAAACAAGCATCCTAGGACCGGTTTCGGGGTTTCACCCCTCATCAGCCAGGATAGCTTGAGTTTGGTAGCATAGCGAGCAAGGGACAGGGTCAAGACTGATTTGCATATGGCTGGGTCTGAACTTGGGGTGGCGAAGTGAACTAAAGAACAATAATGGATTCAACCCAGATCTGTGACTGGGGGTGAGTGTCTGAAAAGTTTCAGCGCTCCATCCATTGTCTCCTTGTGTTTGCTTTGTTCTAGCACAGAAGAAGGCTGCATAAAAGCTCAGTAAAGAACAGAGGCTGGTCCAAGATAGAAGACAACGAAGAGAATGGATTTAACCAGACCTGTAGCACAGATCTCACTAAATCCATGCTGTTGTCCCCTTAGCCAACCTCCCCCAAGATAATCTACTCTAACCATGACTGAGACTAACTACTCTCCTGTTTCACCATACCTAACCGTGTTGCTTCTACATACACCACCTACCTCCTCTTATAATCTGTATGTAATCTGTGCCTTTGTAATGACTGAAATGAGCAAATATCCCTAGGTTTCAGCCCAATACTTTGTGCCTTTTGTAATGATCATAAATAGCAACTGTTTGTAGCTTTGTATCTCTTGTAACGAAACCTCTTTTTTTGTAAAGCGCTCTAACACCTTTGGGTAATGTCCGTGCTATATAAAAATGCATAAATAAGTACATAAATATATAAGATCAAAACCACCTTAATTGGTTAAACCAAGATTAAGCCAGAAGAACAGCTGGAGACAGACACAGATCAGAGCCTGACATAAGGTACCACTTTGGAGTGACCTGAAGCCCAGCTAAAGGTTGAACTGGACCATTGATGACTGGGAGCACAGCTGGAAACACAAGCCAAGCCCAGCTGGAGAATGACTAATCACAGCTGAAGACAGACAGGAGGAAGCTAAGCTCGAGGATGGCCACGTGCACAGCGGAAGCACCCGACAGTGGGAATCTGACCGCGAGCACAGCAGCAGGAGCCCCCGGAGGAGCGCAGGGCGGCCCAGATTCATGCGGCGAAACGAGCACTCCTGGGCTTGGCGTTACCGAGCCCGGAAGAAAAGCACCGGGGTAAGACTTGCTGGCATGACACTGAGACGAGGCCCAGGGAGTCGTTTGCCTCCTCCCTCCCTCACAAGATCACTTGCAGTGCCGCTAAGTGCATCAAATAGCCCAGCTCAGCCAAGTGGAAAATCACGGTGCATCCCTCACTGCCAACCACGACGACCTTTTAAATAACAGCAGCAACTTCACTTCAAGACCTCAATTAGTGCGGCCCATTGAATGTCACCTCCCCCCGCCCCCGAGGAGCCAGAGCGCGCGCTGATAGTGCCACAGACGCCGCTCATTTCTTTTCCCGCCCAATTACACCGGGTGGAGAAAGGACAAGAGCGCAGACTATCCCTTATAGTGATGCACGAGCGAGGCCTGGCTTCGGAGTCTAGGCGAGGGCGGGCAGGGGAGCGGGAGAAGGCATGAACGCAGTGCTCCCTTCCTAGGGCCAAGGCACCACCCCGACAAACCCACCCCGGTGGGTACCCTGGTTGGACCAAGGCAGACAGGGCCTCCCTAAACTCTTTGGAGTGTTCCTGATATTCGGATTTGCATTCATGCCCGAGTCACGAGGGAGACACCCGGTTTTTTAAGGGCAAAGTGGCTTTATTGTTGCTTACTCCCGCCTAAAATTACCCACCCTTCAATGAGAGTCTATGGGGAAAATACATTCTCCTGTTTATTTTTTCCAAAATCTCCCTCTTTCATGTTTACTAATGTGGAGTGTATGGACTTGTCATGTGGAGAGGTAACAGAGCCTACACAATGGGGAGAAGGACAACAGCATCCCAGACTAGCCATGAGAGCCCTCGCCCCCAATTCCAGGGTGGGGTGGGCGGGGCAGGAAGAGAACAAAGGGACAATCAGGGATTCACAAGGTCATGATGAGGTCTGCCAGGACTAGAAAAATGAGTATTAGGGAGGTTTCACATATATAACAAAGTAGTATAGCTTGTCCAATGAGAGTTCGTCTTTTCGTTCTGATGTGCGATTTGTTCCAGAGGCTTTTAAGATATAGTGGGAGCACAACAACTGGTGACGAAGATTCCAAGAAAAACACATGTAGAAAGCAGTGAGATGTGCCATATGAAGTGTGAGGACCCATTTACGCATAGAGCTGTTCTGTGAAGTAAAGCCCTTCCATGTGAAGTTGAAACGCAGAGTAGAAGGTTTTCAGGACAAGGAGAAAGGGTGGTGCACTCATGCAGCAGACTTATGCAGAATGAGACGAGGCAACGCATATAGCAGAAGGCCGCAGCAGGTGCTAGGGACAGGAGGAACACCTAACAACTGCAGGGCAGGCATGTTGAAAGCAAAGAAAGAGGACCACCCTTGACATATAAGAAATTACCTACATTGAGAACCAAGTAGAAATCCAGTCAAATCGAAACTGGCAAGGCAAAAAATTGGGAGCAAGCATTTTGCTTAAAAGAGTGCACTAAGAAGCAGATGAGCTGGGACAAAGGGTGGAGGTCAAAATCCAGAAAATGACAAGCCAAGAATGGGAATGAAAAATCACTGCCAATAGAAACAAGAGTATTACTTTCATCTGACAAATATGCCGAAAGTGCGGAAATTGTGGAAAAGAAAACTGCTATGAAATAATGTTCAAAGCACAGGAGATCTCCAAAAAGACAATGTACGGGAGATCCCAGTATCCTGTAAGAGCAGTGAAAGCATGAACCACCAGCTCATTTTAATGGGACATCTTGAGCGACACATCCCCATCATGGGATTTAAGATCATCATCACAATCTTGCCACAGCAGTGCCTCCTCGTTCTCGAGAGGCAGTGATGAATATGTATTCATGAACTAGACACTACACCATTTAACAAAGCTGTGTCCCACAATAAACCCAATGGTGTCAAACTATCATGGCAAGTTCACTCTTGATAATGGAGCTTTCCTTAATTACTTTTGGGTCATGGAACCCCAGAAAATGAAAACCAGACCTTGCTGAAAAATGCTGATGTGAAAGTATATACCTGGATGGTACAGAAACCACTGCCTGGCCTCGGACAACCAAGGTCAACTCTCAAATTCAGAGACAAAGAAGCTAAAATGTACCTTTATGTCACGGATGGTCCCATGTCTACAGATTGCTTTCCTAGTCTTCACACTGAGGAACAACTGAAAGTGGTAGCCATTCTCTGCACTGTCCATGACTAACCATCCATGGTTTGCAGCAGTATCCCAAATTGTCCACAAGACTGGGAAAAAAGAAAACTTGTAAAGTCTGAGTTCACATAAATGAAAATGCCAAACCAGTAGTCCAACATGACTGCAAGGCAGCATTTCACCTGCAATGAGCGGTAGAAGATGAAATTCAGGAACTTTTACAAGCTGATAGCATAGAAGAATAAAAGGGGCCCTCTTCTAGGTTGTCACCTCCAATATTAGTAGTAAAACATAATGCTGATGGCAAGGTGTGGTTGCACTTTGACATGCGACAACCAAATATGGAGAGTGAGACAGAGTCACCTACGGCCTCACATCAGTGACATGATAATGCCCCTTAGGGTGTGGCAATGTTCTCCAAATTAAACCACTATAATGGGTATTATCAGCTCGAACTTCACAAGGACTCACAATACATCACAACATTTACCATACATCTGTCCGCTATGAAAGTCTAAGCTTCAGGGTGTCAGAAGCAACCAAAATCTTTGTAGAAGCCAACAAAAAAATAATCAGACTTATCGTCAACGAGCTGAACTACAGTGATGACATCCTAGTGTTTGGATCTACATGTGAGTAACATGGCGTAGTCTTAGGCATGGTTTGTCGAGCCCTGTAGGAAGAAACCCTAAGACAAAATGCAGATAAATGTGAATTCCACAAAGACTATCTACAATGCCATGAACACATCTTCTTGAATAAAGTGTTGTTTCCACATCGGAAGAAAATCAAACCACTAAATTACACCCCAGCTACCTGTGATGTCGGAAATGTTAGATCTTTTCTTGTATGATCAGCTGCTGCTCAAGACTTGTAAAAGATTATCCACAATCAGCAGTACACTGAGACAGTTGACAAAACAAGGCAGACTTTTCAATTGGTCATTGGAATGTGACAGAGCCTTTGAGACAATAAAGAAGAGAATCAGCAGTGCAAAAAACATTGAATACTTTAATCCAGAGCTCTGCACAGAAATAACTATAGATGACAGTGCCACAGGCTGTTGGTCCATTTTAGCCCTGCATAAGAAAAGAGAAGATCGATGCCAGATCATCTCAAATGCCAGCGGAGATCTAACTGATGTAGAAAGCGCATTGTCTCCACCTGCGAAAGAGAGCCTAGCAGTTGTGTGGGCATGCAAACACTATCATCTGTTCATCTATGGCAAACAATACACAATAGTAATTGACCACTAAGCATTGCTCACAAATTTTGGAAACATCAAAGAAAAAATGGCACATAAAATCAAACGATGGGGAATATGCTTATCAAAGTATAATTACATCATCGTACACAAGCCAAGGAAGGACCATAATCCAATGAACTACGGGGGCATATGTACAAGCCCCTATCGCCACCATGTGGTGGCGATAGGGGCTGCGCCTTATGTACAAGGCAGCGTTAAGCCACTTAATGTGGCTTAACGCTGCCTTGTACATAAGGCCACCTTTCACGCTATGCTTAGCGTGAAAGGGGTGGGCAGTGGGTGTTGCGGTGGGCGTTCCACCGCAACACCCAGTCATTTTGACGCTGCCCCCTATGTACAAGGGTGGCGTACATAGGAGGCAGCGCCAAAATTAAGACCAGGTAAAAACTGGACTTAAGATGGCGAAACAAGGAGAAATGCATTATTTCTCCTCGTCTTTGCTTTTTCCATGTGTGCTGCCTTGTGCAGCACACATGGAAAAAGCAAAATGACATTGTTTGTTTATGTATAGGAAGGTGACCCTTCCTGTACATAAACAAACTTTTTTTTAAATGCCATTTTGCTTACTTTCATGTGTGCTGCATGAAGCAGCACCCATGAAAGTGACAGAATGGCATGTCTAGGATTGTTTATGTGCAGGAAGGGACACCCTCCTACATATAAACAATCCTCCCCTGCACGCAGACACCCTTACACTCTGGTGCAAGGGTGCCTGCATTGCCGCTAAGTTGCTAAACTTAGCGCCATCAAAAGGGGGAAACGCAAGGCTGCACCACATTCTTGTAAATATGGTGCAGCCTTGCGTTTCAAAAGTGGAGGAGAGAGGCGTTAAGCCACGAAGGCTAACACCTCTCTCCTCCACTTATTTGTACATATCCCCCTACATGTTTTAACACCTCCAAGCATCAAGAAAACCAAAAAGCTCTACTGCACAAGGATAGCTAAACTGATTGATGGAATGAGTGCCACCGCCCTCTCTCCCTCTAACCCATATTGTGAGAGCAGCTCTAATAGTTTCCACACTGAATGAGGTGAAAGGATAAGTAACTCAACACTCATTGAGGATCATGTAGTTGTCCCTGAAGTCAATGTCAAGGAGCCGATAGCATTCTGATATGCGAGTAACGTACTATCAGTGATGAATGTGGCTCCATGCTCTGAGGAATAAGATACACCTGCATCAGTAAGTCACAGATCTGGCCCACAAGAGACATCTGGGCATAGTAGCCACAAAGAGAGCTTTGAGGGAAAGGGTATGGCTTTCCATGCTTGACAAATTGAAGAAGATACTCTGTGAGAATATCACCAGCGCCCGGTACGTGATTCGGGGTACAAATCACCTTCAATACAAATGTCAGTGTTTGTGGCACAGCATTCCCATTGATTTCTTTAGCTCAGTAAATGAGGTAAAATCAGGAAAATATGTGATGGTCATGATGAATGAGGACTAAAGATTTCCTTTCATAAAACAGTTGTCATCTATCAGTGTGGTGGCAGTAATCCCGGCTTTGGATGAAATGTTCGCAGCTTGGGGAATCTCCAAACCAATAAAGATCAATAATGGACCCATTTTGATGGACAAGAATTTGCAGCATTTGTTACACACCTGGCTTTCAAGTTTTTGGAAATCACACCTCTATGATCTCAGGCCAATGGAATGGTAGACAACTTCATCTCTCCTCTGAAGAGAAGTAAAAAGCAAGCAGAACTAGACCAAGTGCCCATTTAACCGGCATTAAATGCTGTTCTAATATCATGGAGGAATACTCCACACACCACCATTGTTCAATACCTGGTGACTCTCATGCTAGGGCATTAAGTGTGCCTCTGAGTTACAAGCAGGAGCACTTGCCACCTAAAATAAAATCCTAGTTTTTTTTTTTTTTTTTTGAGTTTTATATAGCGCGAACTAGACCCAAGACATCCGGTATCAGAGCGCTTTACATGAGCACCAGTTTCGTTACAGATGGACACATTCATTTTTGATAGGCACGGGGAGATTAAGGGGCATATTCTCAAGGACTTATCGTCGATTTATCGGCACATTATCGCCGCAAAAGTGGCGATAGACTTTTTGCCCTATTCACAAACTGGTGCAAACTGCCCATATCGCCAGTTTACCAGCGATAGCTGCTGCAAAAAACATCGCCACGGATGAGAGAGACAACTAACGCTAATGATATGCAGAGTAGGCGTTCCCCTGCAAAAACACACGAAAACACCACTTTGCCACATTCACAACGACCAGCCAGATCTGCGATGCGACCCAAAAACAGGCGATAAGGCACGTTAGCAGCAGGGATTTAACACCTGCCTTTTGCTGGTGTTAAGCAGGACGACTACCTGCAGTATGAAAGGGAGCCCAGCCCAGAGCCACATCTGAAGACCAACAGATGCCATGGAGACACTGATCATGCAGCTCGGAGACCCAAGAGGGCCACAACACCCCCCGCCCCCCCCCTCTCTGGACCCCCCCCCCCGGACTACCACCGAGGCAGCGTAGGACAAGACAGCGGACCGTCAGCCACACAATTGCAGAATGTGGGGAGAGGTGGGAACCAAGTATGTGTGAAGGAGGCAACTCACCCATGAAGAAGAATGTCCCCAATGCCAAGTGTGGCGGTGATGTGCTGGACAGACCACAGAATGCAGAGCACAGACATGTCCATGTGGACATATACTGCTGGTGTGTGTAGTTTTGGGGACAGTGGACGCAACCATGCCACCTCAGGCAGTGGGGAAGACCCTGGACATGTAGCTGTGCCGTCCCCCCCTGTAAGCGGAGTGGGCTGGGCCGGCGTATGCCAAGCCAGCGTAGGGGTGTGAAGGATTTGCCCGGGGCTCTGGGCGTGGTTCAGTTCTGGCCTGGACAAGGAATTAACTAATGAGTGTGTCTCTGTTATAGTGTCGGCGCAACCCAGTCCGCAATCGACAATGTTGCAATGTAGCATGCACCCGGAGGGCGGGCTCGCACGAACGGGGAAATGAAGGAGCGCAAGACCGCTCGGGGTCTTGGCTCATACATGCCAAGTGTTGTGTGTATCTGTATTGCCGCAGCATGAGCCAAATGCCTAGCCTTAACCGCAGCGTGAGTTCAGCCAGGCATGAACTCTACGTCTGTGTCCGCCCTATCCTTCCCACAGGCCTACATTCACGTGGCCGCCCACCTCCAATGGCCAACATCACAGTGTCGTTGTCAGGCTTGTGGACATGCGCAGACAGGCATGACAATGGTGTGCCGTAGGAGTGCCAGTGATGCAACCGCGCAGCGCACACAAGTAAATAGGCTCGGGGGGGGAGGAGCAGCTGTGAGGCAACGTTACACACAGTGATGCCGCTCATTTGACACATGCAAGACATGTCGAACATGAATCCCAAAGTCGCACATCCCACCCCACCCCCAACAAGCCACTTCACAGTACCTGAATGCAAGCAGATGAGAAACTAACATTAGGGATGAATGCTTCTTTGTCTGTGCTATCAGGCAGAAGCACATCTGCACCTCCGACCTCGGAATTACATGTGCCCGGCACCCCCTGACAGATACTATAGCAGCTGATGACGACTCCCACACTACGCACAGCCCGACAAGAGACCAACGTATACACACCCCACACACAGAAGTCCTTGCTCGAAGTTATCTTGCATGGAATTGCCTTCACACTTACTCCCACATTAACCCAGGCGTACAACCGTTGCACACTAAAACAACTCATTGCTCCGAGCTGTGGCATTTCATCCACAGAACTGGCGCAGGTCAGAACGGTGCCGCTTCAACCAGAGCCACTAACGCAATGGCAGACCATCACGGACACTTGCACAACCCCTGTCAGGTGGAACTGTACCGTGCACGTGTGCTGCATTTACTGCGGGCACTGCCATTGGTAGTGCTGCGGATCAGTTACCGGCTGAGCTTCCGCCTTGCCAACGTCACCTGCGTGCAGCCTGTGTTGCATTGTCGCTCGTGCATATTCGAAGTGGCCCATGGATGTCTGCCTATCCAACAGGACGGTAGCCGAACTGGATTTCGACATGTGTGTGCGCCCCCTGTTGGCCCACGACCATGAGTGTCACCGTGACACCTGTCTATGGGATGCCTGGATACTTGGCATACATGCTGGCAACTGGACCTGGGAGATTGCAGAACTCCTCGTGTGCAGTGAGCAAATTGAGCCGCTCCCCTATTGGGCTGTAGTGCTAATTGGTGAAAGGGGGTGGACGCAGCACATCTGTCCAAACCTGCTAATGGTTAGCCTCGCCGTCCTGTTCGATGAAGTCGACGACGACCTCATGTTGGAAATGATTGCCTACGAGGCTGCACTAGCTTTCATGGACGTGTAACTACGTACCTGCAGACACGACAGTTTGGAACACATTGCACATGTCCCGACAACTTGTTGGAACTTGGAGATCTGGTCACATATCCCATGACAACAGTGGACATGGCTGCATTTGCCTGGACTCCGAACACATGAGCGGACAACAACGCGGGTTAACACACACCTGTGAAAGGTGAGGCACTCACCCGGAGTGGACAGCGGCGCTTGGCAACGTTCCACGTTCTGACATACTGCTGCATTGGTCTGCATGTTGTGGCACTAATCTTGCCCGTACTGACACGCATATGCTAATAAAGTCTACGCACCTTCACTTGTATTCAACTGTGATGAGTGTTGATTTGCATTACAATGTGTGTCTCACTGCCTATCTGGGTCACGGCCATACATGCATTACTGCACCATCAGGGATGTGGGGTTGTACTAGTACAATATCATCTCACAGTATCCTGCTGTGCCACATGCGAATGGCCATTTTCCGCACACGAGCGGCAGCAGTTGTGTCCTCTGTTCTATTGTGCTGGTGTTGCTGTTTGTTCAACATTGTTGTAAATGTTGCGGTGCTCTGGATCTCATGTGTGTGTGCTGCATTGTAGGTGAGTTGCCCCTTCAGCTCTGATTTGGCTGGCCCTTATCCCTTTCAGGCGGTGTGGCTTTCACTTCTGTGCTTATGCAGTGTTGTGATGTTGCAGACTTGGGTAACTTGGGCTCTTGGTTGGTGTTGTGACTCTTGGCCATGGTTTGTCCGCAGATGTGCTCTACTTAATTGTGCATGTGTGCCATTGTGCCCATCTCCCCCCGTCCCCCCAGTCCCTGGTGGTTACTCACCCTGTTGCTGTTGTGTCGGGTCATGTTGAGCAGTGTCCGGTCCCCCAACTCCTGCCACCGTCTCCACACTGATGACTGTGGTCACCATTTCCTCCATCTCATCCAGCTCCTCCTGTGGCGCTGGTCTCCCACCTCAAGTCTGCATTGCTGCCTTCTGGTTGTCTGCGAGTTTCTGCTTGGTCTTGCGCTTCACATCATTCCAGCGCCTCTTGAGCTCGTCCATTGTCCTCCTCAGCGCTCCGACTGCATTCGCCTTGTCCAGGATGGACTGCCATATTGTATTCTCTGTTGCCAATGACACAGTGGAGGTGACGTACAGTTGTTGATGGTGTTCTATCACCTCTGTGATCAGGATCCTGTTTTCCTGCGGACTGAGCCGCGTCTTCCTCTTCTTCTTCTCCTTGCCCTTCCCTGACCCCGAGGTCCCAGGCTGGTCCTCCGTGGGGCTTGTGGGGTTCTGGTTGTCCTCTGTGCTTGCTCCGGCTACCTCCATCGTGCTTCGCGGTTGTTTGTGTTTTGTGTTGCCGCTTTTATTGTGCTTTTTGCAGCCTGACCTGTGGGACTTGCAGGCCTGGTGCTGCTTCTCGCTGGATTTTTTATTGCGGATGGGCCCATCCCAAATTTTTTCGCGTTCGGGTTTGGATTTTTATCGCCGTCCCGGTAGTGTTATCGCGGACATTTACGCGTTATCGGGGTACTATCGCATGTTACCACCATGTTGTGAATGCCACGTTAACATGGGGTTATTTTCCCGCGATAGACGGCGATATGTAAACTTGCGTTAACCTATTTTGGCAATGTTTATCGCACGTTCTTGAGAATATCCCCCTAAGTGATTTGCCCAGAATCACAGGATGTTGAGCGTAGTTGCCGAGACTCGAACCCGGTTCTTCAGCTTCAAGGACGACCGCTCTAGCAGTAAGGCTACATCCTCTGCCCAAGTTCCCAAGAAAAGGGAGGATGAGGTTAAATGGAGAAGTACAAGATGAAACACTACTGGGACTCCGGATGAAAAGTCATGGAATGGAACATCAAAGAAGGGCACTGGGGGTTAGTCATACAGGAATTAAAGAGAAAATCTGATGTAAGGTTGCACTGGAGCAACGATCAATGCCCTCCCTCCTGTATGAACTCAAAGAATTTGACAAACCTCAGCTGCCTGCAATCTGCCTCCTTACCAGAGCACGATGACAACAACCAACGGTAAAAAGCCGGCACTATGGGAGCCCAAAAGGCACACCGAAAGAGAGAAAAACACAGCAACAGTGACAGACAATAGAGATTATGAAATAGTGCAAATTCTGATTTGACATCCGACAGGTACAACATGAGCAGTAAAATAAAATTCCATCACAAAGGTAAAAAAAGATGATTACAAAGAATTAGCAGTGCAAGCTTCCTAAACAGTTCCAAAAAGCAGTAGTGCAAGCTTCCCTTGCAAACACAAAAAGGTAAACACCTACATCAGCTGCAGCACAAGCTCCTTTACAAACACAAAATGTATGCACATACAGTGGCAGTGCTAGCTTCCTTCACAAATGCTACAAGGTAAACTTGCACGTCAATAGTGTAAGCTTCTTTCACAAACACAAAAAAAAAAACATACAGCAACAGCGCAAGTTTCCTACTAAAAACACAAAAGAAAACATACAGCAGCGGCGAAAGCTTCCAACACACAAACACAAATCAAAGTCATACAGCAGCAGGGAAAGCTCCATTCACAAACACAGTAAAATAACACAGCAAGTTTCTTTCACAAACACAATTATCGACAAAACCAATCGTTTTTCTTTTGTAAAGTGAAGTGTTTTGGGTTTTGTGCTAGAGACACCTTTGTTTCAGTCGAAAGACACCGTACCTGTGTCTTTGAAACTATTGACTCCCAACCTGTTAAAGCTATGAGCCCTTTAAAATAGCATTTTGCGTAATCTCAAACTTTTCAAAGTTCAGTAGAATGGCTAGATGATCTTTCAGTAACCAGATGGTTTGACCCAAAAGTAGAATGTTTCTAATGATACAGCCTCCTCTAGAATGACCAATGGGGCGCGAGAAAAGAAACACATATACACGGATAGGCGGAGCTATCTGCAGGGGGTAGGTTTATGTCTTGGCTTAAACTATACAGAGAACAGAGAGTCAACAAGGCGCCTGGCGCCAGCAGAGAGCGAGGGAAGACAGTACAGTAAAAAAATAATGAATGTGTTTCTTTTATAAATATCAGTCCAGGAGGGCTCAGTGCCAGCATCGGCCTGATCCATTTAGATGGTGTTCTCCTCAAACAGGATCTGGGCGTAGACTGTGGCTGTGGGGTGGCCCTTGGCAGGCGGCGGGGGCTTCATCAGCTCCAGCTCCGCGTAGGTCAGGCTCTCCTCCGTGATGCGAGGCTGCAGAGACAGGGAAAAGCAAAATAATCAGGGTGACCAAGCCTCTTCATTGGCTAAAATGAATACTAATACTACATAATTATAATAATAATTTTATATGGCTCTTCATATTGCAATCCTCGTTTTTCTAAGCTCTGTAAACAATGTATGTTACTATTACACAATTTAATGTACTCACTTTTTTAGACTTGCCAAATTTCAAACTAATGGCTTGAAATTTGCTGCATGGCAAATATTCACTTCACTTTGGTATTGCCGGGACAGCAATGTTCCCTGGATGGCAAATGGGTGCATACCCCATCCTCAAAGTACCTGCCTGTATGTGAAACTGATAGCTTGAATTTAGATTTTGGGCACAATATTATGATAATCTAGCATGTGTGCAAAGACGTCCCTGGGAATGCAAGGTCCTATTTTGTGACCTAGAGGGGTGCACAAAGCATGTCCTCATAATTGGTGTAGGACTACTGTCCTGGGTGAACCACATAAAGCGATGGACACAGCGTACCTAGTTTTGTGAACCAGTAGTGTGTCCAGACCTTTTTGTGTGTCAGGGATAGGAGATTCTACTGGCCCCTCTCATAATGTTCCACTGTTACGGAAACCCCAGATCCCTGCACTGATATTCTGTGTGCGTGCTGAGTTCATATAGATACAGTGAGTGTGTAGGACCGGTACAAGTGGGATCCATTTTGGATGGCCCCTGTTTTACCATGGCTCAAGACAGAGGGTGGTACAGCTTTCCAAGACTTTGGAAACATATTGACTGATTTTCCGTGGCAAGAAGATAAAGATACAGACACTGAGATGAGGAGGAAGAACACAGGGCTACATTTTGAAATTCCTTGAAGTCCATGCTAGCAAAAGTCTGCTGGTTAGTTCTTTGAGCACTGCCATTTGGCGAATGTAGGGGTGAGGGGTGAGACTGCACTTTCTGTTGTTCAAGGTGAAGACGTTTGCAGACCAGGCCTGCATGTTCAGAGAAGGATGAAGTGTGCTTAATCATGCAGGAGGAGAGTGGGTCTAGGAGAAGATGGAGCTGTACTCTTGGTATGCAGAATTCCCAGACATTGTTGCCTGTCCTCGGGAGTGAAGCTGGAGCAGACACTTGTCATGAGTGATCTCTCACTGTGACCCTGCAGGAGACGACCTACAATAATGAAGCCCAGGATGTAGCCATGTGGTGTATGATACCCCTTCAATGCACATGGTCCTGGAGTTGCTGCTTCCCAACTCCAAGCCAATCCTTTTCAGAATCAGCCATTACTGCCAGAGAGGGAGCCTGAATCCATCTAGGAGGCCACACATGCCAGACAACAGCCCATGTGATCCCAGCTAGAAGGCTGTAACTGCCCACAACCAACACCCATCCCTGCCTGGAGGTTGCATCTGCCAGGATGGGTTGCCCACCGGGCAGGCCTATCATGCTGCTCACACGCTGCGGCCGCAATCCTGAGTGAAGCTGCCACTGCTGTCCCTTGTCAGTGGAGCTGCTGCTGAAAGCACCCGACAGCGATGTGCGATTGCAGTAACATGAGCAGGAAACAGGGTTTCACACACAAAAGAATGAGCTAGACATTCAAACTGTGTTCTGCTGTGGGAACATTAAGTGGTACTTAAAAAATCCCATTGGTACGAACTGTTGAACTGAACTAGAAAATACTCCCCATGAGATGAGACCTAGTGAACTGAACTTGTGCCTAATATATGCCTTTATCTACACTTCGGTAGAAGTTCCATAGACTCTAGAGTAGTCCTAGAATGGGAAGTGGGTGCCATACAAAATGGAGTTGTAGCTGGAATTACAACACCATGGCTGTGCCCCAATGAACTGTGTAGTATTGTGATTTGCTGCATTATTACAATACTTTCTAAGATTTCGAACACTTCACTAAAAAGGGAACAGGGCTGAACAATGCATTCATTATTTTGTCTGTAGTTTGACTACTGAGTTCTGAGCACGTGCTCATACACCACCCACCTGAAAAGCCTTTGACCACTTGCCCCTGCTAAAAGGGTCAAATGAGGAAAGGATACAAATATGCCTAGTCTGCAAACCATAGGAGGCTGGACCTGAGAACACATGGCCAAATAACTTCAACCACCACGGTTGATGCCCAGTAGCCCCTGACTGGTCTGTGGCCCCTAAATGGGCCTGATAGCTATTCTGCTGGCTAATAAAGAATGGATGGTGTTCGCTGGTTAACGTGGTATTGCAAACTTTTCACAAGGTAGTGGTCTACTTTGGTGGACTAGTGCACATGACAAGCTCTTTATCTGCTAATGCGGCACAGCCAGATCTTCATAGGCTATTGTGGCAAGCCTAGCTGTCCATGAGCTTTTGGGCTAGTGACTTCTGGTAGTGTATCAAAACTCTGAGAGTTTGTCAAGTACTATGGTGGTTAAGTTACTTGTGGGCTAGTGTGACATAACTGGTTGTTCATAAACTAGTGTGGCATAGCTATCTGCTCACGGGCATGTGGAGTAATGTGGCACAGCCATCTCCTCAGGGGTTGTGAGCTGATGTGACACAGCCAATACTTCATGGACTAAATGGCCCTAAACAGCCCTGTGTGCGCTTGATGGCTAAAATGGCCTGCTTTTCACAAGGTATAGCACGGCCAACTTTCCATCTGCATGTGTGTTTAGAGTGGCATGGCCAGCTCGCTGTGAAATAGCATGTCTGTCACAGTAAAGGTCTTTCTATCTCTACCCCTCTCCCCCACCCAAGACTCCCTCTCTTGAGAGTGAGAGAGAGCACAACCTAGAAAATATTCTATTTCCTGGGGCCACACTGGTGCACACACCCTGGAGTATGTTGTCTCAACCTGGTACTTTTCCAAAATAGAGCAGGCACTGTGAAAGTTGTTCACCGTCTGTCATGGTGTGCGCCCCTGGGGCACCACTCTCTGTGTTGAAGCTGTAGGTGTTCTCCTCCATGAAAGAGTATTGCACTGCATTGCGGCCCATGGAAGGCATGGCAAGTATTTTCCCTCAATAAAACCTGCACACAAACGTACACACGCCATGTGAGGTGGTCTTTCTCCTTGGACGTGTGCCCTCCACAGCAGACATCGTGGACCACACGTTCAGTCTCCCAAGCAAACAGGACCATACGCTGTGGAAGGTGTACTCCCTGCCTGACAGAGAACTCCATCGGGGTATATGATGTATAACGAGTTCCCACTGTGGGAGCACATTCAAGAGAACACACTTTGTAAGCCCCCTGTATATACCACAGCACACTTTGTGGAATGGGTCCTTCTTCCCTGGCAAGGTACACACTTGAGCATATATTGTACGTACACCACACCCCACAGTAAAATACACAGTGGAGCAGGCACTGTGGAAGGTTGTTTTCTCTCTCGTGCCGTGTAGCACCTTGAAGCACATATTATGGATGGTGCTTTGGCGGAGTACCACCCTGAAACCTACACCGTGGAACGTGTACTCCCTCCCAGGCAGAATACACACCAGAGCATTCTCACCGTAGCGCCTGAGCAAGTGGCACGTGCTTTACAACCTGGCCTCCCTGCAGGGCAGCCTGGGCTGGGAAAGACCTAGTTGTTTCTTAGGCTGCATTTCCCATTATCTTTGGAGATGAAAAATAACCCTCTCCCATTCACCAGGTCAGCGGCAAAGAGGGCTGCTCTGCCTTATTCATGCATTTTTATGATGTTCCTTTTGTAAACATAATTCAATAAAGCCAAAGCACACTAAATAAATAATTGCATCTCGAAAAGCAATAAAACCAAATAAAATTAGTGCGCTCATAAACGGAGACGGCCCCTCAATTACCGCTCCAAGCCGCGGCGCGCTGTAAAACGCGGAGCAGACGCTCCCCCATGCATATTTCTCGCATGTAATAATTTGATTGTGAAGATGAAGGAATCCGCTGGAGGACGGAGTTTGCGCCGTGTGTACTTAAATTCCAGCTCATACTGTGAGATTTAGGGGACGCGCTCCACCGGCAACAACCGGAAGCAGCCCCTGCACGTTCCGCCATCACCCCGAGGCCCTGTCACGTGCCTGTGACTACTTCCCTCAGAAGAAGCCTCAACACGACCATCTTGAAGTGACTGCGCAAGCTTAGTCCACAAGCACTGCTCATGACTACACCCAAATCCACACACGACATCACAGTGCTGCATTACTGCAGGTGGTTGAGCATTCTCTGGCACTAATTTTCGGAGACCAAGTCTTGTTTTTATCATCAGACTTTGACCAAAAATAAGAAGGAGAAAGCAAAAAAAAATAAAGAAGAGAAAGATGGGAAAGAAACTGTGACAAAGGGAGAAAGCAGTAGCATGCAAGAATTGGATAAAGGGCCAGGGAGTGAAGGGTGGTGGAAGAACAAGGCATGAAGCAAAATCCAGACTAAGCAGTCTTAATATTCATTAACCTAATTATTCAGCAGCAGACTCCTAAAAATACATGGCATACTTTGCACCTGTACTCTCATTTTTTAAATAAATGTCTACAAATTACATTTTTTGTGCAAATTAAACGCCGATCACATAACACATCATCAGTGCTATCACTTGTTAGGAGTTCAATCCTGGGATACATCCCAGTGTCTTCATAGCTCCCTTAGAAAAAGAGGGAACACCCATCTCTTCAAGGCGCATCTCATCCACCATTGTTAAGTCACAGTTGCTGCTACACTATGGTGTCTATTGCAGGGGAGATCCATGCCTCTAAGCCACCTGTGCATGTTGAGTTCTTCTGGTGTTCACAGTCTGGATCCTTCTGCACTCTACAGTACAATGTTCTGTTTCTTCCCAGCTACGTCTGGGCTTCATACACGAATACCAATAACTGTACATATATTAGAACAAAGTAGTATGCAATTTCCCAAGGATACTATAAGATGACAAATTTGCTACACTGACAAATTTAACAGTGTTATAGGGATGAGACCCCAGAGATGTGGTGCTGCGCAAGTCTGTAATACCGATCCCAGCTGGACAAATCCATAGATTACTAACTTCCTGTTAGGAGGACCAATGCAAAGGGTTTGAAGGAGTTTGTGGATGATCATGGGTGTGTATGGAATGATTGTTTGCATTGTCTTTGAGCATGGGTTCTGGAGGTTCCACTGCTCTCTGGTGCAGACAAGTGCTCCTCTGCGTGGGTCTTGTTTGCCTTCACGTTCTTCACTCCATTGTCCCACCCAGTCCTTTCCATTAGTCTTATGGAACATTCTATTCCCTGTTGGTCCTTTCCTACCAACAGTGCACTCTCATCATTTTTGCTGATGGCGCAGTGACTGATTTTTTACTCCACATGAAAGAGCCCAATGTGTACCCCCTCCCCACCAGTGCCAAACCAGTGTCTTTCATCCTTCCCGCTGCTTCAGTCCAGATAGACATCTTTTCCAACCAGCTTCGTTGTCACTGCTGCCCTGATGAAGAGAGAACCCTCTCCAGCAACCATCTGTAGGGAGTATGATGCCTGTGAGTGCCAGTGACGAAGAGAGGCAGAAATAAAGAGCGCATGGTCTTTTGCAGCAACTAAATAGCACACTTTTGAATCGTTGGCCCATGTATTAGTTTGAGGGACAATGAAAGACCACTTTTGTCTTTCAACTCGAGTGGAGAACGAAGTCGACATGTTTTTGATTTTGGTACTATTTCTAGCATTTCTGAGGAGCGATGGCTTTGAGGCAGGAAGAAATAAAAGAGACCATTTCCAAATGGTATCGGTATGAAGAAGTAAAATCTGCTCAGACAAAATCTCATCACTTTCTTTTATTCAGAAATTGGGAAGATAAGGGAGGATTTTCTTTGGTGTAAACTGTGGTGTAGTAAACAATAAAACAAATCACAGGATACTCAAAGGATACTGCTCACTTATACGCCATGGTGGGAATTTGCATAGTGTAGGAAAGGACCTTGTCCATATTTTCCAGTGGTATAATATTGGTTACAGGGAAAGCATAATGTAATAGGGGAATTATATGATCACCATATACATGGTATTAATGGGGCTCTTTTGAGCGGTGCACGACTATGAAGGTGAATACGACAGAGTCCTTAAACATCTCTTTTAGTATTATACCTGCTACAAAAAAAATACGAAAACGAATTATTGAATGAAAATTTTGGGACTCTGCTCAAAATGTCCTAACATTTGATTAGCAGATCAAAAAGTCAAGCAG
This sequence comes from Calotriton arnoldi, assembly GCA_963921515.1. Taxonomy (NCBI): domain Eukaryota; kingdom Metazoa; phylum Chordata; class Amphibia; order Caudata; family Salamandridae; genus Calotriton; species Calotriton arnoldi. The sequence continues at coordinate 94,445 of CAWUFW010014941.1, forward strand.
TGTCCTACATGGATTTCATTCTTCTCTCTCCCTCCCCACCAGCCCATGGTAGTGCATGGTGAGGAAGGAGGTGGGAGAGTGCTTCACTCCGGCCCAACACCTTGATCTCAGTGTAGCAGGCTGAATTACAACTTACATGTGGACTCCGCACAGGCGCTAATGGTTGTTCGGTGATGCAAGGTACATTGGAAGCCCTTCACTGTCAGAAGCATTGGAGTGTAAAAAGGGGAGAAACTTGGGGAAAAGAGGTGAGAAAGGCAGACATTAAAAAATATTGAAGTCTGGTCTATTCACCCTCTTTAGAGTATTCAGTATGCATATTGTGGAGTGCACAAGTCAAACGTCTGGGGACTGTGTGACAAGTTCTGGCGATGAAACGTGGATGTGACATGGACACGTCTATAGACAAAACTCAGGAGGCTCCTAAGTATGATTTGCACCGTCCACAGTTTGAAAGGTAGCTGTGTGGCTCTGCACAGTTGGGTAAAAGGGGGCCGCTATTATGCACACAGGTTCAGGTAGAGTGTGGATATGTCATGAATAATATTTAGGCTAAGGCAGTGTGTAATGTGCTCTGTACAGGGGCGGCTATTTCGTTGGACCGGAGGAGCGCCGCCCCACTTAAGTTACCCAACGGGTACGGGGCCGTTGCTGAATGACAGCAGCATGGAGGAGGGTGGGCTGTGTTAGCACTTTTCAAAGTGCGCTTGTCTTTTTGGCCAGCCGTATTGCGACGGCCAGCCACACATGCACACTTTGAGACCTCCAACCCAGCAATCTTCAGACAGCTGGGTTAGAGAGAGTGCAGGGATCCAGTGCCCTCAGGAGCGGCGAGTGAGGCCACTCCTTCCAATCAGGGAGCTGCTCTCACAGCATGAGAGCAGCACCAGGATTGGTGCCCACACTGCAGCGTACGGTTGAGAAGAGGTCCAGAGCTGAGGAAGTCGGAGGACGTCGGTTAAGGTGTTTTTTTAAATTAAAATATTTGCTTGCTCGCGCCTGACCCCTCCCCGTAGATGCCAGCTGCCACTGCCCGTAGATGCCAGTCGCCACTGTGTGCACAACAAAATTAATAGGAAAGCTCTGATTTGATTAACACAGTCAGAGCTTAGTGCAAAAAATCATTGCACCCACATGGCGAAAATGTGAATGAAATAAATGTAAATAAAACTAATTTACATATTCAGTGGTTATCGTGAAAATCTTCCACAGACCCCACTCTACTGGAGCCACCATTAGACACAGCTGGCCTGAGACTAACCTACAGAGTTCATTTCAGGCGGGTAATATGTGTGAGGGGTATTCGTGAGGCACACATTGGAGAGTGAGCATGTTTGATTAAGTTCCTAGGTCAGAGTTCAAGAGATACCCAGCTTCCGCGTACGGACAGGACAGGCAGGTCACCGAGGCTGCATTCCACCAGCAGAGAGAGGCAGGCACGGCCCCTTCACTCAGGACATAATGAGAGGATACAATGACGGGGCCCTTCCGCAGGGGGAGTGAGGAGATGGGATCCCTGTTGTCCCCACAGAGCTCTCTTACTGGAAGCCCCTCATTCACAGGGCAGTATCCACCAGAAGCCCATGAAATAGAGATGCCATATTCGCTAATCCGATTGCCATGAACATCGCCATTAAGTGGTAATGGAAACTCATCCCAAACTCTTCATCACGAGTCCCTCGGGGCTAGCGACATAATGACAGACAGCCCCTGCACGCCACCTGAAACCCCCCCCCCCCCGTGCACCATGGATGGGAGGTGTGGGGCTAGGAGAGGGAAGGAGGGGTATGCGCACAGTCGTGATTTACTGAAACAAGCATTGGCAAAGCCAATGGGTCTGGCCTTGACAAGGCTGTAAAGTTTGTTTTACATTTCTTTATTTCTTTATTTTTGCAAACATATGCAATATGCATTAAAAGTGTAAAGGTTACGGAAAGCATAAATACCACCGTCTAAATGTGCCATGCATAAGTTTGCGAAAAATAATTAGATACAAATAAGTGAAAAATGACCCATTGAAAAAATTTATTTAAAAAAAAACAAAAAAAAAACATGAAATGAAAGTAAAAATAAATGCACAGATTGCTCCACCAGCGGTGGCACTGAACTGGATTACTTTTTATGTGGATGTGCACAAATAAATGCCATCACTGACTGTGATGAGACCAATGGCAGAATTGGGCTACACCTTGCCCCACGCTCCATGCCTTGGAGGGTGGAAGAAAAAGATGAATGACATGTGAACAGACAAATAAATTACGATGGTTCACCAAAAGCCCCTGTGCAACTATATGCATTCATTTTACTATGTTTCTTTTGGAAAACATGAGGCAGGCAAGACCATTCGTGCCTGTACAATACCAAAAAGACCCAGGGCTTAAGGTATAGTTCCATTGAAATGTAGTATTAATGTGCACAAATAATTACTAACAAATAAACTATCTCCGCCCCCTCAGGATTGGGACGTGCCTCACTACAGGGTTCACAATTTTCACCCTTAGGTGAACTACACAAAAGGCCGCAGGCCCAACTTTTTAATCACTAGGGAATTCACCACCACATCCTTCATACTCTGTTTGATCACGTTGCCTTAATAAGAGGTACACATGTTTTCTTTCATGAAAGAAAGAATTCTAATTTCACCTGTTTCTTGTATTGAGGAGACCTTTAAACAATTTCAGTGCTGAAACGAGTGGAGGTGTGTGTGTGTGTGTGGGGAGGGGGGCTTGGGGGAGACTAAAATCACCAAAAGATTTGCAGATGTTCCTGGCAAAAGAGAACTGAGATTTATGTGCTTCCCTCATATTTCGGTCTGGCCAGCCGCAGCCCGTGCAAGTAAGAGCGGTGAGGCAGGGTTGTTGGGGGGTGATTCGACAGACGACCACGAGGAAAAATTAAATAAATAATTAATTTTCCCTCGTCATCGTCTGTCGAAATCCCCCCCACCTGACCCCACCGCTCTTACCTGTCAGGCCGCGGCTGGATCTGGCTTGGCTGCGCAGCTGTCGCCAGACCCTGTGTGATCAAAAAAGAGCGTTCAGTAGTACTAGAGAGAGCGACTGTAGCTACGTCCAGATGTTGGTTCATCTGAGTACAGCTTTTGATTTGTCAAAAGTGGTGTGCTTCCACAGAAGGACTGATTACCCTCCAATCCAAACAGCTGTGATCATTTTTTATCCTGCTGCTTGTGAAAGGCTCTTTATCAAGCAAAGCATGCCATTATGATGCCTAGAGCTTACCCCTTAAGGTAACACAGATGCCACTATGATGCTTTGAAGCAACTTCTCCTAGATAATTACTTATTTATAGTGTTTGCTCTTATCTGGGTACTATGTGTGAAAGCTTATTCTCAATATAACAGGGCTTTGTTGGTTATGGCGGCAAGCCAATGACCAAGACTATAGCCCAGATCTGTTTACTATGAAAAGTTATGATTTTTATTGTGAAAAGGATATGTTAAAGTCAACAAGTATTTAAGGGTGAATTGTTATGGTACTAAAATGAGTAGAGAGGTATTTTTTTACATGGAATTTCTCAAAAATGTACTGCAGTAGGCAACGGTTTCTGAGTCGGTTACCGCCTCTGACAAACTGTGGGGATAACAGATTTGCAACGTGATAATCATAGTTAGGCCCATTTGGGAGACTCAGGGGCTTATTTACTAACCCCATGCGCCGCCACTGCGTCTCTTTTTTTTGGCGCACCAGCGGCACAATCAGTGCGCCACACTGCTCCAAATCTACAAACTGATGCATTGGGTACAATGCGTCAGTTTGTAGAGCCCTGCATCACATTATATCTGCAACAGGTATAATGTATGCAGGGTTGGCGTTCCAGCGCAAAAAAAGCCACGTAGAAGTGGCGCAGTGAAATTTACAACATTTCACTGCATCCTTATGCCTGCTCAGACCAGGCGTGTTCTGACGTATTGCTGGAGTTGTTTTAGTTTTACGATCAACTCCAGCAAAGCGTCACTTTGCGCCAACAGATGCATCAGAATTTCTAACTCATCTGTTAAATCCTTCAGCAGTGGAGCTATGTATTGTAAGTGCAAGGAAACTGACGCATCAATGCCGATGCATCAGTTTCTTGTAAATGAGGCCCCAAGTATTTTGCTTTGGCAACTGTAACATTGTTTACATTTCTAATTGTGTGACTGTATACCTGATAGTGCCTTGTTAAAAAGCCTACACTCAATACAGTAGGCCTGAGTTGGTTATAGTGACAGGACAATGATAAAAGGTACAGGCCAGATTGGCTTACTGGTGTCTCAAGCCATAGATCTGATCTCTTTATTATAAAACATTAAGACAAAGGCAGCAAGCATGGCTTGTTTATTGTGAAAAAAGTGTTAAAGCGAATAGGTGTTTAATGGTGGAATATTATCATGCTGTGTTACAGATTGTAGTAGGTATTTTGTTACATGAATGTCATAGTTTACTATAGTAGGCAAGGGTTTTGGTGTCATCAACCCCAGTGACAACCCCTTGGGGTGGATGATTTTCATTGTGATAATCCTTGTCAGGTTATTTTCAGCAGGACTGTATGTTGTTTTGCCAACTGTAATTTTGTAAGTATTTGTAGTTTTATAACTGTATACATGACAGTTGCTGGCATACATGCACTTCAGTAGCCTATGTTGGTTATGGTGTACTGGTACAGTGGTACCACAGGGGTGTCCTCGATTGGTACCGTGGTACTGGGTGCTAGTACCACTGTACTGGAGACCCAAAACATTTTTTATTTTAACTTAACCGCATGGCTCTGCGTGTCAGGGTATGCCCACTTTGCCTCTTAAGTGACCTTTCCAAAATTTTACAAGGGTCGAGGACAGAGTCCTCGAGTCTTGTAGTAAAGGCTACAACATTTTTTCCAGCGTTGCAGCCAGCCAATCAGATCATTCAGTACCACTGTACTAGCACCAGTACCGAAATGACTGACAGGAAAAAAGCTCCATCAGAATGGCCTATTTTTTATTTTTTGATTCGAGAGTAATCCCGTGGGACTCCCTCAGACCAACCATCAAGATATACCTAATATTTTCTGAGGGTTAGCCAGTTCATGCCCAAACCGAACCTGGTTTAAATGCTAATTTCTCAAAAATGCCTGAACAGAGTTACTCCAAATCCCTAAAGCATGCTTTCTTGGGAAAGTTCTAACTTCATGCCAAAACTGGTGTAAATTTCTTCAGCCATTTTTTCTGTATCAGAGCGCAGATTTTCATATGGGAATTAAAATGAGAAATCACAGTTTTGGGACTCCTCATTTCCTTGGCCATGGACTTCATTTGGAGGGAGTCTGGGGTCGCAACTACGACCTCTAGCTTGCTCCCAGCTACTCCCATCACGTCCTTTGTGACCCCTGGCTTTTTTGCCCCCTCTGAGGCCAGGGGTTGCAAAGGAAGTGTCAGGAGTAGCAGGGAGCGACCTGGAGGTCACAGATACTACCACTGACTATCTCCAAATGACGTCCATGTCCTTGGCCCCCGACTGAGGGATTGGAACAAAACATTCCATGAAGGACCCAAAGTGGATGAGCGTTCCTTTGGAAATGTTTGTGCAGATTAGTCAAACAGTGCCAAAGTTGTTAGTAAAGCAAAACAAAAAATGTGTTTCATATGAAAACTCTGACATAACTATAACTATACACTGGCAACTGCTACTAGGTAATACATATATAGGTATCCATGTTAACATTCAACATGGGGCTGGGTCAGGCACTTCAGACATTGGCTCTATTGCCCTATGAGTCACCGAACGTTTCTGATCATATGCACATCCTTCTGTAAATGACTGTGCTTCAGTGCCAGGACGAGTGGGCTAGTTTTCAATGTTTTACTTTCTATTCTTTATTTCTCATAGTTTTATTATTTTTAAAGTGTACTACAGCTCCCCAGGCAGCGCTAACAGATTGCTTGCCTGACATTCATTTCATCTGCAGTGCGGTGCCTCCCGCGAAGCCATAGCCTCTAGACCAGGCCTCCGTCATGGAATGGTGTAGCCCATAGTTTCACTGATTTACTATTCCAGATGGCCAACACATTGGTTCAAAATGGGGCGGCCATGCTGGAACATCAAAACAATGAAACACCATATACAATAGCATTACAAGATGCCAACCTACTGCTATGTTTAATTATATTTGTTATTGCAAGTTTAGGTGGCAGCACACGGCTATCGTCTTTTAATTTATCTTGCATATGTTTGCTGAGTTTATGTGTGACTTTATTGTAGTTGTGTAAGTGAATGAATGCAAGAAGGAGTCGATGAGTGGATGAATGGACGTATGAGTGCTGAGTGACAGAGTGTTTGAATGATGACTTGTTGAATGCCTAAACCCATCACTGACTGAGGAGGCACTTTCATTTAAAAGCCAGACGTATTGGCATTGGGAATGCTTGTTAAGTATTCTGCTCCCAAATCCCAACAAAAGGAATGCCAAAAATATTGGCTCTACTTTGATCCCCTCCAAATGAAACGACTGGAGTTATTTCACTTGTGGCATCACTTAAGAACTGAATTACAAATTTATTTTTGTTAAAATTGTTCCCCATCTTTTTTTAGATTCACAGTTATATGTGCACATGTATTCACGGAGGCAGTCACACCGAACAAGAGCCACAACATTCGATTTTTATAATTAATGATGCAATCGTTTTCGTATACAAAAGACCTTGTAGCAAAATAATAACCTAGGATGGCTTGTCTGGATTTATGTTCTGGTATCACAAATGTCAGCAGGATTATCTAATTATAGAATCTGGCCTGAAAAAAACTTTTGAAAGGTAGGATTTTAATGCCCATTCTGATGGAGGTAATCTTTCTTTTTACATACTGATAATGGCCTTCCCACCCTGGCTTCCAATGGCCCGACCCTCGACATCTCTGCAATCTCGAACCGCGGACACATTGTGTATGTGCTAATCACAAGCCCCGGGGCAGAGAGAGAGTCAGAGCTAGGCACCTGATACCCCAAGGCCCTGCCTTGAAGGTGTAGAACAAGGGTAGATGCAGCAAGGCAGGGAGCCATCCATTGCTGCACACCTGACACCCACAAAAAATGATTTGAAGGTCTAGCAGCACCCAGTGCGGAGTAGGTCCTACTCCTACTTCTAAGTGGTGGTCAGTGTTGCACACCGGACACCTCTGCCAATACTGGTGCATATGCCTTAACAACGCATATGCGTAGTTAAGGCAATATGCGGTCTAGTTGCAGAGCGTATGGGCGGGCACAGGAAGACAGGAAGAGAAAGGATCTGGAGAGGACGTGGTGAGGTAAGTTGGACTGGGGAGTGGGAGTAGTTTTTCGGGGTGGGGGGTAGTTTTTAGACCTCAGGTGGTGGTCGGGGTTGTTTATAGGGCAGGGAGCAGTTTTAGGGCTCAGAGCAGGGGGGCTGGGCAGAGGTACTTTACAGGTGTAGGGAACAGTTTTTAGGGCTCAGGGTGGGGGGGCGGGGTCATTTTTACGGCGTCGAGACAGTTTATAGGGCTCGTGCGGGGGAAATGGACAGTTTTAAGGGCTGGGGCAGTTTTAGGTCTCAGGGCGAGGGGGGGTTGGATCGGGGTACTTTAGGGATGTAGGGGACAGTTTATAAGGGCTCAGGGCGGGGGAGGCTGGGGTCGGGGTGGGTTTTGGGGCATGGGGTAATTTTTAGGGTTCAGGGAAGGGCAGGGGGAAAGGGACAGTTTACAGGGCAGGGGGCAGTTTTAGGCCTCACCATGGGGGGATTGGGTCGGGGTACCTTAGGGATGACGGGGAAAATTTTAGAGCTCAGCGCGGGGGAGGCTGTGGTCGGGGTAGTTTTTGGGGCGTAGAGTTAATTTTTAGGGTTCAGGGCAGGGGGAAAAGTGACAGTTTAGAGGGCAGGGGCATGATCTTTAGCACACATGTCTCTTTACCCATCATGTCTTCACCACAAAATTGCTTGGTATAGGCATGCTTGGTAAAGGCATGCATGATAAAGACGCGGTCGTGGTTGAAACCGCGTGGTACAGGCCTGTGTTGTTCAGGCATGCGTTGTACCATCATACAACCGTTTTTCTCAGACCTGTCACAAGGGGAGGGTACAGAAGGCTGTTTGTGACCCGAGTGAAGTTTGTGAACAAGGCCCCACATAAACTTCTAACTGGCCTGGTTCTTCTCACACAGGTCGAGGTAACAGTGATGCAAAATGGGTAGCTGATTCCAGCTGTCTGATTGTCTGGACAGGAAGGTGGGAGTACAAGTGGAAGGGCAGTGGCAGCAGAAGCAACAAGAAATTGGAGAGTAAAGAACAAGATATATATAGAGAAAGAGAAAGAGAGTGAGAGAGATAAAAAAGAGTGCATGTGCCAGAAGAATCAATATCGGTCATGGAGTTAGACACCATGTAATCCTTGTAGAGGAATACTAGGCCTGAAATGGTCCAGGGTAACAGAAGACTGACACTTTCTTCCTCGTAATGTCTACACTCGAGCTGGGATTAGTAAACACCACCCCCACCCCCTCCCTTTCATTCCCTGAGTAGCTTGGGCATCTGAGATATCATGTGTGCCAAGTTTCAAAGAGGTGTCCTCCACAAGCGTACTCTTCATTGAGTCTGATCAGTGTTAGAATTTGAGCTGGTGGTTGTAGGTAGGTTCCCATCAGCACTCATTTTTGGGGACTATCACTTATTTTCCTCATCTGGTTATGATCCAAAGGAAGAGAGAAAATGCAAAAAGGAGAAAGGAGGAAGAAGAGAAAGAGAGAAAAACAGTTTCAGAGGGAACAAGCATTGGCAAAGTCAATAGATTTAGCCTACGTGAGATCTATTGGCTTTGTCAATGTTTTTTTTGACACGTTACATGGGCTGCGGCTCAATGTGGTTTAAAGTAAGTAAAGAAAAAAAAGCACTATGATGCGGCCAGCGCTGGCCGCATCATAGCTTTTTCTTTTCCTTTTAGCCATGTTGCTCAATACCACTGGTACCTCAGCTCTAGTCGGACTGCTCACAAATGCCATGAGAGTAGCAGGATGCAGTGCTGACATAGCACCGGTGCACCAACTGCAGAATAGTGTAGCGGTCACACGATGAAATGAAAACAGTGTCCCCACTGGCCTGGCACTGGGCGGCACGACAGACACTCTCTCCAGTTTTGCCTTGGCACCTTTCAACACCATGACTGATATCTATCAAATATTATTAACGCCTTTGTCGAGGGTGTGAAGTCGTGAGAGGGGGTTCACACATCCACTGAAATGTCGCTTATCTGGAATTTACTTCTATTCCTGATGAAAAACTGACTTTTAAATGGTTTCAAATCTCCCTCAAATCAGACAGCCCTCAATAAGATACCTGGCGATCTGGAGCCTTTTAGGCAAGATTCCTACTTGCCCCGGCTTAACTCCTTAGAAAAATGGACATGTCAATCCAGGAAGGAGTAACTATAGGGGAACACCTTCGATTCCTGAGAAAATAAGGCAGTGCTATGACCAGATCTTCCCTGAACAACACAGTAACTTGCCCTGTTGAAGGGAGACTTTCAGCTTTTGAATGATACCGAAACTGTGCTGTTTAGTAAACCATTGGAAAACTTAGTGATGTATAAATTATGCAAAACAGAAAAGGGAGCTTCTAGGTATGCTAACACTTTAGGTAGAAACATTTCAAGAGAAAGGCATTTTCTCTATTTTGCCTGCTCAAAGGTCTGTTATCTAGCACAGTGTTTAAGCATTAGAATACTGAAATATCATCGACACACAGCTAGAACATGGCTTAAGCATTTACAATTGGAAGCAACGTTAATACAAGTTTTAGATTTGTACACCACCATCCATCCCCACTTGGAATAGAATAAAATCAACTACCGACAAGCAGCTCACAGTCAAACCTCATCAGAGGGGTACAGCTTAGTCCAAACATGAGGACCGCATCCAGTGCAAATGACACATACATACATTATTCAAAACATACAGGAGCTCAGGCGGAAGACGTTGCAAGTGATACGCGTCAGTCCATTAGTGGCAATCGCAGATTTCTAGGAAAGTCTTAAATCACTGGCTTACCAAAAGGCCAAAAGACCAACTTTCTCAATTCCAATCAAAATATTATTGGTGATGGGTTAGTAAAATATCACCCAAGCCCCCTTGTCATTGACTGTCCGCAACTCCCAGCATGCGTTGCTCTCTGCCGACTGCATCAGAGACGTAAAGTGAATTCAGAAGTGCGCAAAGCACCCTGTACAAGTGAAACAAACACGCTCAGAATCGTAGGATGAGCCATAAATTGCACAAATACTATAGAGGAACTTTGGGTAATGTCCTCTTGTGTTTGCCCCAAACAGCAGTAATTTACTGATTTTTTCTCTTGTGTTGTTTTGGTCTTAATAATGCCCTCAAAAACTGGGCCGAGCTGTTCCTGTGTTTCTTTGTGCTGGGGCCTTAATGCTGCTAAAGGGGATTGCTTGGTATGTGTGGGTGAAGGGGTTCTCTAGGTAAAACCTCACACAGAGGACGAAGAATAGGCCAATAAAGAAATAGCAGCAGCACAGAAAGTTACAACTTGTTCAACCTTTGGGATGACAGAGGTGTTTAAGAACCTCTTTAGTTGACACTCTGCGGACCACTCAAATGTAAGTTGTATATGGCATCTTAATTAAATTAGGATGATTATGAAAAAAAAAGAAGAAAAGTAACTCTATCCTTGACTAACTAGCTAGGGTAAAAGTCAACTCAATTTCAACAATGAAATAACTTTGATAAGTTATGAATGCATTTAAAAAAAAAAAGATTACCCTGCCTTTGGTTCACCCTTTCAATAACCTACATAGGCCGTGGTTTCAATCGAACAAATTCTTCACTCTCCCAGCTTTGTCACTGTGAGACGAGGCTGCAAAATTTGTTACGGATTTCATTAGGAAAAACACTTTTTATATAATTTTCCAACAAAAAAAGATATTTTAGACCGCAGTGTATTTTCGAAGCAGGCAAATATGTGTCAATTGTTTCAACGCGGTGATTCTGTCCGAGAAAGGGAACTGTGCGGTCTTAAAAATCCAGAAACTGAAAGTATTTGCTGGTTCACCCACTTTATTCTGTGATTCAATATAACCATAGAAATCATCTATGGAAATAAGCGTTTTCTGTTTTTTTTCCTTTATTTTTTATTTGCTTTAAAAAAAATCAAATACCAAATATGATTTTTTAACGCTTGAGACACGCACCGTAAATAATTTGATTATTATTTCCCGAGCGAGAGACACTCATTTACCGACCTCGAATGGAGGAAAGCCTGTGACTGCGTGCTGGGATTCGCCTCTGCGATTTACAGGTTGTACAAAAGTCCTTGCAGCAGGCATAATAGCCAAACAATAAATCTCAAGAGATTGGAATGTTAGCATTACACAGAAATGTCTGCAGCGGACATCAACCTGCTGAGAAGTACTATTAAGCTTTTTCACATAAATCTGTCAGGAAAAGGGCCCATTGTACAGCGATATTTTGATGACACTGCTTGGCAGCAACCCCGGATGTAGGCACTGACCGTCGGTGTACTCCGTTGTGCAGAGACTGGTTCAAAACAGATACACACACAGACACACACAGAGTTAAGAATAAGTCAGCGTGGACCCGGGAACACTGGGTAAAAGTGATCTGCCTTAGATCACACGGAGCGTCAGCTCTTCGATGATAAACGCAGGTCTACACGCAACTAAATGCCAAGGGGGCCACCTCTCGTGGGACAAAGCTGATTCTGTAGAGACACGTAATCTGCCAGGGTTACACAGTCTCACCTTTGATTATACATGCAGGACTACATATATCAGAGTGCAAAGAAACAGGGGAACTGCTTATTCCCCGCCCCCCATCCAGTACAAAAAAGATGCTCTAGGGTAGCTCGGAGAATGGTGCAGTCACTGCATAAACATATATGGAAACTGCAGGATTAAGCCGCCACTTGCAGAGATATCTGTGGCTATAACCTGCAGAGGAATCTCCCAGTGCCAGATGGGTAGCTTTGCGGGCAGTGGTGGCCGGTGCAGGTAAGCGCGGTGGGGAGGCGGGCAGGAGCGGGGCGCGGGGGGGAGTTGACAGACGACGGAATAGGGAAAATAAAATAAATAAATAAATCCTATTAGTCGCCTGTCGACTCCCCCCCCCCCCCGCCCCACCCCACCGCGCTTACCTGCACCGGCTGTGACTGTACGCGGGTTAATGCGCAGGAGGAAGCCAGAGGCGAGGACGAGGCGATGACCAATAGGAAGCAAGGAAGCTCAAGTGACGTAAGAGCCAACCAATGGTGAGTAAAGGTAAGTAATTGGTAGACTCTAAGCCTCTTTAAGCTTTTTTTTTAAGAACAAGAGCTTTCGCTCACAGCGCATGCATGCTGTAGGTGACACCTAAAGAGCAGGGGTGAAAAAGAACCTGCAAGAGTGAGATAAAGAGGCAGCGAATGTCTGGTGGTGGATTAAAGAGGCTTGAGGTGAAATCAAGAGTACGCAGCCTCGGTATTCAGCACTCTGACCTTCAATAGCACCGGCCGGTACTTTCTGAACAAACTTTAGGCCCCAGCACTTACTCTTTTACAAATTAAGCATTGTTCCTGGTACTCAGTGCTTAATTTGTAAAAAAAAATAATAATAAATAAGTGCCAGGGCTCTTGTTGGGATGCCACTGCAGCTTGCACCACACATTGCCCCTGCTATGCTGCCAGTGATAGTAACAACACAACTACTAACCATCACACTTTTACAAGTTTGACAGTTCAGACTATTTCAGGCCCTGAACGCATGGCTTGGGTGGCACATAATAGTCATTTTAATGTATATTGAATAAATAATTAACTGTTGTTGTTAGATTCTTTAAATTACCACACAGCGTTAACTTGTGGCAGACTGTCAAACTCCGGTGTTGACAATTAAGTGCCGGTGCCGAGCACCGGAAACCACCGTCTCAAATTAAGCACTACTGTTACTTACTTGACTGCAGAGACTTCCCTGAGGCTTCCAAGGCTTAAAACCTTATCCGAATTGAGCTGAGATTTTAGCAAATTTGGTAAGCAGGGCACACAATCCGGCTCATTTGGCTTCCGGATTTCAGGAGCACAGTTTGTGTGATAGGAAGGCATGCTCCTTATATTTAAGGCTGGGCGTAGTTCGCGAAGTAGCGCTATGCGAAGCTACGCAAAGTGCAGTTCGCACTACGCGAGCTACGCGTAGCACTACGCGAACTGCGTAGTGCACTGTTTGCAATGATTGCACAGTGCCGGATGCTTGTCCGCACTGTGCAATCATTGAAAACGGCATCTTGCACAGTGCGAGCTGTCTTTTACTGCCGCTCGAGTAGATTTTTACTCGAGCGGCAGCTTTCAACGCGGACTGGTAGTTTCTCATCGCGAGCGGTCGCGGGCATACGCGACCACTCGCAATGAGAAACCCTGACCTCCCCGCGTTGAGAATCTCGCCGGATGTCATTTTGCTTGCTCGCGGTCGCCAACTTGACGTTGAGGACCGCGAGCAAGCAAAATGACCGCTGCACTACGCTACGCGTGTTTGCACTGTGCTACGTGCAATTTGCGTTGTGCGAAGTAGCGCAAACTTCGCAAACTACGCGAGCGTAGCGTAGTGCTTTGCCCAGGGTTACTTATAATGTTGTGAGAGTGCTGGTTCCATGGGATGGCGCAAAGGTTTAGGGTTTGTGAGTGCATAACAGATCACTGGTTCTTTGGGAGAGTGTTCATGGATTGGGATTCTACGCATAAGGTAGCCGGGTGCACCGTCTCTTCAGAAGGTATTAGCTCTAACCAGAGGGCATACAAGGACTAGTTATCTAGGAGTCCAGTATTAAGTGCATTGCAAATGTGGCAGTAATAGAATTTTCCGTCCAGTAGCTCCTGCTCTTACATTGGAGATCTGAAAGCATTAATTGGTTTAATAAAGGATAAAATTAATGTTGTGCCCTTCTCCAGTGCCCGTCCTGTTCCTCTACATATATCCTACAGGAGTCATCTGCCGTCCTCTGCTCATTGAATCTACAGGTCAAGTAGCCTACAGGTGCATCCAGTCCATTTTCTACTCCTTGCTATTCCAGGGCAGACATGTGACGAGAACAAATGCATGCTTCTTTTCCACATGTCCCGGCTAGAAATCTCCACTCAGGACACCAAAATTGGGTAACCGTTCCCAGAGTCCAGAAGCAGACATGAGGAGGCAGAGCTTTTTCAGTTGCAGCGGCAAGGCTCTGGAACATTCTTTCCCACCATCTTACATCCCTGAAAATGCATCTCCCTTTTAGGAAAGCGTCAAAAACTTGACTGTTCACTTCATAGATAGGCAAAGTATTATCTGTATTCTAACAGTTCGCTGCGTGGGTTTTTGCAAAACTACAGCGCCTAGACACCTATGGGCCTTAGTACGCCTTATAAATCTTGGTCATTCATTCATTCATACTGTATATGACAGCTGTCTGATAGGAACCCTGAGACCCTCACTGGAAACTCCTAGTCTGGCCTGGCAAGTGTCACAGGGTCACTCATCCCTTCAGAACAGTCCCTGCTACTCTGTGGAAGACGTGAGATAGGAAAACTATTCCTTCCTCCTCAATTGCTGCTCCAAAGTAAAAGGTAAAAAACATGCAGCCCTTCCAAAGCCCTTGCTTTCAAGCAATATATGGCGCCAGAAAATCAAATTTCTTCCAGAGTTTTTGGTTCATGATAGGTGATAGGACAGCCCCGCCCTTCTCCACAGTCACTACCAAGGCCGTCTTAACAGAATTATAGCCCCCTTGGCAAAGCAGTGCACTGGGCCCTGCCTACATTTGTTTAACAGAAAATTAGTGGTAAATTCTGGTCTGCATGGGGCCCCTATGTTTGTGGGGCCCAGAGGCAACTTCCCAGTGTGCCCATATGTAAGTCGGCACTGTTCGCTACGAATGGGGAATCTGTGAGAACAGTTGCGTCGTGGTTTTTCTACTACGCCTGCTAGCCCAGGGTAGGTATGTTACAGCTCATCTCCATAGACATCAACTGGACTCAACAATCAGAGAAAGACGGCTCCGGTTTGGGCCAAAACTTCAATATGTCTGACGTTTTCGTCGTTCTGACTCTTTGATGTTTCAGAATAGAGACTTCTTCCTGTCAGTAAGGATCACAACTACACCACACCCTGAATGCGTTTGTAGCCGAGGTTGCTAGTGGCAGGTACAGGCAATCATTCTTTGGTGACTGTGAGTTATTTTTCATCATCAGACTTTGACCCAGAGCAAGAGAGAGAATGGAAGGAAAGGAAGATAGGATAAAGAGAAAGATAGGTAAAGTGTGGTAAACAGAGAAGACAGGAATTGCAGGATGGTGGAGGAAAGAGGTAAGGGTGGAATCTAGATTAGACAGCCTTGGTATTCTGCAACCTTGGCATATTGCAACAATGGTGGCAGGCTCCTAAGAAAACATTTGCTCCCTGTTCTTTCTTTTTTTTTTACTAATAAAGTTCTACATTGATAGAGAAAAAAACATTTTCCAGGGCTCTAAACGGGAGTCTCATTAACCACTGTGTGGGCTGTGTTTCTAGACAAGCATTGAGCGCGCCATGCAGTACAGAGGCCAAGCGTTTACTGATCTGACTGTGAAAACCCTCTGAAGTCTCAAGGAGTAGAGGCAGTACAGCCCTTTCAGAGTCTGCTGTGACCCGGAAGGGGATGGGCACTTTAAGGAGAAGATGTCTAAGAACAAACAAGCCAGGACTTACCAGTGCAATGTTACCCGTGTGATGCTTCAGCAACTTGGGTCCAGGAGGCACCTCCAACACCGGAGCTGAAAAGAGCAATCAGGATGGGTATTAATGCAGAAGCAAAAAAGTACCAAAGCAACCGCCCATTTGCAGGTCCAATTGTCGTGTGTCTGCTTAATTTATTTTGGGTCTAACGACTGCGAAGTAGATCTGCTCTTTCACTTTCATGGTTTGTATTTGTATGGACACCCAAAATCATAGAATTTCTCAAATTTCTCCTGCCTGTATCTCTCATGAAAACTGAATACATACTTTGTGTTCAAAATCACACAAGATACTATCAGGAGACTGGTTCAAGAAGAATTTATCTCCTTCACACATTTTTTCATGAATTAGTCTTTCATAGTCAAAAATTATGGTTAATAGTGCACCTGAAAAATGTTCAAAATTTTACAAACTTTGTGCTTATACGAAACTGGCAAATTTTGTAGCCGTACATTTTTTGCCTGAGTCTTATTCCCTCTACCCCCACATCATATGTAAAAAAAAAAACGTGGGAATGCCTACCCTGCATACATTATACCTGGCGCAGATATAATGTGACGCAGGCCTCTACAAACTGACGCATTGGGCCCAATGCGTCAGTTTGTAAATATGGAGCAGTCTGAAGCACTGATTGTGCCGCGGATGAATAAAAAAAAAAACGACTCTGTGGTGGCACCAGCTCCTTGAAAATATGCCCCTCTGTTTTCTATCAACCAGGTATTTTGGGTGAGATGTTCTCTCTCATCAGTACGTCATGGTGAGTGGCTGCTCTATGACTTCCATATGACTTTGGAACATTAAGTGTGCCTCCCATTTTGGATATGTGTCTCTTTTGGATATGTGTCTCTTTTGGATGGGTGTCTGCTGAATCAGTTCCAGATCACTTTATAGCGATGAAGATCAGCTCTTTCAATTGCAGGCCACCTAATATAAACCCCAGGCTCACATGCATGAACATATCTGAATGATATATTTCACATTGTTAAAATAATGTGCACTTCTAGTTTGCTATTTAGAACCAAGGGAAACTCTTGGAAGGCTGGAAGACCAAGGGCTGCTTTTACGGATGAACGGCAGAGGTATGACAGTAAGACTTGTAGCCAAAATATTAAGACCATTATGCTTTATAATTCATTATTTTGACCCATTAAATGTTGCTTACGCTATCAACGCATTGTGTCAGCTCCCAGCCTAGCCCTGGTAGCATGTGTTGGTGATTTAATATGCAGGCCCTTTGGGTGATGTGTGCCTCCTCATTCACTTCCAGGTAACAATGGGATGATGTGTGTCTTTTGTTTTACGTCAAGGTTCCCCTTAGCAGTCGAGCATTAGTATTGTGTAAACTGTGGCTGCTTTACCACTTCCAGGTCATTCTAGCCTCATTTAGTCCTGCTCTATCACATCCAGGTTACTCTCGGTGTGGTCTTATGTGCTTTTAGTTTCAGGTCCCTTGTTGTCGTCTGCACTATCACATCACAATTGCTCTGGGTGAAGGGTGAAGCTCCCTAACACTTTGAGCAGTCATGTGGGTCTGCTCTATCACACCGATGCCACTGGATGTGAAATGGATGTCTGCTGCGTCACTTCCCAGTTACCTGGATAGATCAGCTGCCATTTTGAGGGTGCTGTGGCTCCGGGTCACTCTAGGGTGACGTCGATGTGCTCTGCTCTGATCTACCATGCTGTTAAGTTCTAGCATACCCAGGTAACTTTGTAATGACGTATGTCTGTTATCATATGCTAGCCACTTTGAGGTGTCGAGTGTTTGCACTTTCACTTCCGGGTCACATGGCATGATCAACGCTATTGCACCCCTCACTTAAGGGTGAAATGTATCTGTTCTGTCATCTTTTGGTCAGTTTGAGGGTGATGTGGGCCTGCCACTCTATCTCATCCAATTCTCTTAAAAATGATGTGCGTCATGTGCAGGTTCACACGCGGGTCAGATTGTGATGGTGGTGTGTTCTGCTCACATCCCTTTCCCTTTGGGCTTGTGTGTGCTTGCTTCGCTCCTCCACGGTATCTTTTGTATGACATGCATATGTCCCATCACTCAAAGATTCCTTTATGTTTAATCTGGCTTCTCTTTACCTTTCACAGGCACCGCTGGCGGAAGCTCCGGTTTCGGCTTCCTCTTCTTCTTTGGCTGAAGTGGTGATAAACTTGACACACTCGTCACTGTCTCACCCGAACTGTAAGACACAGAGAGGACAGCAAGGTAAAGACAAAGAGAACCTATAGGTGCGGTGACACACAGGTACAGAAGGCGTGGAGCCCCAGGTGCAAATCACTGATCCATAGATAAAGGGTATAGGGGTCCCAGGCGTGAGGTTATTAACCTACAGGTTTATCGGACTACAAGGGATCTGAGTACGAGGCACATGAGTTGAAAGTGTAACGCTTCTTGTGTGACACAAGTAGTGCAAGGTACCAACGTGTGAGCGGTCCGAATGTTGATGATGTACAGGGACTGGTGTGAGGTGGCACCTGTGCGTGATTGCTATTATAAACAAGTACAGGAGTATATGCAGTGCCTTAAATGTAAATAAGGACTCGCTATTCAGAGTACCTGTTGCTCCCTAGAAGTGCTGGTATTTTCTCATTAAAAGCATTGCAGCAGTGCTGAGAAGTGCAGGTACTCAGTAGCGGACAGTGCCTGCCCATTCAAAGAACTAGATATATATTGGTGTTATATCTGGTGCACAAGTGCGGAGAGTTTGAGCCCCTGGTGGGATTTACAATAGTGCTCAAGTGCAGCTGGGGTCCAGGATTCTCTCAGGATCTCTGCAAGTACCAGGATCCTTAATAAAAGACCACGAGGGACTCTGTTCTTGATTACAGCAGGTCTCCAGGTCATTCGCTCCAGGCACAGAAAGGTCTGTGTGTTAGGTCACATCTGATCTGATGTGTCCTAGTAATAAATCTTGTGAGAGTCTGTGTTCCTGATCACTGCTGGGCTATAAGTCATTAGATGCCTATGGAGAAAAGACCTTTAGTATAAATCAATGTTTACCAGTGAAATCCTGCCTTCTGGCAATGAGAATATTTCTGTAATGGCTCAATGTAAGACTTTCACCCATTGGCCACAAATCATGTGAAATGTGTTCTAGATCACAGCTTGCCCATTAGTTCTGAGCTATAGAAAGTGTGAGGCCATGAGCCCTGCAGTGCCCTTAGTATCTGTACATGACAACAGTGTGCCTGTTGGAAAGGGTCTCTTACCTGTTCTGAGGATGTCTCACCAACTGATGTCGCACTGCAAGAGAAAACAATATAGAAAGAAGGTGAAGCTCAGGTTGGCCAAGTCTGCTGCAACTACCATCTCTATGACTTAATCACTCAGTCCTGGCCTCCTGGCACAGTATCATTCAAGCACGAAAGGAAAGAAGTAGGCAAAGTACAAATATGTCGTCACTGCAGGAGACCCTACAACGAAATATAATTTGCAGGAGTCTGAGAACCCATGTTCGCCCCAGGAGGGGCGACCAACTGAGGACAGGGCTCTACAGACCTGTGGAAATCTCTCGTATGAAATTTCAATACAGACGTTTTTTCACTTCTGATGTGTCTTTCAACTTTGATATATCAAAAACCTTCTTCTAGGCCAGTACATGAGTAGGAGAGCCGAATGGATCCAGGTCAGGAACTCCATGTTTCAATCTAATCTTTCTGAGTGGCCAACATAGTCTAGAATTGTTCATTTATTGAGTTAATTCAGGTGAACCACGACTCCCACTCTTAGAATTCCCGGGGCATTAAATGAAAGCCTACAACTACTAACAGGTGTCACTGTTGACATTAAGTGATGTGGCAACTTTATTAAGAACCAAGATATCTTAAACACTCTTAATTCTGCCGGCAGTGGGCATGTCACAAGGACTACACAATCTACTCTGAGGACACAGGTATATACTTTAGAAGTCACCTGCAAGTGTTAAAATAATACAGAAACAGGCACACCAGCCCACTAATATATTGTACCAGATGAGCTATCTTGTACTATGAAACAGACTCCAAATCTAATGCTTACTCCATACTGGTAAAGCAACCCAATGTGTACATTTGCACAAGTTCGTATTCCCACATCACATCAGTGAAGATGTGCTTGCTTTGGACTCTGACGACCCACAGGTACTTGCCCATTCTATCTCTGACAATAGACATTGTAGTCCTCTGCAGAGGGCTATACCCGTGGTTAAAGGCCCTGAACCTGAGTTATAGGCCCTGAACCTGAGTTATAGGTCCAAGCTGCAGGCGAGGGCCTATAATGAGGGTGAGGGCCTTCACCAACTGGTATAGCCCAGGGCAGAAGGGCTATAATGCTTTTTATAATATTCCACCCACTGAGAATAGAATTTTCTTCAATAGAACTCCAAACATTTTAATGATGTAATCTATGTTACAGAAGTTTATAAAAAGAAACGCCGTAAGCCCTTCTCCACAAGGCCCTCCAAGCTAGAATAGAATCATATGGTGGGCATGCATGGGTTCTCCTCGGTGTCACACAGTGTTGCACAATACGTTTACTAATTAGACACTCTTGATCTCAGTCACCGCTGTGCCTCTATGGCAGTGAACAGTTCTTGTGCCTGTGGCCCCATCACAGTTTGCTGCTCTTGTTACTGTGGCTCTGTGATAGTTAACAGCGCCATCCAGTGCTTAATTTGAGTCGGTGTTTGGCAGTAGGGCCCACTAGCACTGATTTTCAGGGACCGTCACTTACTTTTCCTCATTAAACATTTACCGAAAGTAAGAGAGTAAATAAAAAACACGCAAAGGAGAAAGAAGGAGGAAGAGAAAGGCAGAAACACCCTCACAAAGGGAGAAAGCAGGATCCCGGAAGAGTGAAATAAAGAGGCTGGAAGTGTCAGGTAGTGGACTCCTTGGAATTGTGCATGCTGACATTTAAAAGCACCAGTCCCAGGCTTCTGGGCAGAGCTTTGGGCACCAGCACTTATTCTTTTACAAATTAAGCACTGGCTCCATTGTATCTCCACAACATTGTACGGCTTTCTCGTCACTGTGACCCAATGATAGTGGACTGCAGTCACAAGAAAGAGAGCTGTACATGATGTCTTGATGAGATGCAATGGCAAAGCCTACAGATGTGTACACACAGTGACGGCTGCCACAAATAAAGGGTGGTGGGGATGGAGTGGGAGCGCGGGAGAGGGGGGGGTCATGGGGGGGTTAGAAAGAATAGATTTAAAAAAAAAAAACGTACCTTTAGCCGCTGGCCGCCTCCAGCATCGCGTCGCATTTGCCGCCTCTCTTCTTCTTCCTGGGTCCCAGCAGCCCCTGGGACAGATTCCCATCCAATTCCCATGCTGGAGAGCAGCGCGGGAATTGCTCTGAGCGGGCTGAAAAGACGCCCTGCTCAGACAAAGGAGTCTATGGGGGTTTCTCCAGCCGGCTGCTCAATCCAGCCGGACTGGAAAAAACCTAAGTGCGCATGTGTGTTTTGGTCGGCCTGAGGCGGCAACCAAACACACATGAGCACTTAGGGAGTGGAGTGCGGCTGTCCGCGGCCCCCGCAGGGGGCCAATTCAGCAGGGCGGCCCTTTAGTGCCATTTTGGGCACCGCCCACCCGCTCTAGTCGTTGGGGGGTTCTGTAGGAGCCCTCTAGCCAGGTCGCCACTGTGGCGTCCTTCCGGTGCGCCAGGTGGGGGGAGGGCATATAAGCCTCCCCCGCCCCTCCTGGCGGTCTCTGTTCGCCAGCCACGCCGTCTCCCACCCCACCTCTTACCCGGCGTCCTGGCTGGTGGACAGGGTACTCTGAATGTTTTAATGTTTTCCTTTTGTGTTGCAGGCGGAGTTACAGGGCGATCTGGAAGCAGACGGGTACAGTAAGGGTACCTCTGCGGCAGACCGGTACAGTAAGGGTACCTCTGCGCGGCACAGTAGGGGTGCCAGAGCCAAAGACCAGGAGCCTCAGGGCAGGTTCCTGGAAAACCGCGACGGCGCCCCGTTAGTCCTTCGGGCGGTTGGGGGCCTGACCAACCGGGGGTTTGCCCTGATACGCTCCGCCCTGAAAAGGGCGTGAGTAGAAGAGACCAACGTGTCACGTGATCCGGAAGAGGATCATCAAAGGTAGCACTGACGGCGTGTCCCACAGTGCTGGCTCACCAGGCGGGCGGGGGCAGCATAGGTTGGCACAGCTGCCCGCCCTTGGATCGCCCGTAAGATAACTCACATATTGCATACTCTTGTATGGAATAAACCTGCAGCAATATTTTCCCATAACAAAAGTTGTCTTGTGTATTTATTCATTCTTGCATGCTCAGACTGGGGGTGGGAGAAGTTGCCGATAATGGCACTATGCACGTAGCACTCCTCCCCCCCCTCCCATACCTAGACCCCGCCCCTCCCTACAGCGCCAGCTAAGAGCCGACAAATGCAAAATAAAACGATGCACGAACATCGTTTTATTTTACATTTGCTGGCTCTGAGCCAGGCAGTGGGGTGATGCTCCTCCGCCATTGCGGAGGAGCTGCCGCTGTGTACACAGTAAGAAGAGCTTTGCACTGGCGCCAAGAGCCACTGGGAGGACAAAGGTTTATACTATCATGGGGCCCAGTGAGAAGAGGGCTGTCCACTCACGTGGAGCCACAGCCACAAAGACAGCGTTTTCGGTCAGTTGTGGAGCTGTAGTGAAGACAGTGCCGAAACGCAGGCTCCAGCAGCCCCTCCGGCGCAGGGACCCCCAAACTTTCAAGGGCCTCCAAATCTTCAGGGGGGGACCCGTTCAGCCAGAAGACAATGAATACTGTGAAATATGGGAGACTTAAGAGCCTCTCATCACATTCAGCAGGGGGGACCTCATTATGCCTTACCCGCTGGGTGATGACAGAGCTGTGCGGTGCGGTCTCGAGGAGACGCAGGAAAGGTAGCTGCCAAGTCTCGCGATGCTGCAGTGGCCATTGCCCCTGAGATCCATAACAGTGCACTGCATCAGCTCTATCATTAGTGCAGCGAAAGGAAAATCTTCAGGGTCGACACCGCGGCTCCACGGCCACCACACTGAGTCAGAGAAGGCTGGCTCCGGACACCCACGCTGACCAATTAGAACCAGATGCCAGCGTGGCACAGGTCCAACTTTATACCAGCAGTATAGAGTTTTATAGCAAATGTCCGCGGGGTTAAAATAAATCACGGGCTTGTTAACTTCTTTGGCATGTGGAGCCGAGGTCTCCAGAGCTTTTCTTATACGTGAATGCATTCGCCGTGGTTGAGGGCCCGTCTGCCACAGCTGCAGTCGAGGAGCAGGGAAAGGGTGTTTGAGGTCAGCCTGCGGGCTCCTCGACACCTCCTACACACGTGATCTTCAAACTAGGGGGTCAGGCAAAGGGAGATCCAGGGTGGCACGAAAGAAGAGGACTGCAACCAAAATAATGTATGTATTTATTTAGCAGTTTTATATAGCGCAAAATCGACCCGAAGTTATTGGAGCGCTGTACAGGAGCACCAGCTAGATTAAACAAGGATGCAAGCATTTTTTTTTTTTTTAGCCACGGGGAGATTAAGTGATGTGTCTAGAATCACAGGATGCTGAGACTCGAACCACCTGGTTCCCCAACTCTAAAGCCAGCAACTCTGGCTGTCATGCAACATCCTCACCCAATGAGACTTGCCAAATAAGCATCGAATAGGAAAACACGGAGAATCATTTTAATCAGTAATGCTGGAACAATTTTCAGAGAGAGCTTTCAGAGTGAGGCAGCTCCTATTAAGTCATAAGGATTGTGAAAAATCAAAGAATCACAGAGAACAAATGTAGCAAATGAGTCACCCCCTTTCAATAGGGGAGAGGAATGGGTGTGGTATATAGCTGGTGGTGGATTTTGCAGCCCACTGTTGCAAAAATATTACTTAAGCATCGTGTGGTAGCACATTGTCGTTTACAGATTGCACATTTTCCATTGACATGGCCACAAAAATTGCATTGACATGCAGTTTTACTGATAAGGCTATAAGCTGCCGTGTTTAAACGCCTCTGTTTGGTCCATAAAGCCCTGTTTGGAAGTGGGCCACCTTATCTACAGAGTAAACTGCAATGGTATGCCCCACTCGGAGTCTTAGATCTAGTGGGAAATTCCTGTTACTTCCTCAGTGTATTCGCACCACCAGGTATGGTGGGCGTTCATTTTCACATTTAGCCCCCCAGCACTGGAATCTGCTCCCATTGTATCTACGTGCTTGCACGGACTTTAAACAGTTCAAAAAATCTCTTAAGACCTGTCTTTTCTAGTCTCTGACATTCTTTCACTCTGGGCCTTCAGAACCTTTGGAGCTGCAATAGCTCCGAGAGACCCCAGCTGGGGTGATATGTGCGCTTTATAAGCAGTGCTTTAAATGGGAAAAAATAAGTGCAGGTACTCATTAAAATTAGCTAGAGGTGTAGTGAGGGGGCGGGGCTAGGGGCGGGGCTAAGGGCAAGACATGATGATACTTAACGACTTCTATATTACTTGCAGCACATACCAGAACACATGAGAAATGTGTTTATATAAACAAAGCAGCTTAACTCATTACACAAAATGAAAGAGAAATGCGATAATAGGTTAACATTTCCTTTTTTTTGCAATAGTTGCACCTTCTTAATGTCATACTGTTAATTGCTGTTTGGCACAATACTATATATTTTTGAGCACGAGAGTAGGAAGAAACTGAAAATACCCCCACTTTGAACCAAAGCTCTTATTGCACCAAGCAAATGAAGCAAACAATCATGACCCTCCCCAGAAGAAATCTCTTGTCTCTTCCATCGATCTATCCATTCATCCTTTCATCCTACCATTTACCTGCTGATGTCCACCATTTAACCTTTACATTCTATCGTCTATTCAGTCTTTCATCCATCATTCAGTTTTTCACCATTCCGTCTATCCACCCTTCATATCCAAACCTATCCATCCATCTCCAAACCTATCCATTCATCCTTTCACTCATCCATCTCTTTATCCACCCTTTCCCTCATCCATCAATCCTTTCGCTCATCCATCCATCCATCAACCCTTTCACTCTTATTTGATCCACCCTTTCATTCCATCCACCCTTTCACTCAATCCCTCCTTTCACTCATCCATCATTCCTACCTTTCATTCATCCATCCAATCTTTCACTTATCCACCCATCATCCGCCCTTTTATCCAATCATCCACCCTTTCACCCATGCATGCTTTCACTCATCCATCCATCCATCTATTCATCCATCCATCTATACATCCACCCTTGCTCACTCATCCATCCACTCACTGACTCACCCACCCACCAACCCTCCCTTTTACGTTATTTATGAATCTTTGTCGCCGAGCAGACATGTACAAACAAAGTGCCACCCATTTTCTTTAAAATACCTCCTGAGAGTGTCTTGATTTTCTCTCTCTTTCTCTCACTTTTTTCTTACAAAAACAGGCATACAAATGCAGGCAAACACACAAACATAGAAGACACACAAAAGACTCAGGTATGATAAAAGCCATGTTTTCTCTTCACCTACCATGGCTTTCTTAATTGCCACCAGGGCCGGACTGACCGTAGCCTGATTGCCACTGCCATGATTCCTGTGTTTGCACAAATGCAGATCACAGTGTGAATGTGATTGACAGCACAGGGCCTGAATGGACCCTGCTCTGTCAAACACAGCGTGATGGTGAGCACCCGGACATTATTCAAATGAGCCCTGCTGAATAGCTCAGCTGGGGCTCAGATCGGTGCTGCAGAAGCGGCGCCTTGGCTGCCAGAGACACGTTCCACTCCTGCTCACCAGCACAGCCAATGAGCCTACCTTTTCATGAGTACCGGTACTCTCCTCGGAAGTAGAGAAGTGCCGGTACTCAGAGTGATAATTCTAAGAAGTGCCGGTACTCAGTACCGGTGAGTACCGGCCCATTTAAAGCACTGTTTATAAGCAAACCTAACATAACTTGGTTAAGCAGGGAAGGTAGGATTCAAAGTCAGTTGTCCAGGTGCCAAAGTCTATCACTTAAACATTAGACTGTGGAAGGGGGGTGGGGGGGGGGGGGTGTTTGCATAAAATCTTCTAAGCATGTGGTTACGAGTGCATGAGATGGATAGGAAAAAACTACTGGGTGAGATAAACTTCGATTTGCATGTAATTGTGGCCCCTGCGCAAACACCTGTTTCAAGCAACATTACAAATGGGCAGCATTTATACCTATAAACCATTCCATAATGACCAGAGCATTATCAGGACTATTGCTGTTATTACCAGATGCATCTTAATTCCGAAGGGGTCAGTAACAGCCGGATCCCTGGTATTGGTAACTCCAGTGGAACGAAGTTACCTGGTGGATTAGTGGGCCATTTGTAAGGAGGGCCTATGAGTGAACAATGAAACACAATATCTTCACTCTATCAGTTAAAATTAGATATTCTAGTTCGAAAATTATCAATGTAAAGATATTGAACCTTTTAACAAGGAACTACTTATGATGTAATGAATATTCACAGAAATTTGCAAGCGAGACTGACAGAAAATAGTAAGTTGTTTTCAGTTTTTTATTTATTTATTTACTTTGGGGTTTTTGTAAAGCGCTGCACGTCACATTTCAGTTATGTATAGGCCCTGACAAATATGTCAAATGTACAGTTTCATAAGGAGATCATCAATAGGGCAGGGACAGTAACCGTGTGTGTTAATGTTCTGTTCTATATAAAGTTCAATTGAAAGTAAGTCTACAGACCTGGGTTTTGCAAAGTTTGCTGAACAGCTCTTGATTGGGTGCAAATGCCGCATTATAGCACTTTTTAAAACTTTCAGCCATGCTGCACTGCAGCTGCGCTTCTGTACCAGTCTAAATATTGACAAAGCCAATAGGTCTCATCTCGTAGGTAAGACCTATTGGCTTTGCCAATGCTTGTTTATTGACACTTCCATTCAGTCAATCCACACTCTGTGCACACCACTGTGGTAATACATAAAGTTGCTGTGGATTCAGCCATGGCCTTCATGAGGGGGAGTACTAAGAAACATACTGAGGGGGCAGTGGAATGGAGGGCTCACGTTTCCGAGCGCCGGGCCACATTTCATGATAGGTGCACAGCCTTCTGATCAGACAGGTTTGTTCCAGGTCATTCCGGTTCTGAATCCCCAATACAGACCTCCGTTTGCTGCAGTCTTTATTTTAAGCACTGCCAGGGTCAGACTTGCCGTAGCGGGCACTGCGCGTTATCCCGGTGGGCCGGAAGGGTGGGGGCTGGTTTTGGACCGGTGGGGGCCGTTTTTGGTACGGAGGGCCGTTTTGCAGCAGCGCTGCAATATCGGCCCAGGGCCGGACTGGCCGTAGTGGGCACCGGGCGTTTCCCCGGTGGGCCGCCAGGGTGCGGGCCGGTTTTGGGCCCCTGGGGGGGCCGTTTTTGTTACCGGGGGCCAGCAATATCTGCCCCCGGTAACAAAATCGGCCGAAACCGGCCCTTGCAAACAGCTCAGCCGCGCCCCCTCATCCCCCGCAGGGGGGCCGCCGAGCAGTTTGCCAGGGCCGGTTTCGGTTCCCAGTCCGGCCCTGTATCGGCCCCCTGTACCAAAAGCAGCTGCAGTGTTTTCCACACAGACCCCCCTCATCCCCCTCCCCCGGCTGGTCCGATTCAATTGCCAGGGCCGGTTTGCGTTCCCAGTCCGGCCCTCAGCACTGTCCTCACTGCATCCTTTTATTAAATTCTGTTGTGTCCTGTTTGTACCTTTGTGCCAGGTCAGCCTAGTTCTGATTCTGCAAAATGATGTCTCAAGTGACGCAGCTGTGATCCCCAGAATCCTGCAAATGTCATACAATTCTGCAACGCCTTGTCAAGGGTAGTAAGAACTATATAAATACAAATACAATACAATTGCTCTTTGGTTTCCTCAGTGACCCTGTGTGAGCAACCCACCTAGCCATATGCAGGAGGCACAAAACCATTCAGTATTATACCACATTCAAGGCATTTATAAAATTATACATTAATAAAGTCAAATAAATATCCAAAACCCTACATCCTGATTAAAATATGCTGTAGAAAGCTCACAGGCACAGCAAATAAAATAAACCCCAAATAAAATTCAATTCTATCACCAGTGCGATATGCAAGAGGCTCAAACCATCTCTCTGTCTTTGATTCTAACTTGTGTCCCACCTTGCTCCTAATTATATCCAAATAAAACATTGAAAAATTATCCTTGGGTCCTGTGTGATCCTACAAGAAATTGAGTGGAGCGAAGAAGGGATCCCGTAAGAGATGAGTGTACCTAAGACCAGGAGAGCTGGATCCAAGACAGATTTTCGGGGTATCCAATGAAGATAAATTTAAACACAATGAAACTAAATCGAATGCATTGTCCTGAAAATACATCATAGATCGGGACCTCTTAAACCTATGTTGGACACCCTATAGGATCTGCTTTGCCTTTGTCTGCCTTGGGCTAGCTCATTCGAGGGAAGACGTGAGCACGACTTCCTCTCTGCCCATCACATGAACAGATGCACCAGGAGAGGAGCACTGAGCCCCCATCCCAACCCAAGGCAGAGCTGCTTTGTCATTTCTGTTTTATGAAAACATCTTACCTTTTGTTTTTCTCTTGTTGGGAAGAGATTGGCACCAAACAACAATTGCAAAGAGCAGAATGCTGAGGATCCCAGTGCAGCACAACAGCACAGCATACACGTACAGATCTGGGGAGGAATGGAGAAAGTAGAGAATATCAAGGGGATGCCTGGATATAGGTGCAGGACAGGGAAGAGGAGTGTGACAAGAGGAACATCAGGAGCATCCTGGGAGTGTACTAGAAACATGCAGAGTGGCCAGTGCTTACTTTGAGCCAGTGGTTTTGGGTGCTGGGCACCGGCACTTAATTGTCAACACCTGCACTTGTGACAGTCTGCCACAAGGTGGTGCTGTCTCAGATAACCACAACAACAGTCAATTATTAATTCAATATACATTAAAAATGACTATTACCTGCCTCCCAAGCCATTCTTATAGTTTTGGGTGCCTGGAATAGTCTGAATTGTCACACTTGTAGGAGTTTGATGGTTAGTAGTTGTGTTGTTACTATCACTGGCAGCATGGCAGGGGCAATGTGTGGTGCAAGCTACAGTGGTCTCCTGACGAGAGTCCTGGCACTTATTTAATTACAATTTAAGCACTGGTGGAGCCAGTGAGACAGGCATTTCAGACACTGTCACGTAGCCCTGGTCAGCAGACTACACAAGTCCCTGTTTAAAGTTTTTATGCAAATGTTTTCTGAAGAAAGAGGACAAAGGCAGAATCTGGCGCCATCTGGTGGCTCTTGCTGTGTTAGCTGCCTTCCCATTAATAACTAGGGCAGCTTTGGGGTAAAATCTGTCAATAAATGTAACACCACAAGTGTGGGGACATCGAAAAGCATAGGTGTGGGCAATAATGACCCCTCTCTGATGGGCTTGTATGAGAGCCCCAGAAGCACAGTTTACATCAGGACATAGTGGTGGGAGCGGGATGATGTAAATGTCAAGAGCATCCCTGTGTTTAGTTGCAATTCACATTTTTGCTCCCGCCCACCACATCATACAACGTGGGACAGTGGATCAGTCCACTTCAGCCGCTGCTCTCTTGCACTGCGAGTAACAGCATTTTGCCTGATCACATGTGCACATTCACCAAAAAAAAAAAGAACTTTGGTGCCCGGGCTGCTCAGCCAATAACTTTACTTTGCCAATACTTTTTTTTCTTTCCAATCTTTATCCTTCTTTGGGTTTTTTTTCAGTCATTCTGGTGTGTTTAAACTATGTCTTCACATTAGAGCAGAGTTCTTCAAACTGTGGGGCCATGGCTGCATTCCCAGTGGGGAGCGAATGCATCTTCGACTATTTGTAAATGAAGATAGCCTAGAAGAGCAATTTTGTTGAATTTGCGCTTTTACTGGTTGTCTTCATTTACATAAAATCTGTGAACTGCGATCGTGAGTGCCATGGGGGCGGGTCTAAAAAGAGCAACATATTCTGTAACTATTTTTGTATTTTCTCACTTTGTTGTAGCACATATAAAATTACAGGCACCTGTTAAATGAAAAGTAAATGCAAGTTAAACCAATAGGTGGGAAATGCACTATTTTAGGCTGTGATAGCACATTTGGCTAATGTGTTCACTGCAAAGTTCCTGGGTGTGACAAGGCAGTCACAGAAAGTAATCTAAGTTGTGCAGTGGGAAATAGTTGCTGGGTTTTTATAGTGCTACGAAGTCTCAGCCGATAACAGAAAACATTGTGAATATGTCAGTCATTGTTTTACAAAAAGGAGCAGCAAGCCTCCTTTGTGTCTCAGGCCTAGCAGTGATGGCCCAGTGGAGTGGGCAGAGCAGCCAGCCCACTTCACTGAGTTGTAGGTATGATTGGTGCAGCCGGTGCTGTGGAACCAGGTCCCAGTGGTATGAGGGGCCAGCTAAACCCCAAGTCTGTTTTACTTTTCTTCCAAATTTGCATTAGGGTCCAGTGGCCCCTTGCTCTGGCAATGTTGCTTTGTGCCTCTGAGTAATGGTCCAGAGGTGGGGGAAATTGTAGCAGAGGAGACACCTTACTTTGGGCATCAGAGAGATGACTGTAACTGGAATGGGGCAAAATGGGAGCTCATGTTTTTAACAAAGGGCAGAGGAGACATCCTACTTGGCGAGGCAGCAGCTATCATTGGTGAAGCAGATGCAGCAGCACTAGAGTCCAGGGGTCTGAGGGCCCCACTGTATTACAATTATGTCTTCCTTAAATATATAACCAGCATTTACAATGCAATAGGTCTCGCACTGACATTATTTTGAGCTATTGACATTGTAAATGACATTGTTTTTTTGTGTTGTTTTTCTTTTGTAAAACATAAATAAAATGCATTGTAATTTAATATGTACTCTGAGGCCCTTACTAAGAGTATGGGAATTTTGTATTCGATGCAGAAACCCATTCAGAAATATCAGGCCGGTGTTCCTGCATCTGGAAATTTCAGCTGCGAAACATCTGGAACATGGAACCGGCCCTTATGCCCAAAGAGTTAGAAATAAGAGGAGCTCAGCCTTTTGTGAAGCTACACAAGGAAAAAGACATACAGATGCAATGAAAGAACAAGGACTACATTTACCAGAGTGCTATGGGGCCTTACTGAAGGCACACACCTGTGAAAAGCTCTGTGTTGCTTAGCCCGAGTGCTACTACGTTCTGTGTTTATAAAGGAAATGTTTACGCCCACATGTACTCAAACCATGGGTCATTCAAGTGTAACATGTTTAGGTCGCTAAATTTAGGGAGGACCAGATTTGTAGGACATGCCAATATCACCACAGGCCACTTTCAGGTGTTCAGGATTATGGTTAGCAAATAAAAGCAGGTGCACGTGACGGGGAACATGGCGGCTGGCTGACGCCGGTCGCGGGAGCTCCCGAGTGAAGGAGCGAGGAAATCTGCCAAACGGAAAGCATGAAGTTTTGAAGTGAAGTATTGAGGCAAGAAAGCAAGGATCACTTTTTTCTTTTGATACGTTATTGGTAGCAACAAGCCTACTTGGTCAAGTGGGCGGGCCTCCAATCCACGTATGTGTACTGGCACAGACATCTCCATCGGCAGGCTCCAGGGAAATTGGTGCTGGGCGGCGGCCTTGTTGCGGAGGTCCCGCTCGGCTGTGACGTTAGCTGGGTTCCGGGTTGGCGGTGGCAGAGCCAGCACAAGACGCCTGCCTTTGGAGGTCCGATATCGGAACAAAGATAGCAGCGGCGCACCTGCGGGTTCCGTCGGATGGGGGAGCTTGAGGAAAAGTCCCGACCTGACACAGAAGGCGCGTGAAGAGATATTGCAGCATTTAAGTGAAGTTAAGGTACAACAGGGGTGGATGGAATACAATCCCCCCTCTCAGGTTCCACATTTCTGTATGAGTTCTGCTAATGAAGAGTTAAGGGGAGAGTGTGCTGGAGGCGTCCCTGCACTGGCTACTAAGGAGAACGTGAAAACAAGTAAGTTGCATCCTGCGACGGAGCCACTAAACCCCCCCTAAGAAATAGATATCACCTACGTACGGTCCAGGAGAGAAAAGGATTAAGTGGGAGTGTAAAAGACCCGACACTCCGTGAACCCCCAGTAGTCTCTCCTGTAAAAAGGGTGTCCAAAGGTGGTGTAAAAGTTAAGAGGTGCGGGCTAAAAGAAGTATGTTTACCCCCCAAACCCCCCCTTCACTTAGGTCATATTTCAAAATTATGGAGCAAGTTGCGTCCGCATTTGCACAGGGGTGTGGGAGTAAGATAACCCAACCTCCTCCCCAGCCTCTCTTTCAGGCTCAACCATTGCGGCTGGAAAACCGTTTCTCTTTGTTGGCTGAACCGGAATCTGAATCGGTAGGAAACATCCAAGCTATTCAAGACAGCTCAGCTGATGGGGGAGCCATGGACCAGGGTCCAAGGCTGATTCAGGACAACGGTGGTGTTGGGTCTCGGATGGATAACTGCCCTCATGAAGAGTCCCCTCCAGGAAACCAAGTTGAGAAATTGCTTTCCAGCTTGAGGCAAGATATTTTGGGGAAGTTTGAGATCTCGGAAGGTAATCAAAGGGGCATTCAAGAGAAATGTGGGATATTGGAAGAAAAGTTAGATGGGATTGCCCAACGTACTTCAGCCTTGGAAGGCGAGGTAAAGTCTCTGTCAACCGCTCTGTCTGAAAATACTAGAGACATTGTGGACCTCAAAGCACAGAATAAGCTGTTACAAGAGGATTTGGAGAGGCTCGAAATACATTCAAGGCGCAATAATCTGAGACTCCTTAATATTCCCGAAGGTTCTGAAACGACCGATATTAAAGGCTTTATATGTAAGCTTCTGGGGGAGGGGCTACTCCAGGATAGGCCAGATATCGACTTGGATAGAGAGATTCAAAGAGTTCATAGGGACCCCTTTAGGTTGAATCCTGCGAGGAAGTCACCTAAGAAAATTTGATACATTTTCTCTCTTACGTTGTTAAGGAGTTAGTGTTGGGGCGTGCCCTGAAGGAGCGTTCCCTAAAATTTGGGGACTTCAGCTACCAAATACGCTCTGATATTGGCAAGAGAGCTGCGTAGAGGCAATGGGAGCTAGGCTCAAAAATGAATGATCTACGTAGCAAGGGCGCCCAGGTCCAGATGAAGTTTCCTGCGATGCTGAAAATAATGTGGCGTAACAAAATGCACAATATCAGAAATCCGGAAGAGGTGGATACCCTGTTGGCGCAGATAGATGGATCGGATTAGCTGAGGTTCAGAGAGCTACGTTTCCTGTCTTTTTCTGTTCATTTGGGATGAATTCACTTAAACTTAGCGTTATAACTTGGATATTTTGTCATGCTTTCTTTTCTTTTCTCTATTCTCTCAAGTATATTTTTGGTTTCCTCTCCCTGCTCAGGGGGTCGCGAAAGGCGATCACATCGCCTAGGTATAGTAAAGGGGGTTCCCCAAGGTGGGTGGGTGGAGTGGTGCACTGGGTGGTGGGAGCATGGTGGAAAAATAGAAAAAATTGTCCTTGTTCTGTCATACGCCCGTATGTGCCTAGGTTTGGTGGGCCTTTTGATTTTCTGTGGGGGGGTAGCCGATTATGAGGATAGGTTAAAGGGGGACCATGGGAGAAGGGGGGCTGAAACTCGAAGATGAGTAGGTCAAACCTGGTTTATTTCATATCTTGGAATGTGAATGGTTTGAAGTCCAGGAAGAAGTTGGCTCAAGTCTCTGAATTTCTTAAGAATAGCGAGGCGAGTGTTATTTTGCTCCAGGAGACTCATTTGGAACGGGAGGAGTGTAGGTCCTCTTTTAATAAATTGGGCTGGGTGCAGGAAGTAGTCTGCTCGGACCAGAGGGGCAACTCAGATGGGGTGGCTGTTATTATTAGAAACAATTCAGGTATAAAGTTAGTAAGATATGAATCTGATTCTTCGGGTAGATGGTTGGCTGCCAACTTGATAATACAGGGGATGCCACTTGCCTGTGCTAATTATTATGGCCCGAACGACGATGCTCCAGATGCTTTAATTAAGCTCGAATTGAGTCTTCTACAGGCTACTGCTCCAGTAATAATTGGAGGTGATTTTAAATAGTACAAAATAAGGATCTGGATAGAACTTCTAAAGTTAAATATGTCAGTCCTCCGAGAACCTCGACAATGGTGAAGACCATGATCCGTTAGCTTAATTTGGTAGATATTTGGCGGAGCAAGATGGGAGAGACAAGGGACTTTACTTTCTACAGCAAAAAATATGGCCACCATTCCCGCATCGACTATTTCTTGGTAGATCAGGAGTTATTAGCAGAGGTCGACGAGATTAAGCACCTGCCCGCTATCCTTTCAGACCATTCGGCAGTTTTCTTGTCCCTTAGGTATCATTATAAATCTGGTATAGAAAGGTGGACCTTCGATAGGACCATTCTGTTAGACGAGGGGGTGATGTCAAGTATAAGGGATGAGGCATTTGTCTTTTTCCAAGCCAATATGGGTTCAGCTAAAATCCAAGTAATTTGGGATGCCTTCAAAGCTTTTTTAAGGGCAATAGGTAGTTCCATAATGGTGGGAAAGAGGCAGGCCTCAAAGCGGCAAGAGGAGGAACTAATTAAGGAGATCAAGTGTAAAGAACGTGACCTCCAAAAGGCATCATTGGAAGGTTCCTGTAGAGTTCCCTCTCTTAGTAAAGAGCTAGAACATCTTCAGGCGGAATATCAAGGGCAACTTGACAAAAGATTACTTGACAGGTGGAGGGTAAGCAAGTTGCAGCATTTTTCCTATGGAGAGAGGTGCAGTTCGCTTCTGGCCTGGAAAGCGAAAACTGATAAGTCCAGAAATTTAATTCGAAACCTAAGGGATGCTGAATCAGGAGCTTTATTAGATACTAATTCAAAAATAGGTGCAGAGGCCCGTAGATATATGTGTAGTTTATATAGTGACGATATTTCACCGGGGAAGGAGAGCATAGAGGCCTGGTTGGGGAAGACTGAGCTTCCGAGTTTAAACAACGTCCAAAAGAGGCTCTTAGAGGCAGAGATCACGGAGGATGAGGTTCGGGTACAGATCAGGAAGATGGCAGGGGGGAAGGCGGCTGGGCCTGATGGCCTCCCTGTCGAGATTTATTCTAAACTCCTGGACATCATAGTACCAGTGTTGAAATGCCTATTTAATGCCATATTATTGGAAGGGGAAAAAGTCCCGTTGTCTTGGGCCGAGGCCACCGTCACTTTAATCCTGAAACCAAGTAAAGACCCTCTGGTAGTGGATTCTTATAGGCCAATATCTCTTTTAAATTCCGACTATAAGGTTTTCTCAGGGATACTGGCCTCTAGGGTCGCCCAGGTTATCAAAGGGGTTATACATCAGGACCAAAGAGGTTTCATCCCCGGAAGGCAGCTCAATGAGCTTACCTTTTTTATGCTTGGGGTTGTTGATTTGGCGGAAACCCAGAATTTACCTGTAACTGCAGTAGCTGTAGACGCTGCAAAGGCGTTCGACCAAGTCCATTGGTCCTACTTGTGGGACTCCTTAAAGACTTTTGGGTTCCCGCAGAATATAGTAAGAGCTGTTCAAAATCTGTACCATCTGCCCAGAGCCAGGATTTTGGTTAATGGGGAGCTATCGGACTGGTTCAATATTACACGAGGAACTAGGCAGGGGTGTCCCTTGTCCCCGCTTTTATTCAATCTGCATTTAGAACCGTTTGCCTCATTGATCAGAGGGGATTCTACCATTCTCCCGTTTAAATTTGCTGGCCTGGTGGCAAAGCTGGCCCTGTACGCGGATGATCTTATGCTTTACACTATTAATCCAGAGGTGGCTATCCCTAACTTAATGGCCAAGGCTGAATCTTTCGGGAAGGTATCGGGATATAAGGTAAATAGAGGGAAAACAGAAATTATGGAGTGGAACCAGCCTAGGCAAAGCCCGGGGGTTAAGTCGCAAATGCGGTATCTGGGTATTATAATAACGCAGAAGCTGGATGATGTTCCTAAGATTAACTGGAAGAAAGCAAGTTTAGAGATTGGGAGGCTCTTGGCAAGGTGGGCGAATCTACCCTTGAACATATATGGTAGGGTTAACCTCATTAAAATGATTGTCCTCCCTAAGATCACCTTCCTTTTTAATTCCATACCCTTACCGTTTGATAAAGGAGAGGTAGCTAAACTGCAAGGGAAGATTGGTAGCTTTATTTGGTCCTCCAAGGGATCAAGGATATCCTGGAAAAAGCTGAGGAGGAGGTTGGAGAAGGGGGGCTGGCTCTCCCCGACCTTATGGCATATTGTTATGCATTCCAGTTTAAGAATTGTCGTATGTTAATAAATAAAGTCGACCAGTCCCCACTGGGACTACTTTTTGGGGCAATGCTAAGTGTACTGAGGGAAGGGCAGAGCCATTTTCTCTTTAAATATGGTGACCCGAAGTACTTTAAAAAGGTGAGGCTGAAGATTTTGCAGGGGGCCTTAAGAACCTGGATGTTTTTTCGGAAAAAAACTAGGAGTTCCCTATTATTCTTCTCTGGCTCCGATCTGGGATTCTCCGGGAACCCCTGAGTGTTTGAGAGACCAGCTTAGTCAGCCTTTAAAATCTGCAGGGTTGCTTTGCTGGGGGGACCTCATAACTGCGTCATCTTTGGTTAGCTGGGAAGTTCTGAGTAATTGCACCAGGGGTCAATTAACTAGATTTAAATATTACCAAATATTACCAACTCTCCTCCTGGTGGGCAAGGCAGGTTTGGGTAGAGGAGGAAGAGGACTCTTGGCTAGACCAGGCAATGAGAACAGGCCCTCTGAAAAAGGAAGTCTCTCTGTGGTATCAGGCCCTTGTAGAGGCGGACGATGACCTGGCATGGATATCTCAAAGCTTTGGGCCGAAGAATTAGCGGGTGAAAATATTAAAGAGGTTTGGCTTGGCTCTTTTGCGATTTTAAGAGCGGTTGTGAAACCCGCTTTCCTTAAGCGTAACCATCTTTTTACCACACATAGAGTCTATTGGTCTCCAGCTAAATTATCAAGGCTTACAGGAATCCAGTACGTATGCCCAAGCTGTAAGCACCCTCTGGCGGACGATATACATATGTTTATGACATGCTACAAGATCACCGGTTACTGGAGTTGTGTAAGTTTCTGGTTGAAGTAACCGGCCAGCAAGTTAAGTTAAGCCCTAATCTTATATTTTTTGGGCTCTATCAGGATGGTTCAACTCGAATTAATGCTGTTACTTCCAGATTTATTTTTTATGCGATCCTCCTGGGGAGACGGGAGATTTGCAGGTCTTGGAAGTCTGGAAGTCCTCCTTGTTCTTCTGACTGTATTAAAAATATAATCTCTGCAAGTCAGTTCGACATGGCCTGTGACTCTGGAAGCCGGGAGAAAGTTTGGGCATTGCTGGTTGAATGGAGCCAACGCTCCAGGAGGTCCGATGATTAAGCCAAAAATTGCTGTCGGTCCTGGTTCCCTTCTGCTACGGGCACTCTGTTGGATGAGGAAACAGCATTGCTTCTTGGGTGGAAAGCCTCTGCCCCATGTTTTTGGCAACTTGGAAAGAGCGCTGCCAGCAAGAGACTTGGCAGAATGAGGACAAAAAAAGAAAAGAAAGAAAAAAAAAAAAAAAAGCAAATAAAAGCAGGACGTTGCAAGTTAGAAAAAAAAAATTATGTCGTTTAGGTTGCATCAGCATTTCATTTGGAGATGGGAGAGCCATTGAAAGCTAGAGCAAGCTGATGGCTCTGGCTCAAGGTCCTCTTAGAACCTCGAGCCAAAAACGAGCCAAGCCTTCATGTGCCAAGTGGCTTCTGCCTCACACACTTGTCTCATTGGCTAAGCCCCATTCCCCTCTATCTATAGGATGACTTGCATAACATTAAGGAAGGAAACCTGGGTTCAATTCCGGCTTCCCCGCATGTCCAAATTGTGTGCACCTAGGCACTTATGTCACTATACTTCCTTTATCATCACAATCGAGAGCACCTAAAAATACACCAGTTTAAGATGACCACTGTACAAAATCCTCTTGTATGTTTTAATTAACTTTAATGTTGCCAACCTAAGCGACATGTACAGTACAAATGACAACAGACTTTCCTTTTGCTTCACTAATAGCACCGTTGTCAGGCCAGGGGGCTTGTAGAGTATGAAAGTTTCCAAACTGATGCTTAGAAACCAACATTTCTGATAAACGCCTCGCAATGCAGCAATGCAAACTAATTAACCCCTTCGATGCTCATGACGAGCTGGACTCGTCATGGCACACAGTGGTCGTGTGCTCATGACGAGTCCAGCTCGTCATAAGACCACCCACGGGGGAAGCGCTGGCGCTCCCCCCGTGGGAATCCAATCGTCGGGTTTTTTGGGGGGAAGGCAGGGGAAGGGCTTCCCCTGCCTCCCCCCGCCCCCTCAATGACGTCAGCGCGCAGGCGCGCTGGCGTCATTGGGGACTCCTTTGTTCCCCGACGCGCTGGAAGCCATTTGCTTCCAGCGCGTCGGGGAATAAGGTTAGTTTTGGCTCCGGGGAGGGGGATTTCAAACAGAAGAGGCATCGAGGGAAAGGAAAACCCTTTCCTTTCCCTCGATGCCTCTTTTGTGCATTCCTGCTGCACGATCATGCGATCGTGCAGCAGGAATGCCCACTAGACACCAGGGAATTTTTTAAAAAACCGGAAAATACTGTTTTGGGGAGCGGCCCCTTGGGCAAGGGTCGCTCCCCTTTTGGGGGCCTTATGTTTTTGGTGCTCTGCCCCCCTGGGGGGGGGGCAGTTTTTTTTTATATAGCGCGGGGCTTTACCCGAAGGTGTCAGAGCGCTTCACAATAGGAACAGTAACATTACATGAGGAGAAGGTTACAAGTGAGCATAATACAAAAGCAAGCGTTACATTACATGAGGAAAAAGTGACAATAGTGCATGATACATGAGATACAAAATACAAATAGAGGTATAATACTGCAATAAGTGGCAGTCACTCAGAACACACTGGGAAGGCACTTCTATAGGTATGCAGTACAGAATTTTCTATAGTGGAAGAACTTCCTTGAGGGAGTAGAGAGGGCGTGAATTAAATGAAGGGTACACAAATCCAGCACAGCACGCAAGGGTGAGGAATGTACAGGAAAAAGTACAAATTTACAATGAAGAGCGAACTTCCTAGAGGGGGCTGAGAGTGAAAGTATTAGTTCTGAAAGTGTCTTTGGAAGAGAAGAGATTTGAGGTCAGCTTTGAAGATCCGGGTAGAGGAGGTGACACGGAGCAATGGGGGAAGCGAGTTCCAGATTCTCACCGCATTGCCTGAGAAGTATTGCGCCATCGATCTTTCCCTTTTGAAGACGGGGGGTGGGGCTCAAGCAGAAGCTTTTCCGCATTGCGAGAAGGGCGAGAGCCACCGGACAATTTCAATTTATTCGCCAGGTAACGAGGGAGGACGTGTGTAAGGCTTTGTGTGTGATGCAGGCAGTTTTGTAAATAGATCTTGCCTCGATCGGAAGCCATCGAAGAGAGGACAGCATAGGAGTGACGTGGTCGCTTCGTTTAGACCCTGAAATGAAGCGAGCTGCTGAATGGAGGATGGATTTGAGAGGGGAGAGGTGGGATTTGGGTAGGCCCGTCAGAAGAGAATTGCAATAATCCAGTCTTGAGAGAACCAGAGATTGTACCAAGGTTTTTAAGTCTTTCTCCGGGAAGAACCGACGGATCCCCCATAGAAGGCGCAACTGGTAACGTGCGTTCTTAGCAATAGAGTTGATGTGGGAGATTAGGTTGAGTCTTTTGTCAAGAATGACACCTAGGGATTTAGCGCTGTCGACAATGATGGGTTTGTTGTTGAGTAGGTTCAGCTGATCCATCCAAGATTGAACAGGAGGAGGTGAGAGAGAGGTAGAGAGGAGGAGGAATTCAGTTTTGGCGGGATTCAGAATGAGTTGGTGAGCTAACATCCAGTTGTGAATAGAGTTGAGAGTAGAGTTGAGTAGTGAGAGATCGTGTGCGGAAGATAAAGGTATCTTCCCACTAGTCCACCAGGCATTTATTTGTGGAGAGTGACCCCTTGGGTGGCAGAATAGCAGTATGTTTTTAGGCCCATCTGCCCCCAAGGAGGGCAGAAGCCACTAGACACCAGGGTTTTTTAATTTTTGTGTTGGGGAGTGGCCAAAAGGGCAAGGGTTGCTCCCCTTTTACGGGGGTGAATATTTTATTTATACTCTTTGGCCCACCTACCCCTTAGCTTGGCTGGTGGATTGTGTGTGGACTGGTGCATTATTTGCATATGTGATTGTAATGTTTTTTTCTCCTTTTTATTCTAGTGTAAAGCTTTTGATTCCTGTTTGCGGTTTCGGCAGTGGTTGTTCTGCAGTTTTGCGTAATTGCATTTATTTGGTAAGAAAAATATTTTTGTTGTGTGTACTCCAAATGAGTATTATTGTCATGCATGAATGAATTTTTTTGTAAGTGGTGTCATAATGGCAGCATATTTGTTAGTGTTCAGAGCATGAAATTCTTTGCGATGTTTTGCATTGTCTTATGTGTAATTTTATTTTTCTTCTTTTTTAGTGGGATATTGTTGATCCTTACTGTGTCTGTGCAGAGTAGGTGGTGGTGAGTCTAGCTGCTTCTGTCACGTGAGTGGTATAGTGTTGGAGTATATAGGTCTTTGTGATAAAGCTACATTTTGTTTATTTCTTTTTTTTACAAAGGGTTTGTTGTTGTTGACTTGTTTGACAAGTAACCTTTATTAGTAAGCATTATGGCTAGCCGTAGAATGACTGCTCAGCAGGTGGTTGGTTTGCTTCTTGAATCTTCCTCTGAGCAGGATTATGAGACTGACAGTGCGTCTGAGGGAGAGGAGGGAGGGGAAGATTCAGGCAGTGAGTTTTCTCTCCACATGGAATCATCGGATGATGAAGGTACTCTCAGTGCAGATGAAGTGCCTGTTTTAGAGGAGGATACTACTGTGCCGATGGTGCAAGAGGCATCTGGATTGCAGCCTGGGGCTGCTAGGCTTCCTACTGGAAGTGCTGGACTCTGGGTTGATCCAAACATGGTGCAGCCGGTGTTGCCTGCCTTTAGTGGTTATGCAGGGTGTAGAGTGGATTGTGAACATTATTTGCCTATACAGTATTTTCAGTTGTTTATGGATGATGTATTTTTGGGTGAGATTGTTGAGCAGACTAATTTGTATGCTGAACAGTTTTTGAGGGACAACAGTGCCAGACTTAGGCCCCATTCTAGAGCTACCCGGTGGAGTCCCACAAATCTGGAAGAGATGAAGAAGTTTTTGGGTTTTACTTTTTTGATGGGTTTGATAAGGAAGCCGTCCATGGGTTCATATTGGTCTACCAGTCCCTTGATGGCAACGGCCATATTTCCTGCAGTTATGACTCGTGATCGGTATTTACTTTTGCTTCGGATGCTGCATTTTGTTGATAATGGTTTGGCGTTGCCACGAGATCACCCTGAATGTGACCGTCTTTTTAAGATTCGGCCTGTTCTTGATCACTTTGTAGATCGATTTTCAGAGATCTATACTCCAGGGAAAGAAATATCTATTGATGAGTCTTTGGTCCTGTTCAAGGGCCGTTTGGTTTTTAGGCAGTACATTCCTAGCAAGAGGGCACGCTATGGAATTAAGCTGTATATGTTGTCTGAGAGTAGGACAGGATATGTTTTTAATTTGGGGTGTACACTGGTAGGGATTCCACTATTGACCCCCCTGGTTGTCCGTCCACTTTTGGAGTTTCAGAGAAAATTGTGTGGGATCTTGCTAGAGGACTGTTTAACAGAGGCCACCATTTGTACCTTG
Source organism: Calotriton arnoldi (assembly GCA_963921515.1). Classification (NCBI taxonomy): domain Eukaryota; kingdom Metazoa; phylum Chordata; class Amphibia; order Caudata; family Salamandridae; genus Calotriton; species Calotriton arnoldi. The sequence goes on from CAWUFW010014941.1 coordinate 135,925, forward strand.
ATAACTTCTACACTGCTGTGCAATTGTTTAAGGAATTGTTCAAAGTGGACACTTTTGCTTGTGGCACAATCCGCTCTAACCGTAAAGGTTATCCAAAAGAGCTTGTTTGCAAAAAACTTCAGAGGGGACAGTGCAGTGCCTTGCGTAGTGAGGAACTGCTAGCTGTGAAATTTGTGGACAGGAGGGATGTGTACATGCTGACTACCATCCATGATGAGAGTACTTCACCTGTGGCTGTTTGGGGTCAGATTGCTGAAGTGCGCAAACCTGTGTGCATTTTAGACTACAATAAGCACATGGGTGGTGTTGATAGAGTAGATCAGAGGTTGGAACCTTACACTGCTATTCGTAAGGCTTACATTTGGTATAAGAAGTTGGCCATCCATCTCTTCAATTTAGCAACTTTCAATGCTTTTGTTGTGTTCAAGGAGTGTTCTCCTGCGTCAAAGTTGACTTTTGTTCAGTTTCAGCAGTCTGTCATAGGCAGCCTTGTTGTTGTGGAACAGGCAAGTGTTCCTAGAGTTGGAGTGGTGGAGGATGTGGCTCGATTGAAAGATCGCCACTTTCCTGATCACATTCCTCCTACACCCTCAAAAGACTTTCCCACTAGGAGATGTAGAGTCTGTTGGCGAAGAGGTACGCGGAAGGAGACTCGTATGTACTGCCCTGAGTGTCCTTCTAACCCTGGGCTGTGTGTGCCTGCTTGTTATAGAGCGTACCACAAGCAAAAGAATTATTGGGAGCAACCATGAGTGGTAAAGGGAACTGCCTGGTCTGTAATGTTTAAGAATTGTTGTTCTGTTTCAAGGTTGGCATTAGTGCAATGTATTTAGTTTCTGATTTTGTGTTAGTAGATTTGTATCTATTTGCAATTTGTTTGTGTTTTCTTTTTTGTATAAAAAAATCCTAAATGTGATGGTGGTGTGTGTAGGCTGGTGCTTGGCTGGTGGTGTGCGTGGAGTGGCGCTTGGCTGGCGGTGTGCGTGGAGTGGCGCTTGGCTGGCGGTGTGCGTGGAGTGGCTCTTTGCTGGCGGTGTGCGTGGAGTGGCTCTTTGCTGGCGGTGTGCGTGGAGTGGCGCTTGGCTGGCGGTGTGCGTGGAGTGGCGCTTGGCTGGCGGTGTGCGTGGAGTGGCGCTTGGCTGGCGGTGTGCGTGGAGTGGCGCTTGGCTGGCGGTGTGCGTGGAGTGGCGCTTGGCTGGCGGTGTGCGTGGAGTGGCGCTTGGCTGGCGGTGTGCGTGGAGTGGCGCTTGGCTGGCGGTGTGCGTGGAGTGGCGCTTGGCTGGCGGTGTGCGTGGAGTGGCGCTTGGCTGGCGGTGTGCGTGGAGTGGCAGTAGGCTGGCGGTGTGCGTGGAGTGGCGCTTGGCTGGCGGTGTGCGTGGAGTGGCGCTTGGCTGGCGGTGTGCGTGGAGTGGCAGTAGGCTGGCGGTGTGCGTGGAGTGGCAGTAGGCTGGCGGTGTGCGTGGAGTGGCGCTTGGCTGGCGGTGTGCGTGGAGTGGCACTTGGCTGGCGGTGTGCGTGGAGTGGCGCTTGGCTGGTGGTGTGCGTGGACTGGCGCTCGGCTGGCAGTGTGTGAGTAGTGACTTGCTGCTGGTCACTACACACTGCTAGCCGAGCGACACTCCACGCAATCCATCAGCTTGTGTGGTTGCTGTGTTAGGAATGTGGGCGTGTGAAAGTGATGGGCCCTTGATTGGCGCTGTCTGCTGGTGTGAGTGTTGTAATGTGATGGGCCCGCGGCTGGTGGTGTGAATGGTTTTGTATTTGTCACACGTATGAAATGTGTATGAATGGCCTGTAAAGAGGTTGGTGCCTTGTCGTGGCTTTACAGCTCACGAGCTGTGAGTCAATGGTTCAGTTTCTCGACCTTTCAATTATTAACAGTGCATTTCATTTTTGTGAAATCACTTGTTAATACAATTGTATATACTGAACCATCACTCACCCTCGTGCCAAATCCAACCAGTATGTGTGTGTGGAGGATTAGATGGCTGTGCAGTAATATTTTTTTTTGTCTTTCTCAAGCTGGGTGTACCTTGTCCCTTTTTGTGAATGTTGTAATGTGTTTGTTTCATGCCTGGTGGTGTGAATGGTCTTGTGTGTATCACGTATGAAAGGTGTGTGAATGGCCTGTAAAGCGGTTGGGGCCTTGACGTGGCTTTACAGCTCACGAGCTGCGAGTCACTGGTTCAGTTTTTTGTCCTTTCAATTATTGACAGTGCATTTCATTTTTGTGAAATCTCTTGTTAATAAAATTGTATATACTGAACCATCACTTGCCCTCGTGCCAAATCCAACCAGTATGTGTGTGTGCTTGAGGAATAGATGGCTGTGCAGTAATCTTTGTCTTTTTAGTCTGTCTGCCAAGGTGTACATTCCGTCTAAGAATAACCTACCAACTGTAGATATTGTCGTAAACGAAACACCCATGGGAGTACATGGTGATATCTCTCTTGTGGATCCCAACAAGTTATGGTACCCACAATGTCCTGCAAACCTCAAAATGTCTGTCACATTTTCCTTGCAATATTGTGCCAACATTTTCACGCTGCAGAAATAAACAACACATTATCTCAAAATGACCTGGTTTTGCAAGGGGGACACCTGGGTTTTGGCCCGGGGCTCGGCGGCCACCTAGGGAAACCTACCAAACCCACACATTTCTGAAAAGTAGACACGCGGGGGATTCCAGGGAGGTATGGCTTGCGTGGATCCCCCAACGTTTTCTTACCCAGAATCCCCTGCAAACCTGACATTTTGCTGAAAAAATCCCTTTTTTCACACATCTTTGTGTGGTAAAGTTGTGGCATCACCGGGCTGACACAAATTTCCGACCACCCAGCGTTCCCCCAGGTCTCCCGATAAAAATGGTGCCTCACTCGGGTGGGAGGCCCAAGTACCCGCAACAGGCAAGGGCCCACAACGTATTGAGGCGACCTCAAAATGGCCTATCACAAAACGACCTGGTTTTGCAAGGGGGTCCCATGACGTTTTGGCCCGGGGCTCGGCGGCCACCTAGGAAACCTACCAAACCCACTCATTTCTGAAAAGTAGACACCCGGGGGATTCCAGGGAGGTATGGCTTGCGTGGATCCCCCAACGTTTTCTTACCCAGAATCCCATGCAAACCTGACATTTTGCTGAAAAAATCCCTTTTTTCACACATTTTTGTGTGGTAAAGTTGTGGCATCACCTTGCTGACACAAATTTCCTACCACCCAGCATTCCCCCAGGTCTCCCGATAAAAATGGTACCTCAATCGGGTGGGAGGCCCAAGTACCCGCGACAGGCAAGGGCCCACAACGTATTGAGGCAACCTCAAAATGGCCTACCACAAAACGACCTGGTTTTGCAAGGGGGGTCCCATGACGTTTTGGCCCGGGGCTCGGCGGCCACCTAGGGAGACCTACCAAACCCACACATTTCTGAAAAGTAGACACCCGGGGGATTCCAGGGAGGTATGGCTTGCGTGGATCCCCAAACGTTTTCTTACCCAGAATCCCCTGCAAACCTGACATTTTGCTGAAAAAATCCCTTTTTTCACACATTTTTGTGTGGTAAAGTTGTGGCATCACCGGGCTGACACAAATTTACTACCACCCAGCGTCCCCCAGGTCTCCCGATAAAAATGGTGCCTCACTCGGGTGGGAGGCCCAAGTACCCGCGACAGGCAAGGGCCCACAACGTACTGAGGCGACATTAAAATTGCCTATCACAAAATGTTGTGGGACCTTACCTGTCGCGGGTACTTGGGCCTCCCACCCGAGTGAGGCACCATTTTATCGGGAGACCTGGGGAACGCTGGGTGGTAGGAAATTTGTGTCAGCCCAGTGATGCCACAACTTTACCACACAAAAATGTGTGAAAAAGGGATTTTTTCAGCAAAATGTCAGGTTTGCAGGGATTCTGGGTAAGAAAACATTGGGGATCCACGCAAGCCATACCTCCCTGGAATCCCCTGGGTGTCTACTTTCAGAAATGTGTGGGTTTGGTAGGTTTCCTAGGTGGCCGCCGAGCTCCGGGCCAAACGTCATGGGACCCCTTGCAAAACCAGGTCGTTTTGTGATAGGCCATTTTGAGGTCGCCTCAATACGTTGTGGGCCCTTGCCTGTCGCGAGTACTTGGGCCTCCCATCCGAGTGAGGCACCATTTTTATCGGGAGACCTGGGGGACGCTGGGTGGTAGGAAATTTGTGTCAGCCCGTGATGCTGCAACTTTACCACACAAAAATGTGTGAAAAAGGGATTTTTCAGCAAAATGTCAGGTTTGCAGGGATTCTGGGTAAGAAAACGTTGGGGGATCCATGCAAGCCATACCTCCTGGAATCCCTGGGTGTCTACTTTTCGAAATGTGTGGGTTTGGTAGTTTTCCCTAGGTGGCGCCGAGCCCCGGCCAAAGCGTCATGGGACCCCCTTGCAAAACCAGGTCGTTTTGTGATAGGCCATTTTGAGGTCGCCTCAATACGTTGTGGGCCCTTGCCTGTCGCGAGTACTTGGGCCTCCACCCGAGTGAGGCACCATTTTTATCGGGAGACCTGGGAGAGCGCTGGGTGGTAGGAAATTTGTGTCAGCCCGGTGATGCCACAACTTTACCACACAAAATGTGTGAAAAAGGGATTTTTCAGCAAAATGTCAGGTTTGCAGGGGATTCTGGGTAAGAACGTTGGGGGATCCATGCAAGCCATACCTCCCTGGAATCCCTGGGTGTCTACTTTTCGAAATGTGTGGGTTTGGTAGGTTTCCTAGGTGGCCGCCGAGCCCCGGGCCAAAACGTCATGGGACCCCCTTGCAAAACCAGGTCGTTTTGTGATAGGCCATTTTGAGGTCGCCTCAATACGTTGTGGGCCCTTGCCTGTCGCGGGTACTTGGGCCTCCCACCCGAGTGAGGCACCATTTTTATCGGGAGACCTGGGGGAACGCTGGGTGGTAGGAAATTTGTGTCAGCCCGGTGATGCCACAACTTTACCACACAAAAATGTGTGAAAAAGGGATTTTTTCAGCAAAATGTCAGGTTTGCAGGGGATTCTGGGTAAGAAAGCGTTGGGGGATCCATGCAAGCCATACCTCCCTGGAATCCCCTGGGTGTCTACTTTTCGAAATGTGTGGGTTTGGTAGGTTTCCCTAGGTGGCCGCCGAGCCCCGGGCCAAAACGTCATGGGACCCCCCTTGCAAAACCAGGTCGTTTTGTGATAGGCCATTTTGAGGTCGCCTCAATACGTTGTGGGCCCTTGCCTGTCGCGGGTACTTGGGCCTCCCACCCGAGTGAGGCACCATTTTTATCGGGAGACCTGGGGGAACGCTGGGTGGTAGGAAATTTGTGTCAGCCCGGTGATGCCACAACTTTACCACACAAAAATGTGTGAAAAAAGGGATTTTTCAGCAAAATGTCAGGTTTGCAGGGGATTCTGGGTAAGAAAACGTTGGGGGATCCACGCAAGCCATACCTCCCTGGAATCCCCGGGTGTCTGCTTTTCAGAAATGTGTGGGTTTGGTAGGTTTCCCTAGGTGGCCGCCGAGCCCCGGGCCAAAACGTCATGGGACCCCCTTGCAAAACCAGGTCGTTTTGTGATAGGCCATTTTGAGGTCGCCTCAATACGTTGTGGGCCCTTGCCTGTCGCGGGTACTTGGGCCTCCCACCCGAGTGAGGCACCATTTTTATCGGGAGACCTGGGGGAACGCTGGGTGGTAGGAAATTTGTGTCAGCCCGGTGATGCCACAACTTTACCACACAAAAATGTGTGAAAAAAGGGATTTTTCAGCAAAATGTCAGGTTTGCAGGGGATTCTGGGTAAGAAAACGTTGGGGGATCCACGCAAGCCATACCTCCCTGGAATCCCCCGGGTGTCTGCTTTTCAGAAATGTGTGGGTTTGGTAGGTTTCCCTAGGTGGCCGCCGAGCCCCGGGCCAAAACGTCATGGGACCCCCCTTGCAAAACCAGGTCGTTTTGTGATAGGCCATTTTGAGGTCGCCTCAATACGTTGTGGGCCCTTGCCTGTCGCGGGTACTTGGGCCTCCCACCCGAGTGAGGCACCATTTTTATCGGGAGACCTGGGTGAACGCTGGGTGGTAGGAAATTTGTGTCAGCAAGGTGATGCCACAACTTTACCACACAAAAATGTGTGAAAAAAGGGATTTTTTCAGCAAAATGTCAGGTTTACAGGGGATTCTGGGTAAGAAAACGTTGGGGGATCCATGCAAGCCATACCTCCCTGGAATCCCCCAGGTGTCTACTTTTCAGAAATGTGTGGGTTTGGTAGGTTTCCCTAGGTGGCCGCCGAGCCCCGGGCCAAAACGTCATGGGACCCCCCTTGCAAAACCAGGTCGTTTTGTGATAGGCCATTTTGAGGTCGCCTCAATACGTTGTGGGCCTTTGCCTGTCGCGGGTGCCGACAGAGCTGGGGGTTCAAAAACTACAGCTAGGCACTCTGCAAAAAAAGGGTCATTTTTCACTGTGAAAATGTGGTGCGTCCACGTTGCGTTTTGCGCTGCTTCCTGTCGCGGGCACTAGGCCTACCCACACAAGTGAGGTACCATTTTTTTGGGAAGACCTTGGGGAACGCGGGGTGGGTGGAATTTTGTGGATCCACGCAGATTCCAGAACTTTCCACCACAGAAAAGTGAGGAAAATGTGTTTTTTTGCAAATTTTTAAGTTTGCAAGGGATTCTGGGTAACAGAACCTGGTGAGAGCCAGTCAAGTCACCCCATCCTGGATTCCCCTGGGTGTCTACTTTTCAAAAATGTATAGGTTTGCTAGGTTTCCCAAAGTGCCGGCAGAGCTAGGGTTCAAAAACAACAGCTAGGCACTTTGCAAAAAAGGGTCATTTTTCACTGTGAAAATGTGGTGTGTCCACGTTGCGTTTTGCGCTGCTTCCTGTCGCGGGCACTAGGCCTACCCACACAAGTGAGGTACCATTTTTTTGGGAAGACCTTGGGGAACGCGGGGTGGGTGGAATTTTGTGGATCCACGCAGATTCCAGAACTTTCCACCACAGAAAAGTGAGGAAAATGTGTTTTTTGTGCCAATTTTTTAGGTTTGCAAGGGATTCTGGGTAACAGAACCTGTGAGAGCCAGTCAAGTCACCCCATCCTGGATTCCCCTGGGTGTCTACTTTTCAAAAATGTATAGGTTTGCTAGGTTTCCCAAAGTGCCGGCAGAGCTAGGGTTCAAAAACTACAGCTAGGCACTTTGCAAACAAGCATTGGCATAGCCAATAGGTCTCGCCTTTGGGACCTTATGTGTTTAGCCATGCAACAATTGTGCTGCATAACTGACACCTGGTTAAACACATATACGGTCCCAAAGGCGAGACCTATTAGCCAATAGGTCTCGCCTTTGGGGCCTTATAAGTGTTTAGGCAGAGCTATTGGTTTTGCCAATGTTTTTAAGAGCATTGTGGCTGCTGTGCAGCATGTTGAAAAGTTATAATAAAAAAGACTTATAAGCATTTTTGTTACTTTATATATAACTAAGACGACATTATGTACAACTGAATGACCCAATTAAAAAAGAACATAAGAAAGGTCTTGTCGTTTATTTTGTCGTTGCAATGTTGGCAACTTCTTCCTGCCTATTCTAATGTTGAGGTGGTGCTTAGTGATGCTGAGGTGGTGTTGAGTGATGTTGAGGTGGTAGTTAGTGATGCTGTGGTGGTGCTGAGTGGTGTTGAGGTGGTGCTTAGTGATGCTGAGGTGGTGCTGTGGTGGTGCTGAGTGATGCTGTGGTGGTGCTGAGTGATGCTGTGGTGGTGCTGAGTGATGCTGTGGTGGTGCTGAGTGATGCTGGGGTGGTGCTGTGGTGGTGCTGAGTGGTGGTGTGGTGGTGATGTGGTGATGCTGAGTGATGCTGTGGTGGTGGTGCTGTGGTGGTGCTGTGATGCTGTGGTGGTGCTGTGATGCTGTGGTGGTGCTCAGAGATGCTGTGGTGGTGCTCAGTGATGCTGTGGTGGTGCTGAGTGGTGGTGTGGTGCTGAGTGGGGCTGTGGTGATGCTGAGTGATACTGTGGTGGTGCTGTGCTGGTGCTGAGTGATGCTGTGGTGGTGCTGTGGTGGTGCTGAGTGGTGGTGTGGTGGTGCTGAGTGATGCTGTTGTGATGCTGAGTGATACTGTGGTGGTGCTGGTGCTGAGTGATGCTGTGGTGATGCTGTGGTGGTGCTGAGTGGTGCTGAGTGGTGCTGTGGTGGTGCTGAGTGGTGCTGTGGTGGTGCTGTGGTGGTGCTGTGGTGGTGCTGTGGTGGTGCTGTGGTGGTGCTGTGGTGGTGCAGAGTGATGCTGTGGTGGTGCAGAGTGATGCTGTGGTGGTGCAGAGTGATGCTGTGGTGGTGCAGAGTGATGCTGTGGTGGTGCAGAGTGATGCTGTGGTGGTGCAGAGTGATGCTGTGGTGGTGCAGAGTGATGCTGTGGTTCTGCAGAGTGATGCTGTGGTTCTGCAGAGTGATGCTGTGGTGGTGCAGAGTGATGCTGTGGTGCTGCTGAGTAATGCTGTGGTGGTGCTGAGTGGTGTTGTGGTGGTGCTTAGTGATGCTGTGGTGGTGCTTAGTGATGCTGTGGTGGTGCCGAGTGATGCTGTGGTGGTGCCGAGTGATGCTGTGGTGGTGCCGAGTGATGCTGTGGTGATGCCGAGTGGGGCTGTGGTGATGCCGAGTGGGGCTGTGGTGATGCCGAGTGGGGCTGTGGTGATGCCGAGTGGGGCTGTGGTGATGCCGAGTGGGGCTGTGGTGATGCCGAGTGGGGCTGTGGTGATGCCGAGTGGGGCTGTGGTGATGCCGAGTGGGGCTGTGGTGATGCCGAGTGGGGCTGTGGTGATGCCGAGTGGGGCTGTGGTGATGCCGAGTGGGGCTGTGGTGATGCCGAGTGGGGCTGTGGTGATGCCGAGTGGGGCTGTGGTGATGCCGAGTGGGGCTGTGGTGATGCCGAGTGGGGCTGTGGTGATGCCGAGTGGGGCTGTGGTGATGCCGAGTGGGGCTGTGGTGATGCCGAGTGGGGCTGTGGTGATGCCGAGTGGGGCTGTGGTGATGCCGAGTGGGGCTGTGGTGATGCCGAGTGGGGCTGTGGTGATGCCGAGTGGGGCTGTGGTGATGCCGAGTGGGGCTGTGGTGATGCCGAGTGGGGCTGTGGTGATGCCGAGTGGGGCTGTGGTGATGCCGAGTGGGGCTGTGGTGATGCCGAGTGGGGCTGTGGTGATGCCGAGTGGGGCTGTGGTGATGCCGAGTGGGGCTGTGGTGATGCCGAGTGGGGCTGTGGTGATGCCGAGTGGGGCTGTGGTGATGCCGAGTGGGGCTGTGGTGGTGCCGAGTGGGGCTGTGGTGGTGCTGAGTGGGGCTGTGGTGGTGCTGAGTGGGGCTGTGGTGGTGCTGAGTGGGGCTGTGGTGGGGCTGTGGTGGGGCTGTGGTGGGGCTGAGTGGTGCTGAGTGGTGCTGAGTGGTGCTGAGTGGTGCTGTGGTGGTGCTGTGGTGGTGCTGTGGTGGTGCTGTGGTGGTGCTGTGGTGGTGCTGTGGTGATGCTGAGTGATGCTGAGTGATGCTGTGGTGATGCTGTGGTGATGCTGTGGTGATGCTGTGGTGGTGCTGTGGTGGTGCTGTGGTGGTGCTGTGGTGGTGCAGTGGTGGTGCTGTGGTGGTGCTGAGTGGTGGTGCTGTGGTGGTGCTGAGTGGTGGTGCTGAGTGATGCTGTGGTGGTGCTGAGTGATGCTGTGGTGGTGCTGAGTGATGCTGTGGTGGTGCTGAGTGATGCTGTGGTGGTGCTGAGTGATGCTGTGGTGGTGCTGAGTGATGCTGTGGTGGTGCTGAGTGATGCTGTGGTGGTGCTGAGTGATGCTGTGGTGGTGCTGAGTGATGCTGTGGTGGTGCTGAGTGATGCTGTGGTGGTGCTGAGTGATGCTGTGGTGGTGCTGAGTGATGCTGTGGTGGTGCTGAGTGATGCTGTGGTGGTGCTGAGTGATGCTGTGGTGGTGCTGAGTGATGCTGTGGTGGTGCTGAGTGATGCTGTGGTGGTGCTGAGTGATGCTGTGGTGGTGCTGAGTGGTGGTGTGGTGGTGCTGAGTGGTGCTGTGGTGGAGCTGAGTGGTGGTGCAGAGTGATGCTGTGGTGGTGCTGAGTGATGCTGTGCTGGCTCTGATTGATGCTGTGGTTGCGCTGAGTGATGCTGTTGTGTTGCCGAGTGAGAGATAGAGTGAAGATATAATGCCCAATTAGAGAGGGTGGTGAGAGAGAAAGAGAGAGAGAGAAAGGGTGTACAAAGAATAAAGAGTGGAGCGGGATAGAGAGAGAGAAAGAAGGGAGAGAGAGTGAATGAAGGAGTTTGAAAGAGAAACAGATAAAGGGGTGAGAGAGAATGAAAGGCTAAAAAAGATAGAGAGGGGAGAGTTAATTAAGTAGAGAGAGAATTAGAGAGGGGAGAGAGAGAGAGAAGGAGAGAGACAATAAGAGTGGGGGTGTGGAGTTTAAATAGAGTGAAGAAGTGACGCGAAAAAGTAACCTTAAATATAGCTTTGTGCTTTGCGCGAATAAATATTTTTAAAAAAAACAGTGAGAGACAAAAATACTGGTAATTAGGCTGTGACTCCCAATATAAAACAAATAGCGATATAAGGTGAAATCAACCCACCGAAGCAATATTTCTAACTAGACAAAAAAAGCTTGCATTTCAATGCTAATCGCTGTTGTTTTTCATGTGACTGTAGTCCAGGGCCCTCAGTTGGTAATGTGAGCTGCTGCTGCGATTGAAACATCAGAGTCCAGAGAGTTAATGAGCCATGACGAGGAAATGAGGAAGAGATAGGAAACAACAGATGGCAGCTGCGCGTGCACGCCATCGTGAACTCAAGCTGGTCGCCAGCCGAAAGCCAGTGTTTGCACTTCCAAAACCCGCTTACTAAAACTCTCGGCCAGACCAGCGCAAGCGCTGGTGCAGGCCGAGACCTAAAAAAGGGTCATTTTTCACTGTGAAAATGTGGTGCGTCCACGTTGCGTTTTGCGCTGCTTCCTGTCGCGGGCACTAGGCCTACCCACACAAGTGAGATACCATTTTTTTCGGAAGACCTTGGGGAACGCGGGGTGAGTGGAATTTTGTGGATCCACGCAGATTCCAGAACTTTCTACCACAGAAAAGTGAGGAAAATGTGTTTTTTTGCCAATTTTTTAGGTTTGCAAGGGATTCTGGGTAACAGAACCTGGTGAGAGCCAGTCAAGTCACACCATCCTGGATTCCCCTGGGTGTCTACTTTTCAAAAATGTATAGGTTTGCTAGGTTTCCCAAAGTGCCGGCAGAGCTAGGGTTCAAAAACGACAGCTAGGCACTTTGCAAAAAAAGGGTCATTTTTCACTGTGAAAATGTGGTGTGTCCACGTTGCGTTTTGCGCTGCTTCCTGTCGCGGGCACTATGCCTACCCACACAAGTGAGGTACCATTTTTTCGTAAGACCTTGGGGAACGCGGGTGGGTGGAATTTTGTGGATCCACGCAGATTCCAGAACTTTCCACCACAGAAAAGTGAGGAAAATGTGTTTTTTTTGCTAATTCTTTAGGTTTGCAAGGGATTCTGGGTAACAGAACCTGGTGAGAGCCAGTCAAGTCACCCCATCCTGAATTCCCTGGGTGTCTAGTTTTCAAAAATGTATAGGTTTGCTAGGTTTCCCTAAGTGCCCGCAGAGCTAGGGTTCAAAAACTACAGCTAGGCACTTTGCAAAAAAGGGTAATTTTTCATTGTGAAAATGTGGTACGTCCACGTTGCATTTTGAGCCATTTCCTGTTGTGGGCACAAGGCCTACCCACACAAGTGAGGTACCATTTTTATCGGGAGACTTAGGGTAACACAGAATTGTAGAGCAACTGTTATTACCTATTGACTTTCGATGCATTTCTGCCTTCCAAATGAAAGACAATGTGTAAAAAATAAGTCATTTTGAAAAATGACCTATAATTCTCATGCTAGTATGGGTACTCCCAATTTCGGAAATGTGCAAATATCTACTGTTTCTAAAATCTACATTTTGTTCCCATTTCAGAAATACATAGGTGTCTTTCATAACAATTTTTCCATGTATACATTTTCCCAAAATAATTGCTATATACCCGGTACATAACAAAAAACCATTGCAAGATGCTGCTCAGTTATTGGCTCTGGGTTCGTCGGGTTCTTGGTGAACCTACAAGTCCTATATATCCCCACAACCAGAAAGGTCCAGCGGATATAACGGTATATTGCTTTCAAATAGCTGTCATAATTAGAAGAAGTTACAGGTGAAAACGTTGACACAAATGGCTGTTTTTTTCAACTAATTTTCAATTTTTCCTTCATTTAACTGTTAGTTTCTATAAGGAAAACTTTAAGGATCTACACAAATGACCCCTTGCTGAATTCAGAATTTTGTCTGCTTTTCAGAAATGTATGGCTTTCTAGGATCCATTATTGGTTTCATACCCATTTCTACCATTAACTGGAAGGAGGTTGAAAGCACAAAAAATAGCAAAAATAGGCTATGTCCCAGAAAAATGCCAAAACTGGTTAAAAAAGTTGGTTTTCTGACAAAAGTCTGCTTGTCCCTGAAAGCTGGGAAGATGGTGATTTCAGCACCACAACCCCTTTTTGATGCCATTTGCAGGGAAAAACAAGACTCTTTCATCTGTAGCCCTTTTTCGCATTTTTCCCCAAAAAACAAAATGTTGCTGTATTTTGGCTAATTTCTGGGTCCCCTCCAGGGGAATCCACAAACCCTGGGTACCTTTACAATCCCCATGATGTTAGAAAAAAGGACGCAAATTTGGCGTGGATACCTTATGTGGTCAAAAAGTTACAGGGGCCTAAGCGCGCACGACCCCAAATACCCAAAAAAAGGCTTAGCACAGGGGGGGAAAAGGCCTAGCAGCGAAGGGGTTAAATAAAGTACAACGTTTTTAATATGTTAAATAAAAACACTTTTAGAATGTGGAGAGTCTCATATTTAATGTGACAATTTTGAAGCAAAAAAAAAATGTTGAGGGCTCAGCTGTTATGGCGTTTAGAGTCAAGAAAAGCCAGCCAGGGCAGGACTCTCCCTCCTTGATGACTAGCCCACCTCTGAATCCATTGTCAATGTCACCCCAGAAACCAATGCAACATCCCATGTGTAGCCTTACAACTAACAGCAACATGAAAAAAAAGTTTACACAAAATAACGTGAATGCAGACGCATTTCATAGTTCTGAATGGCAAAGGCAATAACAGGCAGGAAAGAGTTTCACTCACACAGAGCTCAAAAGTTTTTCCTGATCCATAAAAACTCATTTTTACAACAAAACGGTTTACACTATCAAGATGTGACACGGCCTAAAGATGTGCTTCACAAGACCAAATGATGCTGGTTTTATGACCTGACATGAGCTGGGATGGAAAGTGTCACTTTTGGACAGTCTGAGCGGACACCCAGCACACCTGGCTACGAGCAGCGCGGCTTCCAAGCGCTTACAGCTCAACATGAGCCCCCGCCAGCAGGAGGCCGCCACCCTGCGGAAACGTCAGCGGTCCGGTCTCCCTCGCCTGGAGGTGCTAAGCAGGGAAGTCGGGACTGCGCTGCTGGGAAGGACTCTGGTTCTACAGAAGGCTGTCCCCGCACTATGAGCTGCTGGACGCACAGAGCGACACCCCAACCCTACACACATGTAAACTCTAGTGATGGCCGCACCGAGCCCGGCAGAGTGCGGCATCTCCAAATCTGACCCAAGGACAGTGGAGCTCACAAGGCGGCGAGTCCCCGGCCTAGAATCGTCTGCTCCTCCCCTAGAACCCAGTGGCGTATAAGCCCCCGGGCCACCCACACATGCCGTGAAAGAGCTGCCCCTCCCGCGGTGCCAGCTCGAACACTCACCAGAGAACAACAGAAGAGCCGGAATTCATGAAATCGGCGAAAGGAAACATGATCCGTCACTACATGCCTCCTTGAGATAAGAAATAGCCTCACGACAGCCGTAAAGCAAACGATCCTGTCCGGATGGGCCGGACGAAAAGGGGAAAGGGCGGCAACCCAAAAGCCTCAGTTCCAATAGGAGGCCACCGTTTTACATAAACGATGACGCCAGCCAATGAAAATGAGGGGCGGGGCTTCAAGTCTCCTTCTCAAATCTCCTCATCCACAATATGTCTCGCAGAGCGAGCAGCGCATGCGCGCTGCAACGCTAGCCGAGACCTAAAAAAAGGTTTGGAGCTCACTTTCCTTGCTAGCATTAGGGCAGGGAGCACCTTTGCTGCAAAAAGAGGGGGAACACATTGGAGCTCAGTTGGTCTAGTGGTGAGAGCTGCTGACTTTGGTAATAGGGACCCAGGTTCAAGTCACACCGTTCATTTGCTTAATTTTTCTGAGAATTAAAAAAAAATTCTCACCTTGTGTAATGTAATTGGAGGAGATTTCTTGCTACTCAGGGTCATGATTATCATTACTGTAGCAGGTGCAGTTGCATTGGGGCTGAGTAGTGTGATGGGTTCACAACACCCCAATTATGAGGAGCAGTGTTTTTTGGTTAATTTGTTTCTTTTAAATGAATTTGCTCTTTTATAAGTCTCATATTTATTGTGGATCATACGGCATAAAAAATGTCTCCCTAAAATGATCTCATAAGCCTTGCCCCCTGTGCTCAGCCCTGCCCCTTGCCCAATCCTTGTCATAAAGGTTTGGATGGGGGCCCTGACTTCAAAACATTTTATTTGGGGGAGCTTAGAACAAAAAAAAGTTTGAAGACCTCTGCATTAGAGAAATTCAATGCCAGTAATACATTTTCTTTGCACCAATAAGAAACCTTTTGTCCTGTGATGTGCATTAAAACTAAAAAGCACTTCTAACGATATTCACTATACATCTGACTGCTGGAAAGCACCTCAAAGGTTCTATTAAAATTATATGGAAAAGTATTTTTTTTAATTTGAAAGTTATATTATAAACTTTGTGGCATATGATTGCAATAAAAATAAAAATAATGGCAATCACCCCAGCTTACTATGGCCAGATCTATTAACTTTGCCTACAGCTACAGGCCCTTGTGGTGATCTTTGTGCGTGTCCTGCCAGGAATACCAGCATCCCTTTTCTGTCTGTCCTTCATGACGTTTTATGTAGCTGAGGGACAACTACCTAAAGCAAGCATTAGGGTGTGACAATGCAGGCTGCTGGTCTGCTCTTGTGAATCCAAAAGTAAATGAGTCCAGGACCCTAAATTCAGGTTCACAGAGTTAGGCCAAAGTGTCATCTTCTCTAATGTCCCAAGGCCATGTAGTGGAATCATACAGAGCACCCTTGGTTTGAAATTCTATTATTTGGAGTTAATGAAGCCATAACTACTATCAGCAGCAGCCTACTGGATTTCTTTCTGGCTTAACTGATCCTGCAAAAAGGAAATCAGGACACTCTCAGTATGCAAATATATCAGTCTTCATACAGATACCTAGCTGGCATACATGGCAGTGTTATCCCAACTCCTCAGATTCCCTCTTCACCCAGAGATACCTATAATCTTATTTGGTCCTTTAAGGGTCTTAGATTGGCATGACGTGCTGAGCATAGGCACCTTGACTTCAATCACATAGTCTTTGCTACACTGCACGCATGAGTGTTGCCCCAATTTCGTGTGCCACATTTCCTGCACACCCAGAGTGTAGCTGTGTATCATGGGCCGCCTTGTCAGCACACATGGGAAATGGATGCACTCTAGGTGCCAAATCACCAGCACTCCTGAAGCAAGGCCACGTTTCAGGTTTCTAATTCTCTGTACACTTTGGCTACATTTTAGGTCACGTGTTACCGGCATATCTGTAAAATAGCTACAGGTGGTGCATTACCTACACATCTGAAGTATGATTAGATTTTAGGTGCCTCATTACCAAAAGAGCTGCAAAATAGCATCACTTTAGGTACATCATTGCCAAAACATCTGGAATCTGGCATCATTTCATGTGTTCCATTACGTACCGACCATGAGTATTATATTCTGGAAGCATCATTCCCTGCACGCAATAATATGGCAATACTTTGGAGGTCGCATTAAATGTACACCTTGAGTACTGCTAAAATTCAGGTTGCTCATTATTGGCACAGATGGTGTATGGCTTCTTTCCGAGAGCTTAGTACCAGTCCCCCTAGAGAGTGTATCTATACAACAACAGTGTATCTATACCGTAATACCACTCATACCGCACACCTGGAATGTGACACACTTCAAGTGCCTCATTACATTAAAATCTGGAGAATACCTATATGTGCCTCACTAGGTGAATATCTGCATTATATCTATGTTGGAAAGTGAATTGTTAGTAGTGGTAAATAGGCATCTACCACTGACAATAATGCCACTAACACAATATAGGTCTCAGAAAATTATTCCCATGCTCAACCCTTGATAGGTTGTCTGCGAGCTGGCAGGTTTAACTTCAAAGACAGGTATGTAAAGCATTTAAAAACACCAATTCAGTAAATAATTAAGACACAACACACAATAAAAATCCAAAACCAATTTATAAAAATAGGAAATATTTTTCTCTTTAAAATGACACCAAAACGAATAAAGTCCAATGTAGGGAACCGGAGATATGAACTTTTAAAGATTTAGCACTATGTAGCAAATAGAAACCTATAGCGCCTTTGGGACATCTGGTCGCGCTAGACCGGGACAAAGTCAAAGTTTCAGGCCGACCACGATGGCGCTCTGTGCGGCTAGGCCTCGTGGCTGGTCTCAGTTAAGGTTTTTGCCTTCTGACTTAGAAACTTTTCTGGAGCTTTTCTTACCGAGGTCCCTCGAAGCCAGTCTGGATTCGGTGAGCGTTCGCCGGATTGTCTTGCAACGAGCTCCCGGTCAAACCTATGGAAGTCAGACCTCCGGAGCTTTCCAGTGGGACGAACCTGAGATCCAGGCCAGCTCGCGGTTGAAGGTGGGCGGCTTTACTCCCGCAGCTTGTCCCGGTCACCTTTTCTACGTTCAGACTTTAAAACTTTTACGGAGCTTTTGCTCCCAGGGTCCCATGATGCTCTTCATCAGGCCGAATTCGGTGAGGGTGCGCCGGCTTGGGTTTCGACCAACTCCCTGTCAAACTCTGGAAGTCGGACCTCTGGAGCTTTTCAGTGGAACGAACCTGAAGGGCAGGCTGGCTCGCGGTTGAGGGTCGCCAGGTTGGCTGGCCAGGTCGAGTCGGTCCACTCATGGAGCTTTTTCCCAAAGTTGCTCCAAACTTCTTCAAACTTCTGGAACTTCTTCCTGAAGTTCCTTTGAGGGTCCCAAAGTGTCCAAAACTTACTCCAAGGGTCTGGAAGCTCCAAGATGGTCCTTGAAAATTTGGGACTTCAATTCCCACAATACACTTGAACAAAACCCTTACAAATCCACTGGTAGTACTCCAGGCTGGGGATTCTTGGTGGTGATGGTCCAGGTGAGCTCTCTTAACCAGTAACTTGCACGGAATCCACTCTTTAGTCCTTTCTTTTGAAGAAAGTTAGGTCCATAGGACTGTAGTTCCAGATTGTGCAGCAGGGGCAGTCAGTCAGAGTGCAGGGCCTGGTTGGTGCAAATCAAACTTCTCAGCATGGACCCTTCTTCTTCCTCTTGTTTCAAGCAGCAGGTCTGAGAGGCACTGCCCCTCTCAGGTACTTATTCAGTGTTCTCTGGGGTCACACAGGAGGGCACTCCTGTACAATGAGGTGCAGGGCAACACCCCAGAGCATGACCATTTCCTCTAAAGTGTGGCACAATGGTCTCCCAGAAAGCACTATTTCTCCAAAAGTCTCAGCAGAGAGGCAAGAGCTGGCTAAACCAACCTTCAGAATGGCTCATCTCCATATTCTCACTCCCCCTGGCATCTGCACATTCCTTCCTTATGCCTGCATTCTGACTGGGTTCAAAGAGTAGGGGTGTACATGTAACTGGCTTCTTCTGCCTGTCCCCACCTTCTTTTGAAGATCATAGTTTACGACCCCTCCCCTTTGCTCTGGCATTCCTGTGCAACAGAACCCTCTCCTCCCAGAATTGCTCTTTCACCCCAGGGGCTACTCATCACCTCATCAAAGCAGCCTGGCTAATCCACTTAACTCTAACCAATCAGGGCAGATCATCGGAAGGCTGAATTTTGGCTTACAGACAAGTCTTATAAATTCTTGTCTGCACATTTTAGGATAAAGTCAACAATAGCATATTGTTGGATTTATCAATACCGTTCTAGTAAGTCCTTGAATTATTTTTTCGGGGTTTCCTGGCGGGAGTTATTAATTAATAACTTCTTGCCATGTTAACCTATGTGGCTGGGGATCTGCAATGGGAAAAATGAACTGGTCAATATCTCTAACACCAGGGCTTATAAAACATCTGTTATGAGGACCCTGCTTATAGCTACAGGACCCCCCACCCCTGGAACACCTAGGGGATACTTTAGGGGTTCTGAAAATATAAAAATATTGTAGATTCTCACTCCATGGTGCTCCTAACACAAAAGTCGATATTGGAAAGCACTTTACTAAAATGTGGGAAGTCAAGTGTGCAAGTTCACTAAACCCAAGGCATATAAAAACTATTTTATAAGCGCCCTCCTTACAAGTACCTGACCCTCACCCCTGGGACTCCTAGGGGAGACCCTGGGGGTACCTGATGTGCCAAAATATTGTAGTTTATTAATTTGTAAGTGCCCCAAACACCAAAGTTCAGTTTGGGCACAACCTTCATGTTAAAAGCAGTCAGTCCTGCAACACAGGGCTACTTTTAAACTGACCTCAGGCCTCAGCGGTGCACACATGCAAGAGAAAAAAGGGCTGCTGGCCTCTAAACTGCCATGCCCTATTATATACCAGGGACTTAAAAGTAGTTTTGATCCCCCAGCCCTATTATGTACTAGGGCCTTATAGGGGAGGTCATGCTAACCATAGGGGTACCCTAACCCGTAGTGTACCCTAGTGTATGTAGATGTTTTCTAAGTGTGTTTTCAGCATAGCACTGGCCCCGGGCGTGGCTAGGCAGAGCCCAGAAGCGTTCAGAGTCAGTTACCACCAGTACCAGTCAGCAAAAAATGGGGGTGCCCAGGGCACAAGGTGACTTTGCAACAGTCTACATTTCAGGTACCATGTTATCTGCACATCTGGAGAACCCTGCAATCTAGGCTCCCCATTACTTGAACATCTTGAATATATCTAAACTTCATATGCCATGTTTCATGCTTTACTGGTTCTCCTCCTGCCTTTCTTAACACCAGTTAATTCACATGGGCACCTCCAGGTCCCAAAAGATACCCATGACCTTCAAAGTCCCCAATGCTTCCATACTGTCTCCTGTCAACTTCAGCCTCTACATGAAGCTACTGAATGCCCTACTCAAAGATAACACTGTCAAGATTTCTCCAGTGTTTCTATTGAATCACAATTCTACTTGAAAGTCTCCTCCGCTTCAAGCATCTAATGCCTCAAACACTGCCTGCACATCAACCACCTCATTGTCCACAGCCTACCTGAAGCTCAGCCCACCCAAGAAAGAAATTCCTGTTAATTGCCAAGAACAACAAACAAGAAACAGTACAAACCTCTCTCAATGACCTGAACCATGACAGCTTCGAACCCCAACTTTTACACAGTTCAAAGTCATTTGTATTCACTCTTTACACCAACATTACTTTAACATAATTGGTGAATTAGAGTTTTGTTAGATTCTGTTTTGTAACCATAACTGTACTTTACCTGTTCTTCATTTTTCTCAGGAGTATTCCCTTCCTTGGTCAAGACAAACGTGGGATTGGAACAAAGTGTGGTGGTGTGGATCCCACTTTTACACACATTTTCCATGCATGGGATATGGATGCACTATTTAAGGTTTCAAAACTGGTTTGGGTTGTTTCTCTTTCAAATGTAATTTCCTGACTGCTCTTCAGACACACCCTATTTTCAAAGCGATGACACACACAGCAGGTAGAAATGGGGCTGGCTCCAAGCAAGAGTGCCCAAACATGGACAAAATGTGTCTTAAGTGTGACTTCTCGTCTCCTGGCTGTCACCAGCCTTCCTGAAGCAGTATTCAGGGATAGGCAAAGAGGCAGGCCTGTCTGGAAACTGTCTCACCTGCAACAACAGAAACTGGAGTCCCACCCTCCACCCTACCATCTCCCAAATAACAATTCTTAGTAAGAACTAGTAAGCAGTCCTTTGTTAGATAGGACTGCATGGAATTTGTTAAACTAGTCCTGTCTCTCTCCACCTCTTCAGTGTTTGAGTCTATACACTCCAGACACAGGACAGGCATTACACGTCCACTGTCTGTGGGAAGCTGTTCTGATCCTCCATTTTGTGTCACTACAAACCAAGGGGCATCCAAAATGGATCCAACATGACCCAGTACTCAGAATCATTTGTAGTCACGCACTTAGGATAGCGGTACATGTCCATTTATGATGCAAGGGATATTCCTATCCCAACAACATGTGACTGGGTTCATCTCTCCAGAAGGGGCAGAGAGCATTTCACAGCCACCCGAGATACGCTTGGTGCTGCACATGGGCATACACTTATCACTTCACAGACAGATTTACACCAAGAATTGTTCAAGTTAGTACACAGTTAGGACGGAAAACACATTTGTCCATATTGCAAAGGCTGACACACACCTTGCACTGCGGAGGTTGACACACAACCAGTGCTGGACCGAGCATCGTAACCAGCATTAGGCAGAATGACAAAAACACAGCTGTGCTCAAACCTATGTAGGCAAAGCACACCACTGACCTGCATAAACTGAGCTTGACTGGAGCTGCACAGACTGACACACTCCTGACATTGCACAATCACACTCAATGATAGCACTGCACATACTTAATCACAGCACAGACACTCACACACCAATCACTGCACAGATAGTAGACATCAAACACCGAACACTACTCACACACACCCAGCATTGTTGTCTGCCACACAATCAGCACTCAAACTGACATGGGTAAGATAAATATATGTAACGCAAAGCAGATTTGTCATGTGCAAAATTCTCACCAGAATGTGGAAAGAAACCCACAGCCCACTTCCTTTCCTTTTCTTGCCTAAACTTCTTTAAAGGTAATCTGTTGTCCCCAGGTAGATAACACCCACAGCAACACACATGGAACGCCCCTTTCATGCAGAGTAATGCATGAAAGGGGGCCATAATCACATGGCCATGAAAAGCCTCTCAGGGTGGCTTTAGGTGGTCTTGTAAATATGGGGCAGCACACTGCGCCACAGGAGAGTAAAAAAGTGACCCTCCAGTGGCAGGGCCCTCCTACCTGCATGCTAGAGAAGCCAGGTCATGAGAGGTGCATTATCCCACACACCTGCCACCTCGCATCGTTGTTTTTGGGGCCCTCCCTCAACCATTTTATTGGCCACTGCAGCTGCGTCGCCGCCCAATACAGCTCGTAGTTGAGAGCCCCGAGACCCCTCTCCATCATAGGGTGTTGAAATTCACACAACGCCACCCCTCTCCGACCGCTACCCCAAAGGAGGTCCGAAAGAAGGCTGTGCCACCGGAGTGTAAAACAAAGTGACTCTCCGGTGGCGCAAGGGGCTTGTAAATATGCCCCTGTGGTTGAAAGATATTGACATGGGCCTTATCGGGAGACTGATAAAATGTATACAAATTGCTTTAAGCACTTTTGAGTAAAAAAACAAAATAAAGAATGAATATCTGTACATGTATAGTTTAGAATCAAATCTTTAATGGGCTCATATTTTGTAAAAGTTTTGATAATCGTTAATTGTAACCCAATCAAGATCTGTGGTAGCAAAAAAAAGAATACCTATAGATTTTTCATTTGAGCTGTTGAGTATTTTTATTATGTACACATTTTTAACTTCACATGATCGTTTGTTTTTATCCTTTTTAATTCATCATATTTAAAGAAATGAATACTTTTAATGTGATGTCCATTTTTATTTCTATATAGATATACCGTAATTATTTTAAGTAATCATCAATAAATGTTGATTGATTGTCTGAGTAATGATTGGTTATTTACACCTACAATCTGATCTGATCGTAACCGACCTTTGATCACTAATGCACTCGTCCAGTTTCCTGTATGTGTGCCTATTTCCTGCAGTCAGATGGAATATGCAAGACTCGTCTTGTGCAAGTGTGGTACTGTAAGGGAAAGCAATAATCACTCTATTACGTTTGTCAAGATGAAAGGATGATGTCACTACTGCTGCCTGGCCTAAGTCTTGAAGGATATAGGATATAATGGGATTTATATTTCGGCGGACGGGATATCCGTCACCGTTGTGACAGAGTAACCCATCCGCCAAGATCGTAATCAGGCCCATAGTGTGTGATTGACTGATAGTCTGAAGGAAGTATCGGAGTCAAAATGAGTTCTGGAAGTATCTCAGGCAGATTGTTAGTTGTTTCTTAGGAGGAGGGCATGCAGGGCCAGGGAAAGGAAGAGCTCCTTTGGGAGGATCCACATATTGAGGGGTCTTTACGGAGGCACTATCCAATTTGGATCAAAGGACTGGAGGACCTTGCACTATGCTACTGTTGTGCTAAAGGTAGAATGGTTGCACTGGTTTATCCTAGTCCCCAAGCCTTTATCACAAGTCATGAAGGTGCAGAAGATGGAAGGGAGTTGGCGGGGAGTCAGGAACCAGGAGCCAATAAATTCTAGAAGGAGTGAGCGGGTGTAAATCCATTTTGGGGCTACTAGCCTTGGAAAATGAAATAAGTAACTGTGGGATTCCCTCTCTTTTCTCTGTAAGAAGTGTGTCTGACCTTGATTTCTAGTGAGGTCTGATGTACTTTGTTTATAGTTTGCTTCAATTTACAGCCCGCAGCCAGCCTGTGTTATTTCTGCTCCTCTACAGGTTAGCATCACAATATGAAATGCCCCGCAAGGGGGTGTGTGTGTCCCAAATAGAGAGACCAAAGCTATAGTTGGGACAGACAACATTGAGATGTATTTTACAATCATATGTTTTCTCTATTTTCCTTTAAATTTACTGTCAATGATTTCTGATGTGAAGCACTGAAGAGGACTGAGAAAGTCCAAATCTCTCTGTCAAACATCAGTCAGACTTACCCTCGAAAATCTCCCAGGGCTCATAAATCTTCTCTGGAAATGACTCTTCTGTCCCTTTGTAGGAATTCACTGAAATACAAAAAACACATAATTAATACCTTCCTGTAGATAGACATGCCAGTACACCCGTGTCCCACCCACACCAAGTGTGAAGCTGCACATTCAGAATTAGATTGAAGGCACTCACTGCTGGTCATGAAATTGGCAGGTGAGGTGGCAGAGTATTGTGGGTGGTTGAGACACCTTTCTGCACCCACCTGGTTGCCCTCGGTTTCCCCAGAATACACATACTCGTGCCAGGTTCCTCCAGGATTTCTACAAGGGTCCCAGTGTATGTAATCGGCCTGGGTTTCTATAACCCGCTCAGGAGTAAAATCCAGTCAGGTCTTTAGTATCCCCCCAATGAAAATATATGAGGCCTACTGACACACAATGAATTTCAGAGGATATTGGGCAATCTGAAAACATGACTAGATTTTACAAATTGATGAGCTGATGACCCTATCATTAGTATCAAATAACACTTGGTGCAGAGGTAGGGACAAAAGGACTTGGGGGATCTGGACTTTGCCTCGGTGAGGTAGCCCAGGTCATGGGGCATGGGAATGCTCCATATAAGTTCTAGTCAACCAACAGCCTCTTTTTAACTTCACAAACTTTAATGAAAATGCAAAGTAGCAAGACTGCAACGTAGTACACAACTACAGAAGAGACCCTTCTCTGGGACAGAGATTCAAAATATCTCCAACCATGTCTTTCTATCGAGTACATCTTCTAGGAGCTCCCTTGCGTTTCTGCTAGCCTCCTGGGGGAGAGGGCCGGACTTACAGAGAGGTTTATCCTTGATTGACAGGTCTGCCTAGCAACCCTTGGTGACACGTTTCATGCTGGGACCCTAAGTTGAGGAAATCCACCCAGTGGTAAAATAAATGGCTTGCTGGGCAGGTCGATGAGGAATTCCCGAGTTTTGCAAATAGACCTGTTGTGGAAAACATCTCCCAGCAGCTGTGGTTGTGCTGTTCCTCATCCTCCATTGAATACAATGACACATTGCTTTTTCTCTAACAAACCCCAAGTTTTATTTTGTTTGTTTTTTAATTGTGCAAAGCTTTTGTTATGAGGGAATGCACTTCCCATTTAGTGTGATTGATTTTTGTATACGTCTAAATTAACAAGCAATTTTGTAAGTTACCAGGGTATATCTTCGTGAGTATTGTTCACATCTAAGAGGAGCGCTTATGTTGACAGCCATAGAATGAAACAGCTCAGACTTTTTACCTCTGTCACATCCTGGTTGTAAACTTTTCATTAAACTTTACTGGGGTAATGTAAAGGTAGAAAAATGTTCTGAACCCAGTAGCAAGACATGGCTTATAACTCAACAGCATACAGGCTATTATTGTTAGTATATTGTATGTTTTCTGCATCTTTTTCGCAAAGGTCTATGGAAAACTTTTCAACTGTATAAGTTTTGCATAATTTTTCACTTTGGAGTGCAATAAGAAAATCATGTCTTTTGTAACGATTTACGTCACATATGTCCGTATTTAAAGCTTACCAAATATTTCTGGATATGATTTACTTCACAAAAAGCAGTTAATAATCTTCTGCGCAAGGCTATTGTGCACAAAAAGATCTACAAAAGGGCAACCTACAGAGAAAAATTTTGAATACATTTTCCAGCTTGATTGACTTTGAATAGCGTGAAAATTACTACACCATCTAGTGAAAATCATCTCACTATGAGTAAAAATCATCTCACTATGCTAAAAAAAAAAACTTTGCATAGGCGAAGCCAAACTGAGAAATTTCACATACTTCATAAAGGGTGAAATTAACAACTTTACAAACCACTAGCTGCTAGTTATGTAATGTATGGGCAATGCAGGAAGATGCTGGGTATTGGAATTCAAGGTGGCAGGTCCTTACGCCAGATACAGGTTGCTGTACATATAGCGAGGGCACAATTTTGCAGAAGGTTACAAAGTAGAACCTGCAAGAGATTTCAGGTTAAGACAGATGAAGGTGACTGAAGTTTTCAGAGATGTAGAAGGCCAAATGATGCTATGGATCACAAAAAAAAAATTCTGGGCTGAAATGGTATATTGTAGAGTTTTATAATAATAAACATCTTGGGCTAAGATTAAAGAGAGAGAAGAAGGGACACCTCCTAAGTTTTACTCAGCTTCTGTGTTAACACACTTCACATCAGCGCAGATCACCATGTCTTCCTTACTGTAATACCTTAGTTACTAATGCTCTGATTCCAAGTGGGTTTATTAATTCCAATCCCTGTGCAAAACCTTGTTTGCATATGCATGAGAATTACGTCCCCACATAATATCACACCCCCCTATTTTCCCCTATTGAAATTTACTGGGTGAAATTAGTTTCGCGTTTTGCTAATGAAAATCAGTACTGGATTACTACATGTGGTAAAAACACACTCTGGGCCTAATTACAAGTCTGGCAGTCCGAGGACCGCTAGACTCTCAGGGCGCGGCATTGGCGGTCTAGCCACCGCCGCACCGGCGGTCTGACTGCTATATCACAACTTTGGCGGACAGACCGCCATTGTACCGCAGCAGCCGCTAGGGAACCGCCATTCCCTGGTGGTGGCGCAGCGGTCAGGGCTTCAGTAATGTGCTGGTGGTGCCTCTGCAGCACTGCCAAGCATATTACGCGTTTCAGGACCGCCAACTGTGTCATGGAGATCTTTCCTCGATGAAAAGGCTGGCAGTCCTGAAACAAAGGGTGCCCATACAGGGCCCCCTATTGCCCATTTGCATGGGGATGCATGCAGGGGGGGCACAACATGTGCCCCCCTGTGTGCATGCACCACAGTTTCTGCAGTGCATGGGCTTTACTGGCCAGGCCATGCAGGAACTTTTTTTGGCATTCTCATTGTGGTGTCCATTTTTAGAGACACCGCAGTAGGACTGCAGAAAAAAGCCCACCAGACACGAGGAAACTCGTAATCTGGTGGGTGGTGGGCACACGGGTTTGGCGGTGCGATAGTGGGCCGCTGGGATGACGGTCCGCTCCTGCACCGCCAAACTCGTAATCAGGCCCTTTGTGTTAACGATATTTAACAGATGAGGTAAATACCTCATAACCTTCCAGGATGCACTTAAGGTCTAAGTGCTAGTACGTTTCTGCAAACAAGGCAAGCTGACCAGAGGGGCAGGACCAAGTACAGTAAAATCACTTTTGATGTGTGCGAACCATCCTTGGGATGAAAGCCACTGTTTGCATTACAGTGTATCTCCACCTTTAAGGCACTGGGGCCCATATTTACTAAGTCTTTGCGTTACTAGTGCTTTGCGCAAAGTTATGCAAGACAACTCAAAGGTTAATTTGGGATTTACCAAGCCATGCAAGGCTTAATTTGTGTGGCCTTGTCTGGCTTTGTAAAGAAAGCATCCGACTTGCTTTACATTTCTTAGTTGTAGGTGTTCCTTAGATTGAGCATTGGCATTCCTGTGTATCGACCCAAGGATTTCACACAATTCCAGATTTGCTAAGGTTTTTACAGCTAGAATTGCCTGAAATCAGTATGCCTATCACAGAGAGAAGTAACAAGGAGAAATATGTTTATTATTTAATCTTTCTACGTGTGATGCATTTTGCATCACACATAGAAGGAGGAAAATGCCTCTTTGGATTGTTTTTGTGCAGGAAGGTACCTGCATAAAAACATCCCTGCACGTATCACAGGCACCTTTGCAGCATAGCGCAGGGGTGCCTGCATTGGTGCTAGGCAACTACAAGTCCGCCAGCACTAGGATAGAGCTGAAAAGCGCCATGTCTTTGTAAATATAGCACTCTTCAGCTCTCTCATATTCACGCAACGCAACACAGCAACTTGCCTTGCTGCACTGTGTCGCGTAAATTCTTTAATTCTCAGCTGAACTACGCAAATGCCTTATATTTAGGTCTACCCGCATATTTAATCCGGCGACTACAGGTGGTCCAAAATACGGCAGCTGGCCGTTTTAATCTGTGAAAATGCACCCACTTCACCTTTCCTCATCAAATTGCACTGGCTCCCTGTCACTAAAAGGATCACCTTTAAAGCACTTACTCTAGCACACAGGGCCTTGCATAACACCGGCCCTAGTTATCTGAACAATAGAATTTCGGAGTACCAGCCCAGCAGAAATCTACGTTCTAGTAAGGCCCACCTCATACCAATCCCCCGCTTCAAAAAACTAGACGTGGTGGGACCTCTTTTTTGGCATGTACTGCCAAAATCTAGAACACCCTCCCCTTTCAGCTCAGAAGCATAGGAATCGAATTTGAATTTCGTAAAGCTTTAAAAAACCTGTTCAGCCAATAATTCTCTATCTCACTCTCTCTTCTCTATTTCTCCTCATTGGCTGCGCCAGGACATCCAGGACACTCAATTTTGACTGGCTGATTGCACTATACAAATGTTTTTATTCATTCAATTAAAATGTTTTCATTCCTGGAGATTACTCTGTCTAGTCTTTTAATAGCCCTCAGGCCCAGGCTATTGCCTAGTGTCAGGCAAGATGGCGCAGTGATTGAAACAACTGTGGCTGACATCTGCTATGACCTGCAGTCGTGAGTTTGCAACCGTCTGAGGTCAGTAAATGAAGTACCATTACATTGTGTGAGAGTGTCACCTGTTATTTACAACACTTAGAGGCAGCAAAACCACCCTATGAAGCTGTAGATAAAAAGCCTTTCATTATTACTCTCGGGAACTACACCTGTCCAGCTGTTTTCATCTATTCCGGTTGTGTATAGGGTCTGTTGTTTCTTTTGTTGCTGCATTGCTACAGCTTTTATTCGGGTGTGGCAGGGATTCTCTTACCAACATGTAGGTGTGAGGTCTTGAGGAGGGATTCTCTATGGCAGTGTGTTATGGGTTTGAGATTTACTCTGTTTTGTCTATCTCTTTAATTGCTGGAATGGTGTTGAGGGATTAGCACATCGATTGGGAACTCACGATACATCTCATCTCTAATTACTTTTCTCCCTGCCTTCTGTCGGCTACCTACTGCCTGCAGGTTGCCGATTGCTTCAATTTCAGTACTTCAGGGTAAGCCTGCTTATTAATCAACATTTTATTTTTATCTGCCACGCGTTGATAGGGTGGCGGTTGAGTCATGTGTTAAGGAAATGATCCGATCTCGCTGCTCTCGAGCTTTAGAACTTAGCAAGGGCAGGCATTGCGTGCAGGAGTTTGCGCGGCGAATGTCTGCAGAAGATCGAGGGCAAAGTCTGCGCGCCGCTGCAAGTGTCCTCATGTGTCTCCCTTCTTGTGGCCTAGTGCATGCACGACTGAAGGATTGGTGCCACACTCAAACTTCAAAGCTCAGCATGGAGAGCGAGTCCCCACAGGGAGCCCAATTTTTGGTTATTCACATGTTTCTCCACGGCGCTCCACTCCACATGGTGCAGGGGAACGGGAAAGTCAGAATAACACGTACCTTGACACACACTTCGTCGACGGCAAGAAGTGACTGCTGCATAAGCTGGACACTGCTCTGTACCTGATTAACCTCCTCTGCTGATAGGCTTTTCTGTTTCTCCCTGAGATTGGTCCCTTTTCCCTTCTTCTGATTGGCTGTAGGCTCAGAAGCTCCTGCCACTGGATTTGTTAGCCTCTTTTATCATTTACAAGGAACACTGTTACAAATTTTAAGTGCAAGTGATTGGAAGTGTGAATACCACCTATTAGAAACATGCAAAGTGCCAATCTTCCTGTTTTATTTTTACCAGAACCCGGTTCTCCAAGAATAAAATGGCAAAAATGATATAGAACTTTCAAGAGTTATCTACTGGCCATTAATGGAGTGAATTTTAATGCTGTGAGCAAAAAGGCCCTACTGTATAACTGTTTCAGCACAGTGGGTCAGAGGATCTTTGACCACCAACCACAGCTAATTCCTCCCCTTCAGTTGAATGGGTTGTTTTTACAGAGGCTTTGAAGAGACTAGAACACAATTTTAAGGAAGACCCAAGTGTAATCGTGGAAACACACAAGTTCTTCACTCTGAACCAGTTTTCACATGACTCCATGGATAACTATTTAGCAGAACTTAAGGGCCCGATTCACAAAGTTAAAGTGAGACGAAAGTCTAACTTTACGACTTTCTGTACTCACAAAGGGCATTTACTAATCATAAATGGCTTTTGTACATACTGAAAGACGTAAAGTTCGACTTTCGGTGTTCACAAAGGGCATTTAAGATTAGTAAATGCCCTTTGCGAATACCGAAAGTCGTAAAGTTAGACTTTTGTCTAACTTTATCTTTGTGAATCGGGCCCAAGAGTCTTAGCAACCACTTGTGAATTCATAAGTCCAATTGACCACTACTTGAGAGACCAATAGTAGTTACCTGCTTTGATAACAGAAACCAGCAACTGATTTTATGTTGTAGAAGCCCTACTCTTGATGAAATGTTGGAAATCACCAGGGGCATTGAAAGGTCAATGGCAGCATCAACTGACGAAATCTAAGCAAGGGGTGATGGAGAATGTAAATGCCATAGACCTCAGAGAAAAGTCTACGACTGAGATCAAGGACTGACAGAAGCTCATCTAACTCTTCAGGTTTGTTATAGACGCAGCTCCAAGAGTCACATGGCCCACTCCAGAAACTGTTCTGCAGTCGGCAAAGTATGTCTGTAGTTCAAAAAGACTGGACATTTTGCAAGAGTTTGAAAGAATATTCAAAACGTTGTTTGTGTAAATGGCCAAGATGAATATGTATCAATCAAACATTTGGAAGAATTAGAAAGGAAATAGAGATTGGTGTTATCTGTTAGTAGGTTATCGCCTGTTTAATATGGTGTCAGAGGGAGAGAAATCGGAGAGCAGGGGGGATCCTTTTTGTGAGATCAAAATAGGCAAGGTGAACCTGGAAGTCACAGTAGATTCAGGATCACCCATTACTATAGTATCTGACAAATTGTATGAACAGGAATAGAAACAGGTTGAGTTATTACCCTCAGATATCTGTACAATAGCTTTTGGTGGGCAAGAAATTAAAATGATGGGATATTTTCATAAACCATTAAGTACAAGGACAGAGTGATCAATACTAAAGTCTATGTAGCGAAAAGAGGGTATAACATTCTGGGATGGAGAGACCAGGGCACATTTGGGATGGTTCTTAGACCAGAAACTCCTCATCCCATATCCTTGGTGAAAAAGGTGGATTAGGAAGTGTTTTCCCTATCAGAGGTTTTGGACAGACAAAGGACTGTTTTTGAGGACAGATTAGGGGTGCTAAGAGGGTTCGAACACAAAATCATTCTAAAGTTTGATGGCATTCCTGTAATGTATAGGGTTGCCAATGCACCTCTGAGTATCAAAAGTAAGCTGAAGGTGCATTTGGATAAATTGTGCAGGTAGGGTGCATTGAGCCTGTGGACTCATCACAGTGGATTTCGCCAATAGTTGTAGCTCTAAAAAAGACAAGCGATCTCAGACTGTGTATTGATCTCAGATCTTTAAACAAGCACATTCAAGTTGGTTTCTTTCCTTTGCCACAAATTCAGGAGATGTTGGCGCAGTTGAGGGGAGCAAACATTTTTGCTGCACTAGATCTAAGAGCTGCTTATCATCAGGTTGAACTCAGTGAAAGTTCACGCTTCCTGGCAGTGTTCAACACTTCTATCTGTGCTTTCCGCTTTTTATGCATGCTGTTTGGCCTAGCCTCTGCAGCTTCAGTATTTCAGAAATTGATTCACCAACTTTTGGGTGAGGAAAGCGGTGTGTTGGCTTATCAAGATGACATCTTGATTTGCTCCCAGTCGTTTTATTCTCATCTACAAAAGCTTAATAGAGTCCTAGGCATATTAGAAGATCATGGATAACCGTGAAGGAAGAGAATTGCAAATTTATGTTGGAGGGGGTGGAGTATTTGGGCCATAAGATTTCTGCTATGGGTATTATGCCTGAAGAAGCTCTCATTAGAGTTATTAATGAATGTCTCTCTCCCACAGATAAGGACCAGTTAAGGTGGTTTCTGGGCTTATGTGAATATTATTCAAGATTTGTTGGGAATTATGCACTACAAACAGAACTATAGGGACAATTGTTAAGACGTTGGGTGAACTTTGTGTGGAAACAGGAATAAATTGATGCTTTTCACATGTTAAAATCTTTCATTATCAACGCACCATCCCTACAACCTTTTTGGGATAAGTTCCCTTCCACAGTTACTGTGGATGCCAGTGGATTGGGGCTGTATTGAGTCAAAGGGTGGATGTGAAACAGAACACATTGGCATTTGCTTCCAGGTGATTATCTGCAGATGAGAAGAACTACAGCACAATAGAGAGGGAAGCGTTGGCTTGTGTCTGGGACGTTCAGCATTTTGCGACATGTGGGGAAGAGAGTTCACATTAGTCACAGACCAAAAGCCTCTAGTCTATCTCTTTAACAACAAAGGTTCAGGGAATGCTAGTCTAAGGTTGGTTTGCCTGATACCTAAGATGAATGAATTTAACGTTAAAGTGAAGAATATTGCTGGGGGGAAAATTGCAGAGCTGATTTTCTTTCAGGTGCTCAACGAGACCTGCTTGGGAGGGGAAAGAACTTGATGAAGAAGAACGAGTGATCAGAATGGTGGATGGAGTGTCTGTGTCAGGGGATGTGATTACATTCCAGGATTGAGCTTGTAATGTAGAAAAAGATAACTGCCAAAATCAGCTTAAGAAGGTGATAAGTCAGGAATGGGCCAGGGAAGCTGCGATTGTTAATGAATGGAGACCTTATTTCAAGTTTAAGGATGATCTGAGGATTGAAGGTGGTCTCATCCTGAGAGGCAATTGTCTGGTTCCCCCAAGTAAGTTAAGAGCAGTTTTTTGAGGTTAGCCCATCGTGGTCATGTGGGAGCCACGGGTACAAAACAAAGGTTTAGGTTGTATTATAGGTGGCCGGCCATGGATGCAGAAGTTGATGAATTTGTGAGTAGATGCAGGGAATGTGTAGCTGTGGACAAATCTTTGCGCAAGCACAGTCTATCGCTTTGCCCAGTTGAGCTTCCTGAGAATTCGTGGGAGAAGCTAAGCATAGACTTTATTTGCCCAAATGGTGAATTGAATGAGGGTGAGAGGTTTATCTTGATAATAGTTGACTGTCACAAGTGGATTTCTTATAGGTTCATGAGGGAGCACAACATACATAATGTCATTGTTTTTCTCAGGGAATTATTTCACAGTGAAGGGGTTCCATGATTCTCGGTAACAGTTAATGGAGTCCTGTTTGTTTCTCATCAGATGGATGTTTTTTTGCAGAAGTTTGGTGTCAGGCTTCTCACCACTGCCCTGTGTAGCCTGCAGGGGAATGGCATGGTTGAGAGGGTGAACCACATGATCAAGGAAACCTTTTGTAATGTTGCGCGGGAGACATTCCACGAATGAATTGTCGCTGTGACAGCTCCTCAAAGAAATCAAGATTGACAACATTATTCCTGGAGTTGATTAGATAAAGGTCAAGGTTGAGATAACTCAAGAGAGGAGCAGGAACAGGTATGCTAACCTAAAAAGGGTGTAAATGGTAGATTTATGTGTGGGAGAGCAGGTCAGAGTTAGGAGACCCGTTGGTACCCAAAAATCTGTTTCTAAATTTTACCCCAAGACAACGGTCATTCAGGTTTCCAAGCATTCAGTCAGAGTGGAAAATGGGAAATGGTGGAATAAAAGAAATGTGGCCAAGGTGCTAGGTGGACTAGAGTGGGATCTTCAAGACCAGTTGAATTCTTCCTTGGGTCTGGGCGGTGATGGCTCACCTGTGTTGGGGTCAAGGGCTAGTGATGGGTGTCTTGAAGGTGGGAATTCTGATGCCTCGGCAAGCGTTGGGGTGCGACCTGGGACATCTGGGATGCTCACATCTAGTGGTGACACTATTTGGATGGTGGTGATGGAGGTTGAGGTCTGCAGCAAACTGACAGAGAAGACCCTGATTTGCAGCTGAGGGGTGCAGAGAGTGAGGTTGTGGAAGATGGGGGCAGTTACTATATCCTTTCATGAAACGTTTCAGGTATCTAATGTTTTCTTTCGTTCAGGAGGCATTTAACTTTTTCATGAAGTTCTTTTTTTTATTGTCTCTTCGTATTTAGACTGTTTTTTTCTTGTTCATTTCCTGCCTGTCTTGTTATTTCTGTTGTGTGGTGTGGTACCCATGTGTGTGAGAGCAAATGTGTGTTCATTTTCGTCTGTTGTGGTCTTTTTCCTAAATGCATGTAGTTCCTTTGGGCCTGATTCACAGAACTAACTTACGTGAAATACGTAAAGTTAGTAATTTTCGGTATTCACAGAATACACTTAGCACTACTAACTTTATGTCCGCTCCCGGGCCGGAGATTCCGGCCCTGTGGCGGAATTTCCGCCTCTGGGCCGGAATCTCCGCCTCCGGGCCGGAATACCCTCATTTAGGCCGTTTGAGCATTGAAACGGCGTAAATGAGGGTATTCCGGTCCGGAGGCGGAGATTCCGGCCCAGAGGCGGAAATTCCGCCACAGGGCCGGAATCTCCGGCCCGGGAGCGGACATAAAGTTAGTAGTGCTAAGTGTATTCTGTGAATACCGAAAATTACTAACTTTACGTATTTCACGTAAGTTAGTTCTGTGAATCAGGCCCTTTGTGTTTTACTATGTTAATGGAAGACAGGTGTGTTATAGGTTTGAGATTTACTCTGTTTTGTATATCTCTTTAATTGTTGGAATGCTGCTGGGGGATTCTATTGCAAGGGTGTCTCTCTATTGGGGTTCCAGACTGTCAGCTGCACTGGGTGTCTGGAGCGATCGCTGGGAGATGCTGAGTGCTGATCCTTACAACTGTAGAGAATAAATCCTTCGTTAACTCGAGAAACTTGGGGGCATATTATCAAGAAACGGCGTTAAAATTATCGCCGCTTTAGCGGCAGAAAACTGCCGCTAAAGCAGCGATAATGGGCTTGATAATATGCCAATTCCAATAGAAGCCCATGTTCTGGTGTCAACATGGGCTTCTATTGGAATTCTCAAGGGCATATTATCAAGCCCATTATCGCCGCTTTAGCGGCAGTTTTCTGCCGCTAAAGCGGCGATAATTTTAACGCCGTACTTGATAATATGCCCCAAAGATTTCTATCTTACACGAATAATACAACACAGTGTGTTGTCTTCCTGCATAGTAATAATAAACAGAGGAAGAAGAGACCACTTCTTGACAGGTGGTGGCTGTTGTTTTTATTACTGTTGGCACTGTTGTGGCTTTTTCTTACAAAATCACTGCGATGATATAAGCAAAACAATAGCAGGGCACATCCTTAAGGTTACAAAAGGACACCATTGGAAAATATTCAGTTATCCACTGAGATAAATCTGGATCTAATTATCAGTCATCAAAATATTTACTTTCCCACAGCATAGTGAAGACCAGGGGTTTGGATTGATTGAAACCAAGTGTGAATGGAACTCCCCAACAAACCTCACAACCAGCTGCAGAGCTGAGAAGTTAAGACGTTATGTCTCTGCCATCATGTGTTAGTGACCGACAGCCTGAATTGCTGCTGATATAGTCCATGATGAAGTACTTTACATTCCTCGTAAAGTATGTTAAGTTATGTTATATTATGCTACCTGCACTTATTTGGCATCATCTGGTATTAATATGGTACACAAGTGCTTGTGACATGTCCAGGGTTTGGATTGTTTATGCATCATAGTGATAGCTAACTAAACAACAAACATATGTTGTGTTGCATTCATGAAGGTGCTATGTCAGGTAAGGTGTTAGAACAGTGTAGAGCACAACCCGATGATGAAGCATGCCATCTTGGTGGGTGAGGGTCCATGCATCCTGAAAAGGATCCTCCCTTTGGCTTAGCTGAGGTCGACATAAATAGTGGCTCATTGTGAACATCATAACAGACTACTTTACAGAATGTCCCATACTTTTGTTTATACATGAAGCTAAAGGTTTTTCTAGTACATGGAAGCCTGCCTGCCTGCTCGCTCAGAAAGTGAAGGAGATTGCCTGAACCTGCAGGAGAGACTCTCAATGAGGAGAGGCCAGCAGTGTTCCTGGTGTGAGGATCAGCCAAAAGTTGTTGACTGACTTTGGGAGCAAAGACTAAGTTGTGAGGGATCTTCAGGTCTCCCAAAGTGGCCACTGCACTGGGTGCACTGGATCGCATACAGAAAACACGCCAAGCAGTCATCTGTGCTGTCCGGCACACCTGCATTGCCCAACAGCTTGGTGCTACTGCGTCCCAACCCCCTAAAGAATCCAGAGGAGGAGTAGATGTCATCCCCCAAAGCAGGTACTGATCACAGCCTGAAGGCCATAACTGCTATAAGAAGCACAACCCCCACGTGAACCTGGTGTGGATGCAGCGACTGCCCAAAGAAGCACAACCCTGTGCTAACCGGCTGCACATCAAGCACCTGTCAGATCTTAAGGCTGCATCTGCCTGGAAGAGTGCCCACTAAGCAATCATGCCATGCTGCTCCCTCACCACAATTACAGCCCGAAAGAAACAGCTACAGCAGTCCCTGGTCAGCTGAAACGCAACTGAAAGAGTCATCCTTAAGAGTGCCTGCCAACACCTGCTGACTGCCAAAGCAAACACAGGTAATGGGGCCGAACGCAAAAAAATAAATCAGGTTCACAAACTGCATTCTTTAGTGGGAGCATGACTGTTGCCTAAACAATGCCTTTCATATGTGCATGAACTCTTGAACTGAAGTGCAAACTGCATCGAGTGAGTGGAGATTAAGTCAACTGCACTTGTGCCTATGACTAGAATCGAAGAGCTGTATGTAGGCACTATACCATCTCCTAGAATGGGACGAGGGCACAGTAGCTGGTGGATAGCTTTACTAGGCCTCATTGTTGCAATTGCAATCTTGTATCTGACCCCCATTGTATTGTGCTGTATTCATGTTTTGTTATGATAATAAAGTTAAGTGAAGGATGACTTAATTATTGTGTCTGTTGGTTGACTGTTGAGTTCTGAGCTTTTGGCCCCCACACTGCCTCCCTAAAAAGCCTTTGGCTGTTCACCCACACTACCCTAAGAGTCAAGTGTGGAAAGGGTGTACATGACCCACTTTGCAGATTCAAGTAGGAAGGACCCAAGGACACCAGCGGCAAATGACCTCAACCACCATAGTTGTTGCCCAGTTGCCCTGTTTGTCTTGTGGCCCCTTTAATAGTGCTGGACATAAGGCTTTTTGGTAGTAGGTTTGTGCTTTGGGAGAGAAGAAATGCATGATAACCAGTAGTGAACAGTGCAGGTTTTAGAACCATCAGTGTAGGAGTGTAAAACCTGTAAAAAACTTGCCAGTATTTGATGGAAACAGTAGCGAACTGTAGGTGTTTGTGACATGTCACATTCCCTAAATTCTGCTGAAGTCTTCATGCTTTGACAGAACAAATCGAAATCAATGAAATCACGTCCACAACCTAGTATTGGATTCATATAAAAATTGCAATTGTCTAATTACAGATAATGAATCCACGTTGAAATCTAGTTTTTCTCTATTCATTTAAAAATGCCTCAGTAAGGTTCAGCAGTAGGCAGCTCTAGAATGAATAGAGACTGAGTGGTCGACCTTCTGCATAAGGTCTCTCCATGGCTTATTTATTTATTTGAAGAGTTTTATATAGCACTGGCTAGACCCGGAGGTATCAGAGCGCTTTACATGAGGAATCACATGTTAGAAAATTACATTCGTTACTGGAGCATAAAATACCATTGGAAAAGACAGTGTTACACAGTAACATGAGTTCGAAGAGTATAACATAACGAGGACAAAAGGAGGCGGGGGAGGGAAGGAAACACAACGGAGAGACGAGGAAAAACTATGTCCAATGTCCAGCTGGGTGAAAAGAGTGATCTTCCCTAGCCATGTCTTATTGAACTCTTCTGCTCTAGTTTACTTATTTGTACCTGATATGTATGCATTGACTGGTAATCCTGATTCCAGGTGCAAATGTGCTGCATGACTTAAATGTTGTGTGTGTGCTTTAGCAGCACCAACCAGCCATTGTTTTATGTCAGCTGCGTCCCTTAACACAATTTGGTACACTTGTTTCGTTGCAGTTGGGTGTTGCCAAAACATAGTTGCTGTGTATTCCTGCAGAGCTATGTTGATTTTTCGGTCATCGTATATTATTGTTGCTCCCACTGTTACATGTGGTCATATTTTGAGGATATGTTTTCATCAGACTCTGTGATTGGTTTTGTTTGGTGCTCATCAAGGCACTCGCTGGATACTCTATGCAGGAGCACTTAGGGGCATATTTCCCAATGCATTGCGTTGCCCTTGCGTGGCTCTGTGCGGCTTGATAAATCTAGAGTAATATAATGCAGCGCAAATCACTTTGTTGCATTACTCTGCCCTACGGAGGTGTTCCATGGATGGAACGTGGATGTTCCACGCATCCACCCATGGATTTTGGCACATTCCCAGAGTTACCATTAGTTTTAGATCTGGGAATGCGTCAAAATGCTACGGCTCCCCACATGAGGCATAACAAGGAGAAATATCTTTATTTCTCCTCGTTTTTTCCTCTTTCTTTGTGTGCTGAGAGGAAAATGCCCAAGAGGATTATTTTTGTGCAGGAAGGTGTGCCTTCCTGCAGAAAAACAATCCTGCTTACAACGCAACACCCTTGCACCATGGTGGAAGGGTGCCTGCATTGGCCCTATGCAGCCAAGAGCACGCAAGCTTAGGGAAAGGACAGGAGTGCACTGTATAATGTTTAATACCGCGCATTCCTGCCCTTCCCCTTTCGCACAGCACGGCAAGGTGACTATCTGCATTGTGGTGCTTGAAAAAGTGATAAATGTGCCCCTTAGGTTCTTTCACGTGATGGCACTTCACATCATGGTTTGGCAAGTAGGGCATTACTCAATGCTGCATTAAATGTATGTTCTTATGTTTCTGATTTCTGCTGCATCTTTCTTGTTGCTATATTAGTTTTGCAAAAGCTCTGAATTGCTTCTGGCTTTTTCTTGCCAGTACCTTGAATTCACTAAGACAGAATCTTGTTTAGTTTTACTTTCCTGCCTTTACAATTAGAACTATTGTCTACTATGCTTAATAATATTGAATATACACATACCTTGTCACTATTTCAGAAGTCAATATTATGGTCACATTATATTTGTAGGTCAATATTTTGGGGATTGATACTGCAACATTCAATTGTTTACTTTTTGCTTAGGTTAATAATGCTATTGTGGGTGCCTCTTCCTCACTAATATTTCAAAATTTGCATTAACAGCTGCCACACATTTCTCCTCTGAAGAGGCTAGACAACAGCAGCAAGGTAGAAGGTAGAGTGTCATAAAGGAAAACTGAGGGCTTCTGGGATGATGTCAAGATACAGACATGGTGGCACTGAACTCATAACTTTAATGGCGGCATGGGAAAGAGAATTTGGGGCTAGTATGATGAAATGATTGGAAGAAATAATGCAAAGACTAAGAAATATCCCCTGAGAAAGATTAAGAGTCATAAATAAGAAGTGGCGACCATGCCAAATTTGGTATACATGTGTCAACCATCGCCCCCTGTATTACCTCGTTGTCATAGTGTGGATTAAGACGTGCGTGTAATTGGTAAGATGAAGCAAAGACAGATGTAGAGAGTGCAGTTGAAAGAGGTCTTCTCTGACATAAAAGATAGGAACCAGGCTCATGGCCTCTTGTCCAAGAAACACTGTGCAGAAAAAGAAAATGATGATAACAATTTGTTATTGTCATTTTATTTTTCCTGGTTGCAATGCTCTGAGAGCAGTGAGGCGACTCTCCTCCACCTTAGCGGAGGAGCCGCCGCTGGATTTGAGTAAATAAGATTAGATTCATAATTTTAGATTGCCCATAAAATCTGTCTAATAATTTTCTACCGAATAAAAGTTTTAGGGGCAGATTTACAAGAACTGGTGCATCTCTGCATATTTGCAGAGATGCGCCAGTTCATTTGCGTGACGGACAAATAGCCTTGCGCCACCATGGATGCGCCGCATTTACAATGCGGCGCACCGTGGCGCAAGGACAAACAGATGCGGAACGCATCTTCTGTCGGAAAGGCAACGCATTGCTGGAGTTGTGTCGTAAGCACGACGCAACTCCAGCAATGGTCAGGAATGCCTATTCATGCTGCGTCACTCCTTATGCCTGCTTCAAGCAGGCGCAAGGTTTTGACGCAGTGGCGTCGTAAAAGTCACTCAGTGAAATCTTGTAGATTTCACTGAGTCACTTTCACGAGGCTTCCTCGCGACGGAACGCCCACCCTGCATACATTATACCTGATGCAGGTATAATGTAGTGCAGGGCTTTACAACGTGACGCATCTCCCTAGATGCGTCACGTTGTAAATATGTCGCATCGTGGCGCATTGTTTACAACGCCGCTGCGTCACAGAAGTGACGCAACGGCGGCGTAAAGTTGGCGCAAGGGGCTCGTAAATCTGCCCCTTCTTTTTTAATGAATAGTAGGCCCAGAGAATGCCATTCTCTTTGTTCATTGTTGTACGGCATGTGAGAGTACACCTCAAGTGTGGTGGACGCAGCAACTGAAATACCTCGGATTGACTGGAAATCTGCTTTTGTGTGTGAAAGCTACACTTGTATGCAGGATTTATTATGGAAAACAATTGGGCTTAATGTTTAACTTCTTAAGGCAGTCCTATAAGGTTTTTATAGAGCCAGTGATTCAACAGCCCTAAACAAATATTGAGAACCCGATGAAATGATGAAACAAATGGAAACGATGCCTAAATGAAAAGTAGCATATCAATAAGTGCTATATAAATTAAGGAAAAAGAAGCTAAATAAATTATAGGACACTATGATACTAATGAATGGCGATAAATCACATTCGAAAATAAGTTCAAATAAATCACATTACATTCCTTTACCTATTAGGGCATCCCATCACATGCGTAGAAATAAAAGTATCACTTCTTTAAACGATAGGGCTTAAGTCAATCACTGCACACCATTTCTTAATAAAACATTCTATTGATGGAATCGGATGTCATGAATAATGGATAGAATGAGGTTAGGCAAAAAGATACCTCATTAAACAATGGAATCCCAAAGAACGTATATATATACTGTTTGCATGACTGAGCTCCAATTAATGATTAGGTACCCTGTTAAATTAAAGAACCCCATGAAAATTGAAGACCCCCCTGTTAAAAGACAGGACTCACTTAAATTTAAATGCAACCATTTGAATTATAGGATACCTCACAGAATGAGACGACCCCGAAGAATGCTTGTGCAATGGGATCCCCACTCTCACCTATCAACTCTGTGGTCCCAGAGCCATTGGACCAAGCTGTCCACTTGAACCGGTGCTTGCCGATCTCCTGCACTCTGCAGGTATAGCGCCCCTGGTCTGTGCGCCGCAGGTTGAACAGCTCAAGTCTGTAGGTCCTCCTTGCTCGCTCCTCACGCAGGTGCAGCCTCTGCCTGTTGGCTGGATTGCTGTAATTCCCATAGTACTGGACAGCCCCAAATTTGTTCATTTTGATCATGATGTGCTCCCGGCCAGGTGACCTGGAGAAGACCCAGCGCACGGCCAGTAGGTTCTCGGGCCGCTTCTTCTGGGAGACATGGCAGATAAGAGAAGCGTTTCCTCCTTCAAAGAGGTGCACCGAAGGCCCAGGAGAGACAGTGACATTCAGGCTGTTCCACACACCTGCAGAGGAGAAGACAAAGAGCTGTAGTCTTGACTGTTACATATGTGCTGTCCCCAGTGACCCCTATTCCTGGGTATACAGGCTAAAGGGACACACGCCCAGCACCAATTCCCATCTCCCTCATCGTATTGACACAGGAAATCTGAGAGCGTCCTCGCTGATTGGAGGTCCCATCCCACCACCTCCGATCCCTTGAATTATCTACCCTAGGTACAAAAAAGTGCCCTATTTCTGACGCTTACTGAATGTCATCCAAATAGGCGAATAGTACAATGTTTTTTTGGCCAAGACGATCCCACTGATTGCTGCTCCCCTGTTTGCATAGTTCACTCTTGCAGTGGCAATTAAGTATCCAAACAACATGTTTCTACCACTGCCATCTCTTCTTCCCCCACCAATTCCTGCCTGCCACCATCTTCAAGTTCCACATAAAGCGAGTGTTATGTCAAACCAAAAAGAGGCGCGCGTCATCTTATAATATTACTAGTTCTTGACATTATTCATCTTATAACCTATGTATTTACTGTAAAAAATAATGTAACTCATTCTCCATATTTAATCCACATACTTACCACTTATAATATGGAACATTATGCAATCTACAAAATCATATCAAAACATTGGGCATTACTATCCAGGGTAGAAGGCCTGAAGGATGTCATTTCTGAGAGACCATTAATCACATATAAAAAAAGACAAAACTATCAGAGGCAAGATTACTAAGAATTATCTACTACCAATGAAAAATGCACAGGGTGACGGTAACCGACAATCAAAGGATTTTATGCATATTCAGAATGCAATATGTGTAAGTTTTGAAGTAATAGTGTGTTTATATCCTCTACTTGTGACATTTAGCAACATCACAAGATGGCGCCTGTTTTTGGTTTGATAGAACCGTCTACATATGTGGAACTTCAAGATGGCAGCTGGTGAAACTTACATGTTTGCTAACGCTCTAGTCAAGAAACCACCAATGAGGGATTAGTGTTGGCCTTTAAAAGGTTGTGATTGAATGGATGACTGTTTTGCTTCCGGATGGATGGGCGTTAGTGTACGGAGTCAGAGTGCGCACAGGAAAATACTTTACGAGGTAGAGGAAGTATAGCTGATTCGGGTGCACAAAGTTTGCATGTGAGGGGGAGAAAGGGGAAAAAATATTTGTAATTGTTATTGTTTGAATATGAACATTGAGATGATAATGTTAAGTTAAACTTAGAAGGAGTGGTTAATACTGCATGCCATGAATAAACAAGTTGTAAAAGAAGTTCTGTCCCGTAGGTGGACGCTTGGCACATGCTATATTGTTTTCCAGTGAGATGAAGAGATAGTTTAAGATGGCGCCTTTGGGTGGATTAGGTTATGGAAGATTTAAGAGGAATGATGCAGAGCTTGACATTTCTGAGAATGTAAATTAGGGTAACGTGGGCTTCCTTTGAAATTGTCAGTTTTGAATTTATGAGTGGGGGCATTGAACATCTGTTTTTATGTTTATTGCCCATATTTTTGGGACTTCCTATGGCAATACTAATCATGAATAAAAACAGAAATTAATGAAGTTAACTGCATATGAAAACGTACACCAAGATGTAAGTATTAATATAATGATGAGATGGAGATGGTGACGTCGAATATAGCATGTATTATTTTTAAAAACTGTGATGCAATATATATTATCATATTGGTTTTTACAATAGAACTCACGAATTTTCGAGTACACATGCAGGTATTATTTGTTGATTAAATTGTTGAATATTTAGGGATATGAACTAATTGTGATACAAGAGATGAATTTGTGTGGTCTTCCCATTAACTGCAATACATATTTTATGAACAGTAATTATGGATATTTATGACCAATTAATGATGCAGAAGATTGCACATGAATGATTAATTAATGATTATGATGTAATGTACTCACAGTAGAACACCAAAATGTCTCTTTTCTTGGTTTGGTTTTAATGTAAAATTCTGTTATGTTTTTTACAGCCCTGATGAAGTCCTCTGTTGGGCCGAAATACGTTGGCAGGTCTGTCACTGTTGTTTTTTATATAAACTAAGAAGCAATGAAGAATAAAGTCCAATTACGCCTTTTTAATAATTGGTATTTGAGTCTCCTCATTTGTGTGGCAAAATATTGGAAAATTGTCTCTGCACCATGGACTTAGGACATTTATAGATGTGATCGGCAAATCATAAATGAAATTTGATTATTTTTTTTGGGTGCTCCCCTTTTGCATGATTATCTTTGGGTGTGATTAAGGATGTTGTAGAGCAGATCAATGCTGGGTTCTAAGCACCAAATTGACTGAAACTAGAATTTACACCTGTGCGGTAGAATGTAGACATTGTTGCCTAAGATTTTAGGTTTAGAACAATATTTACTGTAGATACAACATTTCGAACCAGTTCATCCTCATTCTGATAGCTTTGTGGTCCACGCCGGATCCTCGTGTTGCCCTTCAGGACAATTTCACTTTGGGCACATCAAAGAAATCAAACGTTGGAGAAAGTCCTCTGCGCTCCCATGCTCCTCTCTTCTGAACTCACATCTTCTGTCGCTACGAAAAGTCACTCGGTAACAATTCACTATTCTTACAAAAAAAGTTTTTGTCACAAATTTCAAAGGGTGATAGGCACCAAATATTTGTCTGTTAGGAAAAATAAATTTATGTTTAATTTAGAATTAAAAATAATGGATTAAAATAGTTGTAATATGATCTGCAATTGTTGCATGTGTTTCTCTCTGTGACAATTCAGTTGAATACTGTCTACTTCAGTACCCAGAAGGAGTCTTTGTTTTCTTCTGCTGCATCAAGAGAGGACATGCAATAAATAATTCTGGCTGCAGCCTGAAAAGTATCAGGCAAAATTTCCATTACACAGTTGTAATCTAGCCTAATTTCGGTAATATTGAGGTATGCTTGTTACGTAAATTGCCAGATTACGCCATATGTTCGCAGCAAAACTTTGGTGAGAGTGCGAAGGAACAACATGAACAACAAGAACGCGAGCAACTCCTATTTGTGGCATTTGTGTCTTTTGTGCTATTTTGTACTAGCAATTAACGCATCCTTGTCTCG
This sequence comes from Calotriton arnoldi, assembly GCA_963921515.1. Lineage (NCBI taxonomy): Eukaryota > Metazoa > Chordata > Amphibia > Caudata > Salamandridae > Calotriton > Calotriton arnoldi. The sequence continues at coordinate 179,718 of CAWUFW010014941.1, forward strand.
AAAGTGGCCGTTTTTGCTTTATGCATAATTATGAGTCATTTTGCATAATTTGTAATACATTTTGTGTAACTATGGAAAAGCAAATTAAGAGAAATTTCGCACATCCCTACTGAAAAGGAGGCTTTGGCTGTTCAGGTCGCAATGTAATAATGTGATCTATAATCTTTTTAGGTCTGCCGTTGGCTAGGCCTTTTGATTATACTAAACTTATATGTATAATGGGCCTCATTTGTGAAAAGTGTTGGATCGCTGGACAAAAACAGCGATGCAGCACTTTTCAGTGCGCACTCCTTGCGACACCATGGATGCACCGTATTTAAAGTACGGTGCTCCATGTCGCATGGGTTGAACAGATACATCAGGAATCCTGATGTATCTGTTAGCGCAGTAATGACACATTGCTGGAGCGTGTCGCAAAAGAGGCGCAACTCCAGCAATGTGTCATTACACATGGGTGAGTCCCATGTAAAAGGGCCTACATCACTCCTTACACCTGCTGTGCAGCAGGCGTAAGGATTTGATGCAGGGAAGTAATAGAAGTGGCGCAGTGAAATCTCATAGATTTCACTGTGCCATTTCTACGAGCCTTTGTTGCATGGGAACACCCACCCTGCATACATTATACCTGACGCAGGTATAATGTAGCGCAGGGCTTTACAAAGTGACGCATCTGCCTAGATTACCAGTCCTCTCCAACTGTTAGCATTTTTAATGTTGTTAAGTGAAGTGCCATTTTGCCACTTGCCCTTGTGGCAACAGGGTTACATGTGCTACTAGAAGGATCACTATAGCACCTCGTCTGCTGGATGCTGCCTATGCGGTTGCCTCTACTACCCTACCCTAGAACAAACCCTGAAAAGAGACTACACTTGTCAACGGTTTATGCAGATCATTGATTAACACACTAACCAGGGGAGAACTGAGTATACAACGCTGTGCGAACTGTCCATCACTCATTCTAACTACGATCCATTTCATGAGTGAAAGCGATTTGATAATATTTATAAGAAATGTTGGTTTGATTGACAGAGCAAGCAGTGAGCAGATTAGTTTTACCCTACTTATGATGTGTTGTTTCAAGAGGGATGTTCCTTAGTTTTGTAGGCCTGTTTTCTATGTGGTTCGAAATAATCCTTTAATCTTCAAAAAATGTAAAAGCGTTTACATGGTCCTGCATACAGCAGATGGCTTTTGCACTGTGCAACTAAACGAGCAAATATATCAGCTTTACTTATGCAAATAGTTTCCCTATCGTGCTCAGTAAAAGAAAATTCAGCATGTATCTGGGTTCCGCAAATTTCCTTTTAGTTATATATACACAAAGACCCATCCCATTGCCCCTCTAGAATACCAGTCTCTTGACCGATAGTAGGTATTGGCAATATTTGGGCCAGCATGGTGTTCTACCAGTTGGGATTATGGTTCAATAAATAGTATATAAAACCTAGTTTGGGCACCTCTTTTCTTAAACCTTTGTTTTCAGTAATCACATCTTTAGTAGGGACTCCCCAAAGTGGCTTGTCAGAGGTTTTGCGAGGCTTGGAACAAAAAATGTAATGCAGGGCTCTCTGGGCGCTTTTTCTTTTTTTTTGCCATGTGCTAGAAGCACCTGTTTCTAGGTATTAAAAATGTACCTGGAGGAAAGAGAGAACAAAGAAACTGGCACGTTCTAGTGGGACTGCCACACAGGCTGCTTCATTAATAAAGCCAGTGGGCCTGCTTTTATTTACATTTCTGAAGCAGAAAAAGTATGGGTTCTGGGGCATACTGCCTCCTCTGTTTTCCCCTTGTGGCAGTAGTGTTTCCTGGTAGAATCAGACCAGGATGATTGTTAACACTTTTGGTGCCACTGATCAGAAGACAATATGTAAATGTAACAGTTCCATTGATTGAGTTGCATACAAGGTGAGGGTTTCAGACAGGATACTATTGTAATTCTAGCTACAGCCTGCCAAAGTTCATTGATGGCCCTAACATGAGCACCATCTTTAAAGACCCCTCTTTTCTCTTTTTTCAGATGGCTCAATCATCTCCTGGTGACGTCCAACTAAGCCACAACCTTCTGGTGTTGCTTGTCTGCCTGTCCAGATGGGAGCTGGATTGGCACTTTGGGCTGGACTCTGCCTTGAATATAGCTGATCTCTTTGTGGAGTGGTATAGTGGCAAAATGGGGAACAAATATGAACTGGAATGGGGCTCTGACCGACTGCCAGCTGCTGAGATTATACGGAGGTATTCCACCTATTACCTTTCAAACTTGCTCAGTGCGACACTCTAAAAGCAACCAGTATGGCCAGATGTGCATCCCATGGTCACTATGTGACAGGAAACAAGCAATACGTGACTGACGAGGACTAACTAAACCAAAACTAGTCTAGGATTGCTTGCGCTCCCAGTCGAAAAGGGGCTTAGCTTGACAATGTTCTGGCTGGATTGTTCCCATTGATGCAGGATCAAGGCTGATTTCCATAAAGCTGTTCTCTGCCTGGGGTGGCATAGGATGTGAAAAACCATGGCTTGAATGCAACACTTACCGATACCAGTCGCTGAGGCCATTTGCAAGCCATTTGCCATCATCTATGTGTTTCCCTCATTTGTCTCTTGAACTATTGCTTTAGAAAAATACATTGAGATACAAATCAATGGTTTCCTTAAAAACCTCATTATCTGGAAACCATTTACAGGAGGGGTTCAGTGGTAAAATCAGTCACACTCACAATACCTTCCAGAACTATATGTCCTTTATGAAAGAGCAAACTATAGAAAGTATTTAGGATGCTCTCCCTAAAAGAACCCATCCTACCTTGGGATTCAAACAGTTTGCATTTGTGGGGTGTAGTATAACACTACTTTAAACCAAAGCGTTAAGTCCTTAAAGTAATTGACAATGAGGTACAACTCCATTCTATTGTATTGACCTCAAACTCATTTTCCATATCTTTCAGACTTGAAAGTTCCAAGAGGAACAAAAGACATGCTGGCTGATTTCCTTGGCTGGTTTCCTGTCGAACCTTACATTAACTCTTAAGATAAACCGCAAGGCAATATTCATTCATAACAAGGACCTTCTGCTCGAAGGACAGATTGGATCGGACCTGCCTAGTGTGAACTAAATGTTACATCTTCTTGATATCCACAACAGACTGTTTAATTAGCAGTCAGTGGGTCAAATGTATCATGTTTAATATATTTTGTAACCCTATACTTCAATAATTGTTATATGAAGCACATTAAACAAATTAAAAAAGGTACAAAACGCTTGACTGTTCTGTATCCTAATAAAATAGAGTGGAGAGCTCCCTCACTTTTGAGTTGATAACCTCATTATGTGGATGGTGATCATTACAACCAACCAGCAGATTGACTAAATTATCTATTGATACAGACACAAGTGGAGATGAAGAGGAAAATGACACGTACATCCTCCAAAATATTAACACATCTAATCACAAAAGAGTACGGTGTATCAAGAGAGAGTGCTGAAGAGCACTGTATTTCGTATTAAATATTCCTAGGCATTCTTCAGGGCTAACAAAGGTAAAGATAGTAAGTCCCTGCTAACTGATGTTTGGCAGATTGGAGAGAGCAATGTAGGTAAACGGACAGGCGTGCCTCCTTGACGAATGTGTGACTACAGGAGCCGTCCACCCTGCATCTGACCATGTTGTAAAGCACTCACCTACGTTGGTTGGTCATCTCTTTGCAGGCAAGGTAGGAATTCCCTGTGTCACTTGCATGTGGAAGTGTTACGTCAGTTAGGAGGGATTTACTTTCTCTACCTTTGTTAGCCCTGATGAATGCCCTAGACCGTGTATCAGGCTAGTTTATGGGCAGAAACATGTTGGTAGGTTAATAGTTGTGAGGGTCACAATGCCTCTCAGCAAAAATCATAGATGTGAGGGTCTTAGTGCCCAGAAACATCTTTTTCAGTTCTTTCAACCATACCTAGGGTGCCTAAGAATAAAGTAAATTCCTATGGGGTTACCCTAAGGTATTTTTATGTAGATCCCTGTAATTATCCCGGAATTTTGTATCAAGAAGTCACTCATGCTCATGAGGTTGAGTCTACCCTGCTAGTACCATCTTACCAAGGTATGATGAAGCATGCCACATTACGTGGGTGAGGCTTCCTCATCCAGAAAAACTGGATCTGGTCTTTCCATCGAGGGATATTAAATACCGAATACAGTGTTCTTCCGCACTCTCTCTTGATACACCATACTCTTTTTGATTAAATAGAATATCAGTTGAGACATCAGTGCGATTCAGCTGTTCGTCTGCCAAAGTTATTTTCCTGCCAATAATATCTGTTTAACTTTGTATTTGACCTAAGAAAACTGTGCTAGCCTCTCCCATATGATCTCATGACCTCCATTGTTGCGAACTGTACAAAGCTCAAGGGGCAGTGAAAAAGTTTTTTTATTTTTTTATTTTATTTTATTTTATTCCAGACAGAAACAGAACATTACAGACAATCAATAGCATCTCATAATGGTTTACATTTTTTTTCAATTTCAATGCAAGGAGTCTGAACATAAACACATCACATTTACAGCTTATTACGGACATGACCAGTGGGTGTTCCTTTACTTGTGGGCCAACGTGGCTTATCTCTGCCCTCGATCAAATGTGTATATACTGTATCTGATTCTATTACCGAAGGATCTAGTCTCAGCCTCAAACAGTTCGACCCCCTATACGGTGTTGACCAGTTCCATCAGGTCAAGTGCTCATTTGTGTTGTTTGTAGGAATTGGACTAGTGGTTCCCAGAAATCCCGAGGTCTAGAAGCCTGTGGTAATTCTTCTGCGTAAGTTTCCAGTGTCTCTCTGCAGTAAGTCATGTCTGTTAACCAGTCTTTAAGCCTGGGGGGTCGTTTACTGCCCCATCTCATCGCTATTCGTCGTTTAGCAAGTAAGAGTGCTACAGCCAGGAGTTTCCGTCTCTTGATTTGTTTAAGTTTCCAGATCCCCAATAAGCAAATAACTGGTTTGTTTGGGATGTGCTCGGCTAGCATTGTCGTCAATGTGTCAGTGACATTCTGCCAGTATTGGAAAAGTTGGGGGCATGCCCACGCCATGTGTAAGAAATCCGCACTAGGTGCATGGCAACGTACGCATTTATCGTCTGTTCTGAGACCATATTTATGCAACTTAACCGGGGTGTAGTACGTCTGGTGTAGGAATTTAAAATGTATGATGCGTAAGTTGCCATTTGATGTAAGTAGGTGTAATTGTGTGCAACTATAATCCCAGTCACTTTCATCAATTGTGTCTCCTATTGTATTTACCCATCTTTGTAGTGACTTGTTGGGGCCTTTCCTCTGCTCCTCTAGCGATGCATTATAGAGGCGCGCAACTAGTTTTTTGCGTGTGGGTGCTGTGAATAAAATCTGTAATGCTCTAAGCTGCTGTGGTTCCTCCGGGAATGAGGTATATAGGTCTTTAATCGCTGGACGCAGTCTCAAATAGGCAAATATTTTAAGGGGCGTTTGGTGTGCGCATAGTGTCGGGTCGGTTCTGGATATAAACTGGTTATGCAGGAACATACTACCCATGTCCGTTAGTCCCATTTCTTCTAATAAATGAAACATTTTCTTTTCTTGCGTGACTGAAATTCGGGGATGGTTAGCTATGGGCATTGCTGGGGCGTACAATGGGAGTTTCTGTGCACTGTATGCAAGCGTGTACCAAGCTCTGGACGTGCCCTGTACTGTTTGTATCTTATCTCTCGGCGTGTATCGTTGGGGATCTATAATATATGCTGTCAGGGTGTCTGTGTGCACGCTATCTTGCTCCGCTGCTATATGTGGAATATGTGCATGTGGGTGCAACCAATAATGCGCATGTTGCGCTTGTGCGCAATAAAAATATAATTGAAAATCCGGTGCTCCAAACCCTCCCTGATGGTACGGTTGTGTTAAGATGTTCCAGCTGATTCTAGCATGTTTCCCTGCCCATGTCAATCGTTGCAAAGCAGTCCGCAATCGTGTAAAAATCGCTTGTGTTAGCCAAATCGGTATATTCCAGAATAAATAGAGAAATCTGGGTAAGATTATCATTTTCTGTATGGCTATTCTATCAGCTAATGACAGGGGCATCTTAATTCATTTGTCTACTTGGTCGTCAAGTTTGAACAGTGCCTTCCCATAATTTTCTCTAATCACTATTTCTGGATCCCGATGTATCCAGACTCCCAGGTATTTCACCGGGTCTGTATTCCATTTTAGTGGGTAATCAAGAGTGGGGCGTGTTGTGTTTGCTGTTAGCGGTATTACTACCGACTTATCCCAGTTTATTTTGAGGCCTGAGTAGGCTTCGAATCTAATATATTCCTAATAAGTGGGTTGAGATATGTATCTGGTTCTCGTGTGTATAACACCATGTCATCGGCGTATAAAGAAATACCAATGGGGCGGAGACTAAACTGTAAAGCGGAGTTGTAATGGTGTTGCCTAATTTTGCAGGCTAACGGTTCTAGTATTAATGCAAATAAAATTGGGGAGAGTGGACATCCTTGTCTCGTTCCGCGGCTTATTCCAATCGGGTCGGATGTGACCCCGTTTATTCGCACTCTGGACATGGGCTCAGTATATAGCAATTCTATCCAGCGTATAAACGGCTTGGGAAAACCCATTTTACCCAGGACTGTGAACATGAATTTCCACTCCACCGAGTCGAATGCTTTCGCCGCGTCCAGCAAAGCCGCGGCTTCCGGCATATCTGGGTTTAAGCTGTGATACATTGCAAAGATTGTGCGTAGGTTTTGTGATGTTGATCTGGATGGAATGAACCCAGCCTGGTCTGGTAGTACTAGGGAGCATAGAAGGGGTTGTATTCGTTTAGCTATTATTTTTGCTAAAATTTTAACATCTATGTTTATGAGAGATAACGGTCTATATGAATCGCTCTTCGTTAAATCCTTATCAGGTTTGGGCAGTGCTATCAAGAGGGCCTCACGTAACGACATTGGAAGCAGCCCTTCCTCATAGGCTTCTTCATACATTTCGGCCAAATAGGGTATCAATAGGTCTCTAAATTCTTTATAAAATTCGCCTGGGAGGCCATCTAACCCTGGTGCTTTGTTATTTGGAAGTGAGTTGATGGCCTCGCGCAGTTCATCCTCTGTTATATGGTGACTCAATTGCTCTCTTCGCTCATCGGACAGCCAGGCTAGCGCAATATCTTCCAGGTAGTCAGATATTCCTTCCGTAGAAGCTACAGTTTGTGTGGCGTAAAGTTGTGCGTAATATTTTGTGAAGCATTCTAGGATAGAAGGAGTGTCATATAGTGGGATATCGTGTTCATTCGTGATTTGTGTGATATAGGAAGTAGTGTGCGCAGGTTTTATTTTATATGCTAGGGCTCGTCCGGGTCTACTTCCCTCTCCATAATTCCTTGCTATGTACTTACGCGAGATATATTTTATCTCGTCCTCTGTAAATTTATTAAATGTATCTATTTTCCCCCGTATATCCGCTAGCAATTTTGGATCTGGTGTGGCAGCATATGCTGTCTCCAAGCATCTGATATCCCGTTCCACCATAGTAAGTTGTTGTTGGATGTCCTTAAGTATGCCTGCGTGTTTACTGATGCAATGGCCACGTATGGTGGTCTTGAAAGCCTCCCACACTGTGCGTGTGCTGCTCACAGATCCCGTATTTTGGTGAAAATACTCCACAATAGCTTGGCGTAATTCACTACGGTAGACCTGGTCTGATAGTGCCGATGGATGTAGTCTCCATGTGAATTGTCGTGGGGTATGTGTAGGGATAGCTAGCGTAAGCCGTACCGGGGCGTGGTCGGACAGTGTTTTGGGTAGATGCTCCACTTCTGTCGTCCACGTGCTAACCTCCTGTGTGGTTAGCCAATAATCTATCCGAGACCAAGTGTTATACGTTGTTGATGTGCAAGTGCCTTCCTTACGTCCTACATGTCTCAGTCTCCAAATGTCTACTAAGGACCACTCGTCCATTCCCTCTCTAAGCATCTTAGCAGCTTTCCTGCCATATCTCTCATTCCCAGTTGATCTGTCTAGAGCGGGGTCTAGACAAGTGTTAAAATCCTCCCCATACAATGGCTCTGGGTTGTAAGTCGCGTAATTTAGCCCTAATGTGCTCATGGAACGCTGGGTCATCAGTGTTTGGACCATATACTGTTACAATCGTGAGATCTGTGCCACCAAAATTGCCTCGCACTATGATATATCTACCCTGAACATCTTTAATAGTTGCGACAGGAGTAAAAGGAGTATTTCTCTTAATCAGTATCATAACACCCCTGGCGTAATTAGAATAGGAGGCCGCCACCCGGTATGTTGCCCATCTATGCCCTATATTGTTCTCTCTATATTCTGGTAGGTGAGTCTCTTGGATACAAGCAACATCCACTTTGTGTCTATCAAGGTAGGTTAGTACTTTACGAATTTTCTGTGGGTTTTGGAGCCCACGAACATTCCAGGTCAAGAGCGTCATCTGCCGCTCACTATTCTGCCTGTCAGCCATGTCGTCTATTGCTAAAACTCCCTGTCTGCTGGTGCCCTGGATGTAGCATTGGGGCAAATGGATGTTCGATTGTCTGTCTGTCTCCGCCTGGTATTTTCTGGTTTTCACCCCTCACCCCTCCCCCTCCCTCCTCCCACTCCGCTAATCTCAGGACAGCGAAGACATCCCCAAATATACATAACATAACTTGTAACCCCATCCCTCTTATACGAATTAAAAAAAACAATTTAAACTGTTGTGGTGTACACCAGGGGGCGGAAGTTGCCAGGCTCAGTATTCCCTCGAGGTATCTTACAAGGGGACGCCCTACTTAACATTTTGTTGCACATTGAGCTTCAAGCTCGTTACAGTACCAGCTCTTGCTCCATATCAGCCTTGTCGCTCATTGTATATAGTCTGAACGTATAATTACCCTCCCAATTCTCAGTCAGTGATACGTCGCCAGTTCTCCATGGTACTTATCTGTTTTGCGATTCCACTCTTCATCAGATAACTGCCGGTGTTCATAGTTCCTATACTTCCCCCAGTTAAGCGGGATGTGCAGCCTTAGGATATTGGTCTCTATGATCTGGCACCATCTCGGCCTTTCATAGCCGTCTACTCAAACTGTATTCCGTCATCTCTCACTGACTGCAGTGGGCTCCGTTGTTAGTTCCACCAATTGCAAAAGGCGATGGCCCTTACTCCACATCTGATAGGGCCGGTTGGTCTCCTTGTCTGTCTCTGGGCGATCTCCGCCGCGTGCTTTGTGCCTGTTTCAACTGCAGGTATTTCATGAGCTCTTTAGGTTCGTTGTAAATTTTTGTTGTTCCGTCGTCAGTTACCTTTAGTCTCGCTGGGTACAGCATTGCATATTCGATCTGTAGATCTCGCAGTTTTTGCTTTGCCGGGCCAAATTTCCTCCGCGCTTCCTGTACCGTCTGTGTGAAATCTGGATATAGAGCTATTTCCATGCCTTCATGGCGTAGATTCCCCAATTCACGTGCTTTGTGCAGGGCCGCATCTCGGTCTCTAAAATTGAGTATCTTGGCAATTATGGGTCTCGGCCTGGTTTCCGGAGGTGGTTTGGGGGCCAGAGATCTATGCGCCCTCTCGACTATAAACACGTCCGAAAAGGTATCTCTTCCTAACAGAGTGATTAGCAGCTGCTCCACATATCTCTCCATCGGTCCAGTGTTGGTGGTTTCTGCTATTCCCATCAAGCGTAGGTTGCTTCTTCTTGACCTCGCTTCTAAATCTTCTGCTTTAGCCATCAGCACCGCTAATTGTTTGTCCATTTTATTCTGTTTAGTATCCATCTGATTATTGACATCTTCCACATCTGATATTCGGCGTTCTGCCATATCTATTCTCTCTGTATGGCGGTCCATTCTCTCGGACATGCGATCGACTCTGTGTGTTAGTGTGTCAATCTTGCCATCTATGTTAGAGAGTGCAGTTTGGATTGTGGCAAACATGGCCTGTACGTCATCATTTGTCACGCCTGTATGTGTCATCGCAGTCGTTGGATGTTCTTCTGTGACGTTCTCTGTTGGTTTTTTGTCTGGTCAAAAGTGAGTTTTGGTTGATTTTTATCTGTTTTCCCCATTGTCAGACGTTAGGTATCCCCCGATGCAGGCTCGTATATTCCAGTGGTAGGCCCCGCCCCGGCGAGCCACCGACTATGGCGCCGTCCGTTGGCCCTCTTCGACTTGTAGTTTGGCACCCGGTGGGTATTTATTCGTTTGGTACCACAGTTAGACTGCGTATCCTTCTAGGTTCGCTTCGGCTTCCGTGTTTCGGTAGCATTAGTGCCAGAGTTAGTCTCACAGTGTGGTATTGGGGGTGTCGGTTAGGTGGATTCTCCCTTGGCAGCTCACCCGCTCCTGTTCCGCGGATAGTTATTATTAGTTCTCAGTGGGAGGATCCCACCGATGATTCCGCCGGTCCCCGCTCTGTGCCGCTGCGCAATCACAGCCGGTCCCAGCCGGTGCACCTGCAGAGCCCGTGGGTCCCCCCGCAGTCAGCTTCCCAGCCGAGGTCTCAGTAAATTGATAACGCGCCAATACACGGCGCGCCGGGCACAGGCCGCAACAGGTGACATCCCAGACATGCTCCCTGCGTACACCACCACTGACGCGTCCTCGCCTCAGTGAGATGCGTCGGAGATCGGCCGTCAGTATTACTCTCCAGCCACAATGCGCCCTGGTATGCGGATTATGATTCTATTCCCTTCAAATTTGGAACAATATCAGCGCTGCCCTCCGCTACGCAGTCTGCACCGCGCGCCGGTGCGTATCATTCATCGCCTTCTCTCACCTTCCGATTGCAGGCTGTTGTCTTCACAGTCGGGGGCCGCCAGACACCAAGCCCGTCCCCCAGTTATTTAATTGCGTGAGAATTCTCTCCGTTTCAGGGCTCCGGACCGGACGCTCGGCTGTCACCCCACCGGCCGACGTGCCGTACGTCCTGGATACGTAAAACACTCCAGCCCGGCGTCCGGTTGCCGCGGCGCGCTTTAGGCCACAGATACCTCCAGTTACAATGCAGCGATTCCAGGGTGTTTGAGGGCCATTCTAGCAGTCGATTTCAGCGAGCGTTTGATTATATTGGAGTGGTCTGTTGATGCGAGTTTTATCGGCTCATTTGTGCAGGCTGTTCTGATGTTTCTGCGGGCATCCGAGAGGAGCTCTTTCAGCTTGCGTCCATCTCGTAGCTCGGCTAGCTCCGCCCCGGGGCAGTGAAAAGTTAGCCACGTTGTTTCAAAGAAGTGAACATCTTCCACGAGAGCAATAATTTTAAATTAACCCAACCTTTCTAAATGTTCAAAGCACAAACTTGTGAAGTCGTGATTTGCAACTTAAAAGCTTTTTTAATATTAGTTTACATACAAGGAGTTAGTGGACAGTCTCTCGCCAAAAAACTCTTGGAGAGAATAAAATGTGCCCTTAGCAGTGGGTAGGCCCGGTGAAAATAAGATTGTAACATGGTGTGTTGCTCATGCAAGATGTGTATACAAGTGTGACTTACACAAACGTCAGTGTACGGCTGTAATACCATGTGTGGTCAGTTAATCTCAATATTGGACCATAACACCATATGCGGCTCATGCAGGTGTATCATAGGCCAGTAACACAATTTAAGACTCGGACAGCATCGATATCAACACATGCTCTGAATAGGACCATCGTACTGCTTACGACTCAAGTATCTCAGTAGAGTAATACAATATTTGACAAACACATGCTGTAATATCATGTATGGCTCACAGAGGGTCAGTATAGGTGCGAGACTTAAAGGTGGCTTTCAGTAAGCAGAATGGCTAAACAGATTTTACCAAATAGTGTCTTACTGTTCCCACCAACTCCAACTAAATTAATGATGAACAACAAAGAGAAAATTTTTTTGGCAAGATAAACCATTTTATTTTAGCAGTAGGCCAAAACTGTCTCTTCTGGACGAGTGTGGAAGGCAATATTATTTAAACATTGCAAGAAAACCCAATAGAAAATAAAGAATTAATATCCAGTATTCCCACACGTAAAGTAAAATTTGATAAACATAAAACCTAAATTGGAATTTAAAAATAATCTACAGGAAAACACAGGATAATTTAAACAAACAGTAAATATGTTTCATACGTTCCTAAACAGCATGTCCTAATTTCGAGAATATGTCCAAACAGTAAAGAAAACTCGAACTGTAACCTCGGGAAACCTCACAAACTTTTAAGAATTGGCAAAATGAAATTCTAATTGTTGTCTTTACAAGAAAATTTAAAATTAGAACGGGCAGGCCAGTTGAGATCAATCAAGCAGCTTGGACCAGCTCAGGGAGCACCTTGGGCAAATTGGTGATGAGGATACAGAAGTAGGGAATTCTACATTCAGACAGTAGTTCTAGAAGATGAAACACCCTTCTGTTCAATTCTCATTGCCGAGTTCAGGTGGATTTTAGCCAGCCTTGTCTTTTGGCTGTTCCAGCTGAAAGTTCTAGTTCTTTTCCGGTGTTTCTGCACAGGAAATCTGACTCACAAAAGGTCTAAGCTTATTCTTCACTGCACAACTGAAATGGACAGAATTTCAAATTCTTCCTGTAAGATCTTAGGAGTTTCGACACAAAGCACAAGGCTTGATGCAAACTTTTCCAAAGTGTGTGGGATGAGGCTGTTCCTCCCACAATGATATACTTAAAGTGGTCTCATAAGGTGAAATTCAGCTTGCATGAGAAGTTCTACTCTTTCTCCGGGCTCACTACACCGAGTTCCTACAGCCTGCATGCAAAGTGGTCACAATCAGTGATCGCACATTGGTTCTCTTTCAGTATGCTAGCCTTATCAGGCTTTCAAGATTTAAAATAGCAGCTCCTCAAATCAATTTTGTGCATCAACGCTGGCTCTTCTGTTATGCGCATGTAAATTAAGTTCGACTTCTCTTTCATCAAGCAGGTCTTATACAAAACATTGTTAGCGTCTCTATGACATGAAACACTAGGATAGTTTTGTAGGCTTCCGTGGCAGGAAGATTTTATGGAAGAGACGAGTCTAAAGCTGCAATTTTCACAATTCAAGATGATATCAGTTTTTTTTACCCCAAGGTTGGATCTTAAATAGAGAGTTTCCTGAACCATTCAAATAGTTTATTAGCTTCTTTCTGTCATTCATTTTAGCTTTTAAGATTCAATCCAGATAGGAATTGTATTGACGGCATGCTCTGTAGCCCCTTCTCCTTTCATACACTACAAAACATAAGCATAAATATTTGATAACTATCCTTAAACCTTTCCCTTAAACTGACTCTTTCTTTAACCGTAATGATTACTTTTAGCTATTACTATATCTATTTTATTTTATTTTATTTATTACCAATAACAACTTGTTCAGAAACATTATGCAAAGCAGGCGGCACTCAGAACAATGAGGGTAGGTTTGATAATATTAAGCTGAAACAGTGGTGTGGATTCACTGTGTCCGTTGTATGAAAAGACAAATATATAAATAAGATAAAACTTTTCCTTGACTAGAGGGACAGATAGGTCTTAACCTAAACTCCAAACTCAAACCTTATCCTGAGCCTTAACCGCTTAGTCTAGGCTAGGCATAATCCAAATTCTCAATAAAAAACTAACAACAACCCAAGTCATATTCAACATCATATCGTGAGGCAATACTGTACCCTTTTTTGAAACACCCATCCATGAACATTAGACTAAATTTAACCATTAAGTCTAATCATACTAATCACAATAATTCTAACCCATGCTGTACTGTAATCATAACAGTAATTCCTAAACGAACATAAGATTAGAGCCAGGTTTTGTATACAATGCGATATGACAGTAAAGCAGCTCTATCTAAGAATCGGAAAGCTAAGTAAATAGATGTTCCTTTTTTGCTCAGGCACGTACAATCAGCCACAATCTGCTGGTAAATTCTGGGATTAAAAAAAAAAGAGTGAATATAGGTTGCACTTAATGCTGGATAGGCACATGTGCAAAACAGGTTCCAATTTCATTCTTATCCATTATACGCCCTAGCGCTGAGTCCAAATGACCGAGCAAGTGCAACTCATAAGGGCTCTACATAAGACCAGAACAGTGTCCACAAACCACAAAATGTCACAAATACTCTCTCAGCAGATTTCATGCTGCAGATCTACAGTGGATTCCGTTTTCACGCGTGGAATGATGACCTTACATCTAACCGTTAAACCTTATTTCTGTCCAATTACTCTCTAATCACAAACACAAAAATTGAGTTTAACCACACAAGTGGGAATTCCGTAAGCCAGGCCTAACTAGTCTCCATGACAAGAGATGAAAGATTGACAAAAACAGGTTCCACAAAATCTTTGTCGTCTCGGTCAATTAATCTTTCTATTGGACTGTCAACAGCCCAGAGGTTCTACTTAAATTCCTACAACCACAAATATAAAGAACTCTTGACGTGCTGGCTCCACTCCAATTTAAATAAATTGAATTCAGCTGAGAAGACGGCCAGCAGGTGGTTCAACTCCATTCCGGCAGACATAAAGAGGCAGGTCAGAAATCTGGGGCAACAATGGAGGAAATCCCAAATGGAATCTGACAGAACATTGTGTAAAACTTCTGTGATAATAACACTTCAGAAAGATATATATATATTTCAACCAGAGTCAATCAAGCACCCAAGCAAACTAGAGAATAATGTAAGCTATTTCGAGATAGCACAGAACTGGAGACAGTAAAGAAAGCCCCTGTTGTCTCTGACCAACATTGCATTATCCTGTCACAACCTTCTATGACAACAAGATTACAACAATCCGAGAGGAGATATAAGAGAATGTAGGGGCTTTTCATAGCACATCAATTGAGACACTCATACTCTTATTTTCATTCTTCTCGATGGCAGTGTGGTCAACCGAAAGCCTTAAACTTTCCAAGTGAACTCAGCTCAGCTACACAAAAAAACGCTTTTCAATAAGTAGTTCTTCAACAGCTAATACGAGAAATATTTTTCTTCAATGATGTTTGGTGCCAAAACCAATAAAGTATGCAATAGTCACTCCGCTACTGTAAACACAAGGCCAAACTACTGGAACAAGAGAATTACAGACTCCTTTTTAATCTCCCCTTCATTGGAAAGATCATGGTAGGGGAGGTAGCTCTACACTTGCAATACTTTAGAGAATCCAACTCAGAGTGTGGCAAGAGACAGACACCACTGTTGCAGACAACAGAAAAGATCTGCTTTAGATGCAGTCTGCTCTGAAATCCTAATGCTTCTTGACGTGTCAGTGGCCTACGACACAGTGGACCACAAAACATTACTGTTTCAGTTCTAGAAAAGGATCTGGGATCACTAGAACGGCTCTCCAAAGTTGTAAATCTTTCTTGTCAACCCAGACACACAAATTGAAAGCTGGGTCTATCACAGGTGGGGTCTCACCCCTCTGTATCCCATGCTATTTAGCATATGCATGAGACCGCACTCTAAATTAATCTAAAGGATCCTTCCCTTACTTCAGCATCCTTATCAGATCGAACTTATCGAGACAACCCCTGCAATGTGGTCTATGACGAAGCACCGCATAAAAAGATATCCTGAAACTCCAGAGTCAACAATACCAAGAAGCTAACCTATGAAGATCATTTAGACTTTGGTAGAGTGAGGTCCACCACAAATTGCCGGCGCTGTCACCACGTAAACTCTCGATTCACCCACCTCATTTGGAGTTAAAGGAACCACAGGGATTTCTGATGGCAGAGCCTCCGCTGGCCCCGCTGGCGGAAATGCTGGATCTTGCATTCCACCCACCCTTGGACAGCCGGGTCACAGTGGATCACAGTAGCTGTTGCTCCACCTTTTTAGGATGAGGCAAGCATCACTGGTTTTTCCTTCAGAGTTCACAATGTGTGGCATCAGGGTCGAGGAAGGAAAATGCAAAAATATACCCGACGCTCTATGAGAAAACTTCCTGCACTTCGAGGTTATTTGTATTTTCCTTTTCAGCCATAACTCTCATGTGTGGGGATTTGTAGATAGAGAATGCCAAGCTGGTCCAAAAAATACGGTACTCATTCAGCAAGCTACTTCACCATCAGTGAATTCGCTACATTGATAGACTTACTGAAGGCATAGAGATGACTGCCAGGCAGTCAGGTATCGCTCAATATGGTTAAATTGTCCTCTATATCTCAATTTGAAGAAATATTTACATATCATTCTTGCCCTTAAAGGATGACATTGTCTTCAGGTGGCACTGGAAATGCACTTTAAAATCCTCTTCAGTGTCTTCAAGTCCAAGCAGGAACCAGCACAAAATATATCCCAGTTGCAATTCATGAATTATATCTAAAAAAAATAAGTCTGAAATCCAGCAAGTGAACGTCCACAGGAAGACCAATAGGGGAAGTGAATCGGTGTTTTGTGAACCCAGTTTAGAACACTATGAGCCCAAACCTCAAAAAACGCGACCAAACTTGGCAGCTTTCAAAATGAAACTGAAAAAAGCCTTCCCTTCAATCCATACCTACCTAGCCCATAGAAAAAAAAGGCAGGAACAATTTTATACACCTGATCCCACCCCTGGAGACAATTTATGAGCCTTTACTGCTTGATATGCTATGCTATTTCCGTCTCTTGATTTGTTTAAGTTTCCAGATCCCCAATAAGCAAATAACTGGTTTGTTTGGGATGTGCTCGGCTAGCATTGTCGTCAATGTGTCAGTGACATTCTGCCAGTATTGGAAAAGTTGGGGGCATGCCCACGCCATGTGTAAGAAATCCGCACTAGGTGCATGGCAACGTACGCATTTATCGTCTGTTCTGAGACCATATTTATGCAACTTAACCGGGGTGTAGTACGTCTGGTGTAGGAATTTAAAATGTATGATGCGTAAGTTGCCATTTGATGTAAGTAGGTGTAATTGTGTGCAACTATAATCCCAGTCACTTTCATCAATTGTGTCTCCTATTGTATTTACCCATCTTTGTAGTGACTTGTTGGGGCCTTTCCTCTGCTCCTCTAGCGATGCATTATAGAGGCGCGCAACTAGTTTTTTGCGTGTGGGTGCTGTGAATAAAATCTGTAATGCTCTAAGCTGCTGTGGTTCCTCCGGGAATGAGGTATATAGGTCTTTAATCGCTGGACGCAGTCTCAAATAGGCAAATATTTTAAGGGGCGTTTGGTGTGCGCATAGTGTCGGGTCGGTTCTGGATATAAACTGGTTATGCAGGAACATACTACCCATGTCCGTTAGTCCCATTTCTTCTAATAAATGAAACATTTTCTTTTCTTGCGTGACTGAAATTCGGGGATGGTTAGCTATGGGCATTGCTGGGGCGTACAATGGGAGTTTCTGTGCACTGTATGCAAGCGTGTACCAAGCTCTGGACGTGCCCTGTACTGTTTGTATCTTATCTCTCGGCGTGTATCGTTGGGGATCTATAATATATGCTGTCAGGGTGTCTGTGTGCACGCTATCTTGCTCCGCTGCTATATGTGGAATATGTGCATGTGGGTGCAACCAATAATGCGCATGTTGCGCTTGTGCGCAATAAAAATATAATTGAAAATCCGGTGCTCCAAACCCTCCCTGATGGTACGGTTGTGTTAAGATGTTCCAGCTGATTCTAGCATGTTTCCCTGCCCATGTCAATCGTTGCAAAGCAGTCCGCAATCGTGTAAAAATCGCTTGTGTTAGCCAAATCGGTATATTCCAGAATAAATAGAGAAATCTGGGTAAGATTATCATTTTCTGTATGGCTATTCTATCAGCTAATGACAGGGGCATCTTAATTCATTTGTCTACTTGGTCGTCAAGTTTGAACAGTGCCTTCCCATAATTTTCTCTAATCACTATTTCTGGATCCCGATGTATCCAGACTCCCAGGTATTTCACCGGGTCTGTATTCCATTTTAGTGGGTAATCAAGAGTGGGGCGTGTTGTGTTTGCTGTTAGCGGTATTACTACCGACTTATCCCAGTTTATTTTGAGGCCTGAGTAGGCTTCGAATCTAATATATTCCTAATAAGTGGGTTGAGATATGTATCTGGTTCTCGTGTGTATAACACCATGTCATCGGCGTATAAAGAAATACCAATGGGGCGGAGACTAAACTGTAAAGCGGAGTTGTAATGGTGTTGCCTAATTTTGCAGGCTAACGGTTCTAGTATTAATGCAAATAAAATTGGGGAGAGTGGACATCCTTGTCTCGTTCCGCGGCTTATTCCAATCGGGTCGGATGTGACCCCGTTTATTCGCACTCTGGACATGGGCTCAGTATATAGCAATTCTATCCAGCGTATAAACGGCTTGGGAAAACCCATTTTACCCAGGACTGTGAACATGAATTTCCACTCCACCGAGTCGAATGCTTTCGCCGCGTCCAGCAAAGCCGCGGCTTCCGGCATATCTGGGTTTAAGCTGTGATACATTGCAAAGATTGTGCGTAGGTTTTGTGATGTTGATCTGGATGGAATGAACCCAGCCTGGTCTGGTAGTACTAGGGAGCATAGAAGGGGTTGTATTCGTTTAGCTATTATTTTTGCTAAAATTTTAACATCTATGTTTATGAGAGATAACGGTCTATATGAATCGCTCTTCGTTAAATCCTTATCAGGTTTGGGCAGTGCTATCAAGAGGGCCTCACGTAACGACATTGGAAGCAGCCCTTCCTCATAGGCTTCTTCATACATTTCGGCCAAATAGGGTATCAATAGGTCTCTAAATTCTTTATAAAATTCACCTGGGAGGCCATCTAACCCTGGTGCTTTGTTATTTGGAAGTGAGTTGATGGCCTCGCGCAGTTCATCCTCTGTTATATGGTGACTCAATTGCTCTCTTCGCTCATCGGACAGCCAGGCTAGCGCAATATCTTCCAGGTAGTCAGATATTCCTTCCGTAGAAGCTACAGTTTGTGTGGCGTAAAGTTGTGCGTAATATTTTGTGAAGCATTCTAGGATAGAAGGAGTGTCATATAGTGGGATATCGTGTTCATTCGTGATTTGTGTGATATAGGAAGTAGTGTGCGCAGGTTTTATTTTATATGCTAGGGCTCGTCCGGGTCTACTTCCCTCTCCATAATTCCTTGCTATGTACTTACGCGAGATATATTTTATCTCGTCCTCTGTAAATTTATTAAATGTATCTATTTTCCCCCGTATATCCGCTAGCAATTTTGGATCTGGTGTGGCAGCATATGCTGTCTCCAAGCATCTGATATCCCGTTCCACCATAGTAAGTTGTTGTTGGATGTCCTTAAGTATGCCTGCGTGTTTACTGATGCAATGGCCACGTATGGTGGTCTTGAAAGCCTCCCACACTGTGCGTGTGCTGCTCACAGATCCCGTATTTTGGTGAAAATACTCCACAATAGCTTGGCGTAATTCACTACGGTAGACCTGGTCTGATAGTGCCGATGGATGTAGTCTCCATGTGAATTGTCGTGGGGTATGTGTAGGGATAGCTAGCGTAAGCCGTACCGGGGCGTGGTCGGACAGTGTTTTGGGTAGATGCTCCACTTCTGTCGTCCACGTGCTAACCTCCTGTGTGGTTAGCCAATAATCTATCCGAGACCAAGTGTTATACGTTGTTGATGTGCAAGTGCCTTCCTTACGTCCTACATGTCTCAGTCTCCAAATGTCTACTAAGGACCACTCGTCCATTCCCTCTCTAAGCATCTTAGCAGCTTTCCTGCCATATCTCTCATTCCCAGTTGATCTGTCTAGAGCGGGGTCTAGACAAGTGTTAAAATCCCCTCCCCATACAATGGCTCTGGGTTGTAAGTCGCGTAATTTAGCCCTAATGTGCTCATGGAACGCTGGGTCATCAGTGTTTGGACCATATACTGTTACAATCGTGAGATCTGTGCCACCAAAATTGCCTCGCACTATGATATATCTACCCTGAACATCTTTAATAGTTGCGACAGGAGTAAAAGGAGTATTTCTCTTAATCAGTATCATAACACCCCTGGCGTAATTAGAATAGGAGGCCGCCACCCGGTATGTTGCCCATCTATGCCCTATATTGTTCTCTCTATATTCTGGTAGGTGAGTCTCTTGGATACAAGCAACATCCACTTTGTGTCTATCAAGGTAGGTTAGTACTTTACGAATTTTCTGTGGGTTTTGGAGCCCACGAACATTCCAGGTCAAGAGCGTCATCTGCCGCTCACTATTCTGCCTGTCAGCCATGTCGTCTATTGCTAAAACTCCCTGTCTGCTGGTGCCCTGGATGTAGCATTGGGGCAAATGGATGTTCGATTGTCTGTCTGTCTCCGCCTGGTATTTTCTGGTTTTCACCCCTCACCCCTCCCCCCTCCCTCCTCCCACTCCGCTAATCTCAGGACAGCGAAGACATCCCCAAATATACATAACATAACTTGTAACCCCATCCCTCTTATACGAATTAAAAAAAACAATTTAAACTGTTGTGGTGTACACCAGGGGCGGAAGTTGCCAGGCTCAGTATTCCCTCGAGGTATCTTACAAGGGGACGCCCTACTTAACATTTTGTTGCACATTGAGCTTCAAGCTCGTTACAGTACCAGCTCTTGCTCCATATCAGCCTTGTCGCTCATTGTATATAGTCTGAACGTATAATTACCCTCCCAATTCTCAGTCAGTGATACGTCGCCAGTTCTCCATGGTACTTATCTGTTTTGCGATTCCACTCTTCATCAGATAACTGCCGGTGTTCATAGTTCCTATACTTCCCCCAGTTAAGCGGGATGTGCAGCCTTAGGATATTGGTCTCTATGATCTGGCACCATCTCGGCCTTTCATAGCCGTCTACTCAAACTGTATTCCGTCATCTCTCACTGACTGCAGTGGGCTCCGTTGTTAGTTCCACCAATTGCAAAAGGCGATGGCCCTTACTCCACATCTGATAGGGCCGGTTGGTCTCCTTGTCTGTCTCTGGGCGATCTCCGCCGCGTGCTTTGTGCCTGTTTCAACTGCAGGTATTTCATGAGCTCTTTAGGTTCGTTGTAAATTTTTGTTGTTCCGTCGTCAGTTACCTTTAGTCTCGCTGGGTACAGCATTGCATATTCGATCTGTAGATCTCGCAGTTTTTGCTTTGCCGGGCCAAATTTCCTCCGCGCTTCCTGTACCGTCTGTGTGAAATCTGGATATAGAGCTATTTCCATGCCTTCATGGCGTAGATTCCCCAATTCACGTGCTTTGTGCAGGGCCGCATCTCGGTCTCTAAAATTGAGTATCTTGGCAATTATGGGTCTCGGCCTGGTTTCCGGAGGTGGTTTGGGGGCCAGAGATCTATGCGCCCTCTCGACTATAAACACGTCCGAAAAGGTATCTCTTCCTAACAGAGTGATTAGCAGCTGCTCCACATATCTCTCCATCGGTCCAGTGTTGGTGGTTTCTGCTATTCCCATCAAGCGTAGGTTGCTTCTTCTTGACCTCGCTTCTAAATCTTCTGCTTTAGCCATCAGCACCGCTAATTGTTTGTCCATTTTATTCTGTTTAGTATCCATCTGATTATTGACATCTTCCACATCTGATATTCGGCGTTCTGCCATATCTATTCTCTCTGTATGGCGGTCCATTCTCTCGGACATGCGATCGACTCTGTGTGTTAGTGTGTCAATCTTGCCATCTATGTTAGAGAGTGCAGTTTGGATTGTGGCAAACATGGCCTGTACGTCATCATTTGTCACGCCTGTATGTGTCATCGCAGTCGTTGGATGTTCTTCTGTGACGTTCTCTGTTGGTTTTTTTGTCTGGTCAAAAGTGAGTTTTGGTTGATTTTTATCTGTTTTCCCCATTGTCAGACGTTAGGTATCCCCCGATGCAGGCTCGTATATTCCAGTGGTAGGCCCCGCCCCCGGCGAGCCACCGACTATGGCGCCGTCCGTTGGCCCTCTTCGACTTGTAGTTTGGCACCCGGTGGGTATTTATTCGTTTGGTACCACAGTTAGACTGCGTATCCTTCTAGGTTCGCTTCGGCTTCCGTGTTTCGGTAGCATTAGTGCCAGAGTTAGTCTCACAGTGTGGTATTGGGGGTGTCGGTTAGGTGGATTCTCCCTTGGCAGCTCACCCGCTCCTGTTCCGCGGATAGTTATTATTAGTTCTCAGTGGGAGGATCCCACCGATGATTCCGCCGGTCCCCGCTCTGTGCCGCTGCGCAATCACAGCCGGTCCCAGCCGGTGCACCTGCAGAGCCCGTGGGTCCCCCCGCAGTCAGCTTCCCAGCCGAGGTCTCAGTAAATTGATAACGCGCCAATACCGGCGCGCCGGGCACAGGCCGCAACAGGTGACATCCCAGACATGCTCCCTGCGTACACCACCACTGACGCGTCCTCGCCTCAGTGAGATGCGTCGGAGATCGGCCGTCAGTATTACTCTCCAGCCACAATGCGCCCTGGTATGCGGATTATGATTCTATTCCCTTCAAATTTGGAACAATATCAGCGCTGCCCTCCGCTACGCAGTCTGCACCGCGCGCCGGTGCGTATCATTCATCGCCTTCTCTCACCTTCCGATTGCAGGCTGTTGTCTTCACAGTCGGGGGGCCGCCAGACACCAAGCCCGTCCCCCAGTTATTTAATTGCGTGAGAATTCTCTCCGTTTCAGGGCTCCGGACCGGACGCTCGGCTGTCACCCCACCGGCCGACGTGCCGTACGTCCTGGATACGTAAAACACTCCAGCCCGGCGTCCGGTTGCCGCGGCGCGCTTTAGGCCACAGATACCTCCAGTTACAATGCAGCGATTCCAGGGTGTTTGAGGGCCATTCTAGCAGTCGATTTCAGCGAGCGTTTGATTATATTGGAGTGGTCTGTTGATGCGAGTTTTATCGGCTCATTTGTGCAGGCTGTTCTGATGTTTCTGCGGGCATCCGAGAGGAGCTCTTTCAGCTTGCGTCCATCTCGTAGCTCGGCTAGCTCCGCCCCCGGGGCAGTGAAAAAGTTAGCCACGTTGTTTCAAAGAAGTGAACATCTTCCACGAGAGCAATAATTTTAAATTAACCCAACCTTTCTAAATGTTCAAAGCACAAACTTGTGAAGTCGTGATTTGCAACTTAAAAGCTTTTTTTAATATTAGTTTACATACAAGGAGTTAGTGGACAGTCTCTCGCCAAAAAACTCTTGGAGAGAATAAAATGTGCCCTTAGCAGTGGGTAGGCCCGGTGAAAATAAGATTGTAACATGGTGTGTTGCTCATGCAAGATGTGTATACAAGTGTGACTTACACAAACGTCAGTGTACGGCTGTAATACCATGTGTGGTCAGTTAATCTCAATATTGGACCATAACACCATATGCGGCTCATGCAGGTGTATCATAGGCCAGTAACACAATTTAAGACTCGGACAGCATCGATATCAACACATGCTCTGAATAGGACCATCGTACTGCTTACGACTCAAGTATCTCAGTAGAGTAATACAATATTTGACAAACACATGCTGTAATATCATGTATGGCTCACAGAGGGTCAGTATAGGTGCGAGACTTAAAGGTGGCTTTCAGTAAGCAGAATGGCTAAACAGATTTTACCAAATAGTGTCTTACTGTTCCCACCAACTCCAACTAAATTAATGATGAACAACAAAGAGAAAAATTTTTTGGCAAGATAAACCATTTTATTTTAGCAGTAGGCCAAAACTGTCTCTTCTGGACGAGTGTGGAAGGCAATATTATTTAAACATTGCAAGAAAACCCAATAGAAAATAAAGAATTAATATCCAGTATTCCCACACGTAAAGTAAAATTTGATAAACATAAAACCTAAATTGGAATTTAAAAATAATCTACAGGAAAACACAGGATAATTTAAACAAACAGTAAATATGTTTCATACGTTCCTAAACAGCATGTCCTAATTTCGAGAATATGTCCAAACAGTAAAGAAAACTCGAACTGTAACCTCGGGAAACCTCACAAACTTTTAAGAATTGGCAAAATGAAATTCTAATTGTTGTCTTTACAAGAAAATTTAAAATTAGAACGGGCAGGCCAGTTGAGATCAATCAAGCAGCTTGGACCAGCTCAGGGAGCACCTTGGGCAAATTGGTGATGAGGATACAGAAGTAGGGAATTCTACATTCAGACAGTAGTTCTAGAAGATGAAACACCCTTCTGTTCAATTCTCATTGCCGAGTTCAGGTGGATTTTAGCCAGCCTTGTCTTTTGGCTGTTCCAGCTGAAAGTTCTAGTTCTTTTCCGGTGTTTCTGCACAGGAAATCTGACTCACAAAAGGTCTAAGCTTATTCTTCACTGCACAACTGAAATGGACAGAATTTCAAATTCTTCCTGTAAGATCTTAGGAGTTTCGACACAAAGCACAAGGCTTGATGCAAACTTTTCCAAAGTGTGTGGGATGAGGCTGTTCCTCCCACAATGATATACTTAAAGTGGTCTCATAAGGTGAAATTCAGCTTGCATGAGAAGTTCTACTCTTTCTCCGGGCTCACTACACCGAGTTCCTACAGCCTGCATGCAAAGTGGTCACAATCAGTGATCGCACATTGGTTCTCTTTCAGTATGCTAGCCTTATCAGGCTTTCAAGATTTAAAATAGCAGCTCCTCAAATCAATTTTGTGCATCAACGCTGGCTCTTCTGTTATGCGCATGTAAATTAAGTTCGACTTCTCTTTCATCAAGCAGGTCTTATACAAAACATTGTTAGCGTCTCTATGACATGAAACACTAGGATAGTTTTGTAGGCTTCCGTGGCAGGAAGATTTTATGGAAGAGACGAGTCTAAAGCTGCAATTTTCACAATTCAAGATGATATCAGTTTTTTTACCCCAAGGTTGGATCTTAAATAGAGAGTTTCCTGAACCATTCAAATAGTTTATTAGCTTCTTTCTGTCATTCATTTTAGCTTTTAAGATTCAATCCAGATAGGAATTGTATTGACGGCATGCTCTGTAGCCCCTTCTCCTTTCATACACTACAAAACATAAGCATAAATATTTGATAACTATCCTTAAACCTTTCCCTTAAACTGACTCTTTCTTTAACCGTAATGATTACTTTTAGCTATTACTATATCTATTTTATTTTATTTTATTTATTACCAATAACAACTTGTTCAGAAACATTATGCAAAGCAGGCGGCACTCAGAACAATGAGGGTAGGTTTGATAATATTAAGCTGAAACAGTGGTGTGGATTCACTGTGTCCGTTGTATGAAAAGACAAATATATAAATAAGATAAAACTTTTCCTTGACTAGAGGGACAGATAGGTCTTAACCTAAACTCCAAACTCAAACCTTATCCTGAGCCTTAACCGCTTAGTCTAGGCTAGGCATAATCCAAATTCTCAATAAAAAACTAACAACAACCCAAGTCATATTCAACATCATATCGTGAGGCAATACTGTACCCTTTTTTGAAACACCCATCCATGAACATTAGACTAAATTTAACCATTAAGTCTAATCATACTAATCACAATAATTCTAACCCATGCTGTACTGTAATCATAACAGTAATTCCTAAACGAACATAAGATTAGAGCCAGGTTTTGTATACAATGCGATATGACAGTAAAGCAGCTCTATCTAAGAATCGGAAAGCTAAGTAAATAGATGTTCCTTTTTTGCTCAGGCACGTACAATCAGCCACAATCTGCTGGTAAATTCTGGGATTAAAAAAAAAAGAGTGAATATAGGTTGCACTTAATGCTGGATAGGCACATGTGCAAAACAGGTTCCAATTTCATTCTTATCCATTATACGCCCTAGCGCTGAGTCCAAATGACCGAGCAAGTGCAACTCATAAGGGCTCTACATAAGACCAGAACAGTGTCCACAAACCACAAAATGTCACAAATACTCTCTCAGCAGATTTCATGCTGCAGATCTACAGTGGATTCCGTTTTCACGCGTGGAATGATGACCTTACATCTAACCGTTAAACCTTATTTCTGTCCAATTACTCTCTAATCACAAACACAAAAATTGAGTTTAACCACACAAGTGGGAATTCCGTAAGCCAGGCCTAACTAGTCTCCATGACAAGAGATGAAAGATTGACAAAAACAGGTTCCACAAAATCTTTGTCGTCTCGGTCAATTAATCTTTCTATTGGACTGTCAACAGCCCAGAGGTTCTACTTAAATTCCTACAACCACAAATATAAAGAACTCTTGACGTGCTGGCTCCACTCCAATTTAAATAAATTGAATTCAGCTGAGAAGACGGCCAGCAGGTGGTTCAACTCCATTCCGGCAGACATAAAGAGGCAGGTCAGAAATCTGGGGCAACAATGGAGGAAATCCCAAATGGAATCTGACAGAACATTGTGTAAAACTTCTGTGATAATAACACTTCAGAAAGATATATATATATTTCAACCAGAGTCAATCAAGCACCCAAGCAAACTAGAGAATAATGTAAGCTATTTCGAGATAGCACAGAACTGGAGACAGTAAAGAAAGCCCCTGTTGTCTCTGACCAACATTGCATTATCCTGTCACAACCTTCTATGACAACAAGATTACAACAATCCGAGAGGAGATATAAGAGAATGTAGGGGCTTTTCATAGCACATCAATTGAGACACTCATACTCTTATTTTCATTCTTCTCGATGGCAGTGTGGTCAACCGAAAGCCTTAAACTTTCCAAGTGAACTCAGCTCAGCTACACAAAAAAACGCTTTTCAATAAGTAGTTCTTCAACAGCTAATACGAGAAATATTTTTCTTCAATGATGTTTGGTGCCAAAACCAATAAAGTATGCAATAGTCACTCCGCTACTGTAAACACAAGGCCAAACTACTGGAACAAGAGAATTACAGACTCCTTTTTAATCTCCCCTTCATTGGAAAGATCATGGTAGGGGAGGTAGCTCTACACTTGCAATACTTTAGAGAATCCAACTCAGAGTGTGGCAAGAGACAGACACCACTGTTGCAGACAACAGAAAAGATCTGCTTTAGATGCAGTCTGCTCTGAAATCCTAATGCTTCTTGACGTGTCAGTGGCCTACGACACAGTGGACCACAAAACATTACTGTTTCAGTTCTAGAAAAGGATCTGGGATCACTAGAACGGCTCTCCAAAGTTGTAAATCTTTCTTGTCAACCCAGACACACAAATTGAAAGCTGGGTCTATCACAGGTGGGGTCTCACCCCTCTGTATCCCATGCTATTTAGCATATGCATGAGACCGCACTCTAAATTAATCTAAAGGATCCTTCCCTTACTTCAGCATCCTTATCAGATCGAACTTATCGAGACAACCCCTGCAATGTGGTCTATGACGAAGCACCGCATAAAAAGATATCCTGAAACTCCAGAGTCAACAATACCAAGAAGCTAACCTATGAAGATCATTTAGACTTTGGTAGAGTGAGGTCCACCACAAATTGCCGGCGCTGTCACCACGTAAACTCTCGATTCACCCACCTCATTTGGAGTTAAAGGAACCACAGGGATTTCTGATGGCAGAGCCTCCGCTGGCCCCGCTGGCGGAAATGCTGGATCTTGCATTCCACCCACCCTTGGACAGCCGGGTCACAGTGGATCACAGTAGCTGTTGCTCCACCTTTTTTAGGATGAGGCAAGCATCACTGGTTTTTCCTTCAGAGTTCACAATGTGTGGCATCAGGGTCGAGGAAGGAAAATGCAAAAATATACCCGACGCTCTATGAGAAAACTTCCTGCACTTCGAGGTTATTTGTATTTTCCTTTTCAGCCATAACTCTCATGTGTGGGGATTTGTAGATAGAGAATGCCAAGCTGGTCCAAAAATACGGTACTCATTCAGCAAGCTACTTCACCATCAGTGAATTCGCTACATTGATAGACTTACTGAAGGCATAGAGATGACTGCCAGGCAGTCAGGTATCGCTCAATATGGTTAAATTGTCCTCTATATCTCAATTTGAAGAAATATTTACATATCATTCTTGCCCTTAAAGGATGACATTGTCTTCAGGTGGCACTGGAAATGCACTTTAAAATCCTCTTCAGTGTCTTCAAGTCCAAGCAGGAACCAGCACAAAATATATCCCAGTTGCAATTCATGAATTATATCTAAAAAAATAAGTCTGAAATCCAGCAAGTGAACGTCCACAGGAAGACCAATAGGGGAAGTGAATCGGTGTTTTGTGAACCCAGTTTAGAACACTATGAGCCCAAACCTCAAAAACGCGACCAAACTTGGCAGCTTTCAAAATGAAACTGAAAAAGCCTTCCCTTCAATCCATACCTACCTAGCCCATAGAAAAAAAAGGCAGGAACAATTTTATACACCTGATCCCACCCCTGGAGACAATTTATGAGCCTTTACTGCTTGATATGCTATGCTATTTTGCAGAAACTGGATGGCTTATCATGGTCAGAAGATCTGATTTTCGTCACCATGGATGTGACTGGGCTCTATACATGTATCCAAAAACATTTTGGTTTGACGGCAGTGCAGTCTTTTTTGATGACACGCACTGCCGATCATGCAGAACATAATGAGATGTTGATGGAGATGATCAACATCATCCTGTCCAAGAACTTTTTTTTACATGAAGATACCTGGTTCCACCAGACTCAGGGAACAGCCATGGGCTCCAGGTTTGCTCCTTCGTACGCCGGCCTTTTCATGGGCTGGTGGGAGAAGGAGCATGCCTGGGGCAGATATGCCTCCCCCTGGATGGACATGATCGTGTTCTGGGGGAGGTATATCGATGATATCATCCTCCTTTGGAAAGGCTCACCTGGCCAGTTCGTGGAATACCACTCCTTTCTTAACAATAATCCTCATAATGTGCATCTCACGATGAAGTTTAGCCAGACAAGCATGGAGTTTTTAGATCTTTTGTTTTATATAGAGAATAATTCAATACAGAGTACCATCTTTCGTAAATCTACATCGTGCAATAGCACACTGCACGCCACAAGTTCTCACCCCAAATCAGTGATTAAGAACATCCCTTTTGGGGAAATGACACTGGTCCGTCGAAACTGAGCTCCGATTCAACTTTTAAAGATAACATCAGTGATGTCAAAAATAGATTCAAGCAACGGGGTTATGATGATGAGACCTTGAGGAAAGCTGACCTAAGAATCCAAAAGGTCACCAGAACCAGTACACTGGTTAAGAAAACAGACAGAGGCAATAAACATGGGAGGAGTTCACATGTGGCCTTTGTCACTAAGTACACTAACAACAGTGCAGGATTATTCAATATCTTAAGAAAACACTGGGGTCTTCTTAATGATGTACCCAGCTTGAAGGAACACATCTCTCTTACACCTAAAGTCACGTTCCGCAGGGGTAAAACACTCCGAAATCTACTCTGTCCAAGTTATACCAAATGTTCGGTGAAGAAAACTTGGCTCCCTCCGGCTCCAATTGGCTTTTTCACATGCTCTAATTGCAAAATGTGCTCTCTGGGGAGGAATAAGACCAAACTGTTCCGGTACAACACAAGTAAGGAATATGAGATTAGGCACTTTATAAATTGCAATACGGATCATGTGATTTACATTCTGGGCTGTGATTGTGAAAAAATATATGTGGGTAGCACAGTGAGACCGCTTAAGTTGCGCATACAAGAACATGTACGAGCTAAGAGGAAAAACGATATGAAATACCCTATGACTTACCATATGAGGGAACACCATGGGGACAATTGTAGTATCTGGTTTCATGGGATTGACCATATTCCCACCCACCCACGGGGTGGAAATCGTGAATTGGCTCTACGTCGCAAAGAGGCTGTCTGGATATGTCGGTTGAAATGTATACAAATGGGGCATAATACAGATGATGAAATGCATTACCATCTGTGAAATAGTTGGTACTCTTTGGATTGTTCGGTTGTTCAATGTATGTACCCTGATTCTACCATATGGTGTCCATATTCATCATGATGTACATGATTGTT
Source organism: Calotriton arnoldi (assembly GCA_963921515.1). Taxonomy (NCBI): domain Eukaryota; kingdom Metazoa; phylum Chordata; class Amphibia; order Caudata; family Salamandridae; genus Calotriton; species Calotriton arnoldi. Next base: position 209,538 of record CAWUFW010014941.1, read on the forward strand.
TGGGATTACGATTGGAGTTTTTGGAAATCTAATATGAAAGTCAAACTATATATTCCAATATGTAACTGAGGTCTATGTACTATACGACTTTTTATCTCCCCCCCTTTCTCTCATTTTTTATATTTATTTCTATTTTTTTCTTTTCATTTTTTCACTTTCTTTGGCTTTTCTTACTTCGATTTTTCATTGTTGATCTTTTCATATGAAGTTCATTGATGAATTCTATTTGACACCATCCAGTGACTAAATGAAGCAAGATGTTATGATGTTATATCTCCGTATTGGTGATGTTTATCCATGCTTAGGATGTAACAGTGAGTTTGCAACTGGCTTTTGTCAGTTTAGTTATATTCAATATCTCACTTCAGATTGGTCTATTTTGACCACCTTCTAAGATGGCGCCGGGGTATTAGTTTTACTAAGTATAGGTATGCCTCTCATATTTTGCTAGGTGTGTGACCAAGTCGTCTTTCTATTGGGCTTGCGATCAGGTCTGTTTATTTATCCAAAACTGCTTGGTTTTCTTCATATATCGTTCGTGCTTCAGTATTGTTTTTCATGATGGCAACGGGGCATTCGGAGTGCATGTTACTACATTACAATATGGCGTTCCGATTTTCTCCTTCTGCCTCAATCGCCAGCCGTACTCTAGCCGACATGCGCTTATGCCGTTTCATATTGCAGCTTTCTAGGATTGCCTTGTGCTGAAGGGGTGGCAGTTGGGTTGCCCCTGTGATTTACGGAGAGCTGTTTGGTTATGCCCTGGTCTCAATATGAGTGGGAGGGACCTTCTCGGTGTATTTTGACTCACGTACACGGTGCGCTTAAATGTATCGACCGAGTAGGGATTCAGGAACGCTGTTTGTTCATAAAGTGCTCCCTCTGTAGCACGTGGTTGTTAGTACCACTGTGATTTTCTTTTTTGGTCCACATACATGTGGGCTATTTTGGCTGCCTTGAGAATGCTTAATATTTCTATGTGCTCACTTTTTCAACACCTGACAACATGTAGATTTGCGTATCATTGTGAGCTTCGTTTTTGGCCTGCAGACTTGTGGGCTATCATGGCTGCTCTGAGAATGTTTAATATTTCTATGTGCTCACTCTTAAACCCCCGATAACATTGGTGATGAGCAGGTAACTACATGCCCCCCATTTCACCTATGAGGGAGTTCAGGTTTTCGGTGTTTTAGGAGCGTTTGAGTTTTGGAGATGGGCATATATTATTATGGCTCAGGTATCCATGAGGGTGCCCGTGTAAAATTGGGCCAACTTTCATAATATATGATGGTTTCTATATAGGTTGTTGGATACCATTGTGGAATTTATTTGGCCCTTTCTTTTGCCCTTTACAGGTCCAATATGTGCTGTTCTTAATCCATCAGCACATGGTTCTAAAATCCTGTGACTATTATATCACGTCATCTCATGGATGTTACCAGCATCGTTATTAATGGAATTCGGTTGGATGTATATACCCAAAGATAAGGTAGGCATAGGGGCACTTTAGGATGTTGATGTGGCACATCCATATCAAAAGAGGTTGTATAAGTTTGGTGTCTTATATGAATTGGGTCCCCCACTGGGGTCTTGTTTTTGTTTCATACAGATTAATTTCAAATTCGTGTGAAGGCATTTCTATATGGTTATTATCCATCTTCTCTCGCCGACTACGCTTTGTGGATGGTAGGTCACCATTCTTTCATCCCGGAATTTCTTTGTGATTTGGTGGCACTCATTACTTCACTTGGGTCACTGATTATGGTGTCGTTCGCTTGGTGGTTTTGGGTGTGATGTTGCACTATTGTCTTTGTTGTTTGTTTATTCAAAAGAATGAGGATGGACCATGTGGTTTAGCCATAATTGGTTCCTCATTTCTTTATTCTACAAGGTCATGCTCTCTTTTGATGGTGTGGCCTTGTGTCCCAGTAGGACTTCAATTAATCACCAATGGATGACCTTATCATTGGTGCCTCTTCATTAATATATCTTTGTCCCACTATTTGTTTTGTTTCTAGCATCAACCCTCTCTGCTGCTAGCACATTCACTCATTAAGATTCTTATTCTTTTCTGTTGTTTTTGTTCTTTCTCATTAAGAGCCTGATTTCCTCTACCTAGTTGTTTCAACTCAACGTATATATAGTTGTGATATTTAGTCATTGTTGGAGGTTGTGTTGTATCTTTGTATATAAGTATCGGTCCCCTGTTTTTGGGTCCGCCTTTTAAATGTTATATGTACACATTACTGCGTTCATATGTATTGTCTGTATTTTGGTTTCTAGGGATTGTGTGGTTTTTTGTGTTATATGTTTCACTTATGTATTTATATATATATGTTATGTATGTCATGTATATTTTAATGTATTGTATATGTTATTGTTATTTATATTTCTAAATTACAGCCCTGAAGAAGTCCTGCGTTACAGGACGAAACACGTTGGCTGTGGCTTTTAAAAGAACAAAATAATAAAGAAGAAACTTTTCTCTACCAACTTGAGGATGATTCGATTATAATTATATGTAATGTTGTGTTCTCTTTGAGTGGTGCAGTCCTGATTTAGCTTGTTTGTATTGTTCCCCTAGAGTTGAAAAAGGGGTGTGCTCCTGGATAGGGGGTACTTTTAGGTAGTGTGCACACAGGTGAATCCACAATCTTTTTGACTCGTTTGGTATATGTTTTTGATTGGTGCCGGATTTTCTTGTGGAAGGTCCCCTGTCCAAGCTGTGTTGTTCTATTATTTGGGACCAAATTGGCACAATCAAAGCCAGAGAATAAACTGTGCTTTTTCAATTATAGTATTAATCATATTTTGACCTCACTCCCCTAGCCATGTCAAAATTTAATGACAAAAGGGAGGAAATGGCTCTTGGCCTTTTCTCCAGTATGAATTCAACTAGCCCAAATGTAAGTCAAGTACAATCGGGAGAGGGATTACGTATGAAGTTTCAAAAGCTAGAAAGACTCAAGAAGCAAGAAATGTCCCGTTGGTGGGACGGGATTACGTTGCAGAAATACCTCGACAATAAGAAAATACCTAGGGGGTTGAGGATTCTGATCTTCCCAACCTTTGAGGACCTGGATGAGGATTCCCTTAAGGATTGGGAAGAGAATTTACAACAAGCATCCAACACAATGATGCGTATTCTTATTAGGCCAGCAGATAAAAAAGTGGCCACTTTGAGGGAAGAGATAGTCAATCTAGAGAGGGAGATTGATTGCTCTGATTTGAAAGACGTAATCAAGAAAAACTACGAGATCTATGACAAAGTTATTGAGACCCACCAGATTTATCTGAGGGATACAAAATTGAAAAAAATAAAACGCGATGACAATGACTACAAGAATGGGAGGATATACACCTTTGCCCATAAATTCGATAACATCAGACCGATGGGTGAGGGCAAAAGAGCCAGGGAGGAATCAACAGAGTCGATATCCATTAGAAGCAGTTCCATTTCCTCGATAGATAGTAGTACCTCCCGTGATGAGGGCGCAGCAGCAGTTACCTCTCCGGGGCGACGTAATTTTTTAGTGGAAATGGAAAGGCTAAGGTGGGAAACAAGACCACCAAGAAAGACCAAAATCATGGAGGGGAGGAAAAAGGTGGCAAGAAAAAAGAAAGAAAGAGGGAAATAAATCAAGGAATGGCGACCAGGTCAAAAACGACATAAAGTCTGACATGCAGTTGATTGATGAATCGAATCTGTTAACAATTGTTAATTTATCCGATCGAATTTTGTCCAGTGTTGAATGTGATGTTTTGCAAAAGGGCTTAAGTTTTTGTCCCTCACAATGGGGTGATCCCGTTGATATGATGTTTGATTGGTTCAAGTTCACACGAATTCTGAAATTAAAAGACTTTTTCTATGCGAACCCTTCTAAAGTATGTCTTATGAATGCACCAGCTAAAATTGTGACACATACGGTTTCTGATTTACAAAATTTACAAATGATGTAATCAATTCCTGAGGGTGAACTGATTTCTTTACAAGAACTCAGGGAGGACTTGAATTTAGAAGAAAACACAGGGATCAGCAGTGGTCTTAAACCTCGATCCAAATTTACACCAAGTAACACACATGGTAATATTGATCTCTTTAAAGAGAAAGTTACACAGGATCTTTATGCCCTTATGGATTCACCGCGCAAGTATGATCATCATCAGCAAAACTTGACTAAAGCAGAAAGCGTGGCATTGGATAATCTTAGAGGTGATGATTCTATCATCATTAGAGAAGCAGACAAGGGAGGGAATGTGGTGATTATGAATGCTATGGATTATAGAAATGAAATCAACAGACAGTTGGGGGATCCCGATTGTTATCAGCAAATATCGATTAATCCCATTCCCTCCCTTGTCACTCACATTAATACCAGACTGCATGATTGGTGCGAGAGTGGTTTACTTTCTAATGAGGAACATAGATATCTTGATGTAGAGAGTCCACTTGCACCATGTATCTATGTCCTCCCTAAAATTCATAAGGAGGGCACCTTTCCACCGGGTTGCCCGATTATATCAGGTATAGACTCACCAACAGAAAGGTTGTCACATTATGTGGACAAATTTCTCCAGCCTTTTGTTATCAACCTCCCTGCATATATACAGGACACGGGCGATATTTTGCAGAAACTGGATGGCTTATCGTGGTCAGAAGATCTGATTTTCGTCACCATGGATGTGACTGGGCTCTATACATGTATCCAAAAACATTTTGGTTTGACGGCAGTGCAGTCTTTTTTAATGACACGCACTGCCGATCATGCGGAACATAACGAGATGTTGATGGAGATGATCAACATCATCCTGTCCAAGAACTTTTTTTTACATGAAGATACCTGGTTCCACCAGACTTAGGGAACAGCCATGGGCTCCAGGTTTGCTCCTTCGTACGCCGGCCTTTTCATGGGCTGGTGGGAGAAGGAGCATGCCTGGGGCAGATATGCCTCCCCCTGGATGGACATGATCGTGTTCTGGGGGAGGTATATCGATGATATCATCCTCCTTTGGAAAGGCTCACCTGGCCAGTTAGTGGAATACCACTCCTTTCTTAACAATAATCCTCATAATGTGCATCTCACGATGAAGTTTAGCCAGACAAGCATGGAGTTTTTAGATCTTTTGTTTTATACAGAGAACAATTCAATACAGAGTACCATCTTTCGTAAATCTACATCGTGCAATAGCACACTGCACGCCACAAGTTCTCACCCCAAATCAGTGATTAAGAACATCTCTTTTGGGGAAATGACACGGGTCCGTCGAAACTGTAGCTCCGATTCAACTTTTAAAGATAACATCAGTGATGTCAAAAATAGATTCAAGCAACGGGGTTATGATGATGAGACCTTGAGGAAAGCTGACCTAAGAATCCAAAAGGTCACCAGAACCAGTACACTGGTTAAGAAAACAGACAGAGGCAATAAACATGGTAGGAGTTCACATGTGGCCTTTGTCACTAAGTACACTAACAACAGTGCAGGATTATTCAATATCTTAAGAAAACACTGGGGTCTTCTTAATGATGTACCCAGCTTGAAGGAACACATCTCTCTTACACCTAAAGTCACGTTCCGCAGGGGTAAAACACTCCGAAATCTACTCTGTCCAAGTTATACCAAAAGTTCGGTGATGAAAACTTGGCTCCCTCCGGCTTCAATTGGCTTTTTCACATGCTCTAATTGCAAAATGTGCTCTCTGGGGAGGAATAAGACCAAACTGTTCCGGTACAACACAAGTAAGGAATATGAGATTAGGCACTTTATAAATTGCAATACGGATCATGTGATTTACATTCTGGGCTGTGATTGTGAAAAAATATATGTGGGTAGCACAGTGAGACCGCTTAAGTTGCGCATACAAGAACATGTACGAGCTATGAGGAAAAACGATATGACATACCCTATGACTTACCATATGAGGGAACACCATGGGGACAATTGTAGTATCTGGTTTCATGGGATTGACCATATTCCCACCCACCCACGGGGTGGAAATCGTGAATTGGCTCTACGTCGCAGAGAGGCTGTCTGGATATGTCGGTTGAAATGTATACAAATGGGGCATAATACAGATGATGAAATGCATTACCATCTGTGAAATAGTTGATACTCTTTGGATTGTTCGGTTGTTCAATGTATGAACCCTGATTCTACCATATGGTGTCCATATTCATCATGATGTACATGATTGTTTGGGATTACGATTGGAGTTTTTGGATATCTAATATGAAAGTCAAACTATATATTCCAATATGTAACTGAGGTCTATGTACTATACGACTTTTTATCTCCCCCATTTCTCTCATTTTTTATATTTATTTCTATTTTTTTCTTTTCATTTTTCACTTTCTTTGGCTTTTCCTACTTCGATTTTTCATTGTTGATCTTTTCATATGAAGTTCATTGATGAATTCTATTTGACACCATCCAGTGACTAAATGAAGCAAGATGTTATGATGTTACATCTCCTATTGGTGATGTTTATCCATGCTTAGGATGTAACAGTGAGTTTGCAACTCAATCAATCAATCAATCAATCATTTGTATAGCGCGCTACTCACCCGGAGGGTCTCAAGGCGCTTGGGGGAGGGGGGTCCGCTACTGTTCGAACAGCCAGGTCTTGAGTTGCTTCCTGAAGGAGAGGTGGTCTTGGGTAAGGCGGAGGTGGATGGGTAGGGAGTTCCACGTCTTGGCAGCCAGGTAGGAGAAGGATCTTCCTCCCGTTGTGGCTCTTCGGATGCGGGGGACGGCGGCGAGGGCGTGGTTGGTCGATCGTAGCTGGCGGGTTGGAGTGTAGAAGGTCAGACGGTCGTTGAGGTATCTGGGGCCTTGGTTGTGGAGGGCTTTGTGTGCGTGGGTGAGGAGTCGGAACGTGATTCTCTTGCTGACGGGGAGCCAGTGCAGGTCTCTCAGGGGTCTGGCGATGTGGCTGTGTCGGGGGATGTCCAGGATGAGTCGAGCTGCAGCGTTCTGGATGCGTTGGAGTCTTTTATGAAGTTTGGCTGTGGTTCCGGCGTAGAGGGAGTTGCCGTAGTCCAGTCGGCTGGTGACGAGGGCCTGGGTGACCGTCTTCCTGGTTTCGGTGGGGATCCACCGGAAGATCTTGCGCAGCATGCGTAGGATGTTGAAGCAAGACGAGGAGACGGCGTTGACTTGTCGGGTCATTGAGAGGGAGGAGTCCAGGATGAAGCCCAGGTTGCGTGCGTGGTCCGTTGGTTTGGGTGCGTTGCCCAGGGCAGGGGGCCACCAGGAGTCGTCCCAGGCGGAGGGTGATGATCCTAGGATGAGGACTTCCGTCTTATCTGAGTTCAGTTTCAGGCGGCTGTTCCTCATCCACTCGGCTACGTCCTTCATCCCTTCATGTAGGTTGGTTCTGGCGGTTGTGGGGTCGTTGGTGAGGGAGAGGATCAGCTGGGCGTCGTCGGCGTAGGAGATGATGTTGAGGTTGTGTTGGCGTGCGATGGCTGCGAGGGGGCTCATGTAGACGTTGAAGAGGGTGGGGCTGAGTGATGATCCTTGTGGTACGCCGCAGATGACTTCGGTGGCCTCGGAACTGAACGGGGGAGGCGGACTCTCTGGGTTCTTCCGGCGAGGAAGGAGATGATCCACTCCAGTGCCTTCTCTGGATTCCGACGTTGTTCAGGCGTTGCACTAGGGTGCGGTGGCAGACTGTGTCGAACGCTGCGGAGAGGTCCAGGAGGATGAGGGCCGCTGTTTCCCCGTTGTCGAGCAGGGCTCGGATGTCGCCGGTGGCTGCGATGAGGGCGGTCTCGGTGCTGTGGTTGGCCCGGAAGCCGGACTGCGAGTGGTCGAGGGATCCATTCGTCTCGAGGAAGGCGGCCAGTTGTCTGTTGACGGTCTTCTCGATGACTTTGGCAGGAAAAGGAAGGAGCGAGATGGGGCGGTAGTTTTTGAGGTCGGTGGGGTCCGCTGACGGTTTCTTCAGTAGGGCGCTGAGTTCGGCGTGCTTCCAGCTCTCTGGGAAGGTGGCGGTGTCGAAGGAGGTGTTGATGATGTCCCGGAGGTGGGGTGCGATGACGGCGTCGGCCTTGTTGAAGACGTGGTGAGGGCAGGGGTCGGTAGGTGATCCGGAGTGGATGGAGTTCATCGTGCGGATAGTGTCTTCGGTGTTGATCGGGGTCCAGGCTCGGAGGGTGGAGGTGGGGGACGTTGGAACGGTCGTAGGGTACGTCGGCTGTGTGCTGAAACTGTTGTGTATGTCTGCGATCTTGCTGTGGAAGAACGAGGCGAGCGAGTTGCAGAGGTCTTGCGAGGGAGTGATGTCGTTGTTTCCGGCGCTGGGGTTCGAGAGCTCTTTGACGATGATGAAGAGTTCCTTGCTGTTGTGGGCGTTGTTGTCCAGTCGTTCCTTGAATGCGGTTTTCTTGGTGGAGTGGATCAGCTGGTGGTGTTTTCGGGTGGCGTGCTTGAGGGTGGTCATGTTGTCTGCAGTCGGGTCTCTGCGCCATGCTTTCTCGAGGGCCCGGCAGTTCTTCTTGGATTTCTTGAGTTCGTCGGTGAACCAGGATGCTTTCTTGTTGCCGTGTCTGACTGGGGGTCTTCAATGGGGCGAGGTCGTCTGCGCAGTTGGTGATCCATCTTGTGAGGTTGCTGGCGGCTTGGTTGGGGTTTGTTGAGCTGGCGGAGGGTTCTGGCTCAGGGATGTGGTGAATTGGTCGGTGGTGATCTTGTTCCAGCTTCTGCGCGGAAACTGTTGCGTGTGGTGGTGCGTGGTGGTCCTGCTGAAGCTGAAGTGGACGCAGCTGTGGTCTGTCCAGTGGAGTCCGGTGGTGTGGCTGAAGGAGATGTCCTTACTGGAGGAGAAGACGGGGTCAAGCGTGTGGCCGGCGTGGTGTGTGGGGGTGGTCACCAGTTGCTTGAGTCCGAGGTTGGCGAGGTTGTCCAGCAGGGTGGTGGTGTTGCGATCGTTGTTGTTCTCTAGGTGGAAGTTGAGGTCCCCAAGGAGGATGTAGTCAGCCGAGGGGAGGGCGTGCGGGCTGATGAGGTCGGCGATGTCTTCGCTGAATTGTGTGCGTGGTCCTGGGGGTCTGTAGATGAGGGTGCCTCTGAGGGTGGTCTTGGGGTCGGTGTGTATCTGGAAGTGCAGGTGTTCGCCGGCTGTGAAGGTGTCGTCGGAGTTGGTCGTGATGCGGATGGTGTTCTTGTGGACGATGGCGATGCCTCCTCTGGTCTGGTTGGCGCGGTCCCTTCGGGTGATCTTGTATCCGTCCGGGATGGCGATGTCGGGCGCTGAGGAGGCGTTCATCCATGTTTCCGTGAGGAAAGCGACGTCTGGTGATGTGGAGTCGAGCAGGTTCCAGAGTTCCACGGCGTGTCTGTGAATGGAGCGGGTGTTGAGCAGGATGCACTTCAGGTGGTTGCTGCTGGTGCTTGGCTTGGCGGGTGCGGTGCAGGTCCGGAGGCAGGAGAACTTGCAGGATTGGCAGGCGAAGGGTCCGTGGGTGCGACCTGGGGTGGCACGGTGGCAGCCGGGGATACGGCCGGTGTTGAGTGCGTTGAGGGTGGCGGTGTCGTAAGTCCGGTGGGTGGGTTGGCTGCTGCGGGGGCCAGGGGGTTTGGCGCTGGGCGCGGTCCAGGCGCGGACGGGCGCAGACGGGCTTGCCTTAGGCGCGCCTTTGGCGCGCCAGCGGCGCGCCCGCTGCGCACGTCCGCTGCGCGGCCGCACAGCGGCCGCCATTTATGGGGAGGTGGGAGGGAGGAGCAGCTGGGAGGCGGGAGGCAGGGGCAGCGAATGGGCAGTCAGGGGGGCGGGGCCGCAGGGGACGCAGCGGCGGGAATGGCGAGAGGCAGCGGGGGCACAAAAGGAAAATGGGGAGAGAAACAGACAAAAATACAGGCACAACGCAAATGGGGCAGCGAGGGGCACAGAAAGGAAAATGGGGGAGAAAACAGACAAAAATACAGGCACAACGCAAATGGGGCAGCGAGGGGCACAGAAAGGAAAATGGGGGAGAAAACAGACAAAAATACAGGCACAACGCAAATGGGGCAGCGAGGGGCACAGAAAGGAAAATGGGGAGAGAAAACAGACAAAAATACAGGCACAACGCAAATGGGGCAGCGAGGGGCACAGAAAGGAAAATGGGGGAGAAAACAGACAAAAATACAGGCACAACGCAAATGGGGCAGCGAGGGGCACAGAAAGGAAAATGGGGGGAGAAAACAGACAAAAATACAGGCACAACGCAAATGGGGCAGCGAGGGGCACAGAAAGGAAAATGGGGGAGAAAACAGACAAAAATACAGGCACAACGCAAATGGGGCAGCGAGGGGCACAGAAAGGAAAATGGGGGAGAAAACAGACAAAAATACAGGCACAACGCAAATGGGGCAGCGAGGGGCACAGAAAGGAAAATGGGGAGAGAAAACAGACAAAAATACAGGCACAACGCAAATGGGGCAGCGAGGGGCACAGAAAGGAAAATGGGGGAGAAAACAGACAAAAATACAGGCACAACGCAAATGGGGCAGCGAGGGGCACAGAAAGGAAAATGGGGAGAAAACAGACAAAAATACAGGCACAACGCAAATGGGGCAGCGAGGGGCACAGAAAGGAAAATGGGGAGACAAGCAAAGAAATACGGGCACCGAGGCCACAGGCGGAAGGGCGATCTTACCAGCAGCAGCAGCGGGCGGACAACACAGGCGGAGCTGTGTGGTGGGGGAGCGACCTACCTGACAAACTGGCTTTTGTCAGTTTAGTTATATTCAATCTCTCACTGCAGATTGGTCTATTTTGACCACCTTCTAAGATGGCGCCCGGGGTATTAGTTTTACTAAGTGTTAGACCTGTCAGCCCTAGGGTGGTCTTTCCCTATTTTTTTTCCTTTTTCGCCTCCTTTTTGCCACCATATTTTTACTGGACCTAGGTCTCTGGGCACCTTGCCACTGCTAGCCAGTGCTGAGGTGCAGGTGCTCTCTCTCACTCAAGATGGCTGCCACCGGTCCCTGCTACTGCAGAGGGGCCTGACACGCATACACACTAGTAGCCAGGGTCAGGCTGGGGTATAGGGATACAGTATCCATTCCATCCCCGCCTCTGGGCCACATAGCCAGGCATGTAGAAGGTTCCAGAACCTTCCGGGCTGTGGGAGGAGTTATGTTTTGCCGCCTTTGGGAGAGTCACCTGACCTAGGAGTATAAAAGGCTTGGAGGGAAAACTTTCTAGTCAGTTGATGAGGCACCACTGAACCTGGGAGAACCTCCGCTGGAGTATAGGCTTTAGGGCCTAGGGGAGACCTACACTACTGCTGCTGACAGGGCTGAGGCCCTGCTGTAGTAAGATAGCTGAGGAACGCCCACCACCCACTGACCTTGCCCAGTGTGAGGGGACCCAGGGAACCACCTTCAGCGTGCAGGGAGGAACACCAAGCACTCCCAGACCACCAACTCATCCCCCCCCCCCCTCATAAGAAGAAACTTCTGACAGGAAACTTTGACAAGGAACCTATAACAAGGAACTTCTGACAAGAAACTTACAACTAGAAGCGCCTAAGAAGCAACCAAGCTGAAGCAGTCGCAAGACCCCTTAACTTGAGGAGGCCTGACCGTCCAGCAACGCCTAAAGCCTAAAACTGCCCAACTGGCGATCACCAGGTAAAGCGCCGTACCCTGAAGCGCTAAACCTTCACCCCCTATTCACTTTTGCCTGTTGCTGGGCTGCCCCCAAGTACTTTGCCAGTCAGCCCTGCCCACAGGCTGCTGGTGCACCCTGCTTTCTGTTGCCCCTCAGGTCACTGACCTTATGAAGGAGATCACCGCCGCGGCTGCCGCCACCTGAGAAGAGGCACCGTGTGGTGAGGTGCGCCGTCGCGCCCTCATCGGGGGAAGCGCTGAGGTAAAGGAAGCCCCTCAGGTGTGTGAGGTGAGGAGCGCCGTCCGCGCCTCACCGAACCCTCCAGAGACTGGGCCCTGGGCCCTCATCGCCGCCGTCGCGGCCAGAGAATCATCGCCGCCGCCGAAGCGGCCAAAGAATTGCCCCCGCCGCCGTCGCGGCCGAAGAATCGTCTCCGCCGCCGTCGCGGCCGAAGAATCGTCTCCGCCGCCGTCGCGGCCAAAGAATCGTCTCCGCCGCCGAAGCGGCCCAAGAATTGCCCCCGCGGCCGAAGAATCGTCGCCGCCGAAGCGGCCCAAGAATTGCACCCGCCGCCGTCGCGGCCAAAGAATTGCCACCGCCGCCGTCGCGGCCCAAGAAATCGCAGACGCGATCAATAGCGAGGGCCTCCAGGCCCCGCCGACGCCGTTGCCGAGCAACCAGGGGTCGCCGGGCGTGACCCAGGAAGGCCGCGCACCGATTGGGCGCCGGCCCCCAGTCACCCCCCAGCGCCGAAGGAAGCCCGGGAAGAGCCCCGGCAGTGCAGAGGGAGACGGGGAGCCGGCCGGAGAGGACTGCCGGCTCCCGCTCCCTTCCCCATCAACCCTGAGCCCCCACCTGCACTTACCCTGATCCCGGGGGCCGGAGGAGGGTGATCCCGGCCCCCGCAACGTGCCGCATAGTTACTCCCTGATCCTGGGTGCCGGAAGAAGGCAATACCGGTCCCCGCAACGACCCGCAACACCGGCCAGAAGGCCGAGGCACCCCCGACCGGGCCCCGCCCGACAGAACACGGGCCGGCCCAGAAGATCGCCAGTCGCCCTGAAGCGCGACCAACGACCACACCGCAGGTGAGCCCTGGAGGCCCCTAGGGCCCATAAGACGCCACTGGGGGCCGGGGGCCACTATTAACCCTTAAGAATTTAGTCCTACGAAGCGAGGCCCCAGAGAGGAGTGGGCCTGGCCTGAGTTAACCCCTGAGGGACCTAGAAGCCCCAGAATACAGGACATGTTGAGGGATTCCCCACATAGTTCATTCAGGTAATGATGATGCCCACAGTATTTAATAATTTATGCCAATGCCTATTATAATTACTGCCTAGGCCATGGTTTTAACTGTTAAGTCTTTACCACAAGGGGAAAGTGTTTAATGGAGTTGAGCTGAAGTGTACACCGCCAAGAGTTGAAGTATTTTATGTTACAGGTGTACTGGAGTTGCGACGCCCACTGTACTGAATGTGGGTGCGCCTAGATTAATGCAGGCCTATTTAATAATTGAATATGCTAAAGTGAACTGTATGTTTAGGCCTATGTTTTATTAACGTACCTTGAGATCATTATTAAGTGCTACGTGTAGGAGATAATTCCTGCGGCCTCTTAGTGGCCTACAATGTTGATGAGCTATGTAGCTTTATTTAAAATGTGCACCAGTTGAGTAATATAATGAATTTGAATGTAGATCTGAATTAACCTGTCTTATCTGATGCCAACTTAATTTATTTATAAAAGATCTTGATTTTAAATACAAAAGCCTGGTGTGGTGTCATGTTATTGCGTTCGAATTTGTGAGTCAGAGTGAGAGTGTGCTGCACAACTGCCTTACACATTGCCTTCGCGTGCCTTTCCCGCTTCACGCCATGCTACCGTGTCGGACTCGGTAACCCCGGTTCCAACACTAAGTATAGGTATGCCTCTCATATTTTGCTAGGTGTGTGACCAAGTCGTCTTTCTATTGGGCTTGCGATCAGGTCTGTTTATTTATCCAAAACTGCTTGGTTTTCTTCATATATCGTTCGTGCTTCAGTATTGTTTTTCATGATGGCAACGGGGCATTCGGAGTGCATGTTACTACATTACAATATGGCGTTCCGATTTTCTCCTTCTGCCTCAATCGCCAGCCGTACTCTAGCCGACATGCGCGTTGTAATGACGCAGGTACGTTCATCTTTTGAAATGCCAGAATCCGGCCGGGAGATCAAATCTCTGGCGGGAGCGGCGCTGACTCAGATCACGTCGGGCTTGACCATTACTACGGGGTAAACAACCTGCGCTTATGCCGTTTCATATTGCAGCTTTCTAGGATTGCCTTGTGCTGAAGGGGTGGCAGTTGGGTCGCCCCTGTGATTTACGGAGAGCTGTTTGGTTATGCCCTGGTCTCAATATGAGTGGGAGGGACCTTCTCTGTGTATTTTGACTCACGTACACGGTGCGCTTAAATGTATCGACCGAGTGGGGATTCAGGAACGCTGTTTGTTCATAAAGTGCTCCCTCTGTAGCACATGGTTGTTAGTACCACTGTCATTTTCTTTTTTGGTCCACATACATGTGGGCTATTTTGGCTGCCTTGAGAATGCTTAATATTTCTATGTGCTCACTTTTTCAACACCTGACAACATGTAGATTTGCGTATTATTGTGAGCTTCGTTTTTGGCCTGCAGACTTGTGGGCTATCATGGCTGCTCTGAGAATGTTTAATATTTCTATGTGCTCACTCTTAAACACCCGATAACATTGGTGATGAGCAGATAACTACATGCCCCCCATTTCACCTCTGAGGGAGTTCAGGTTTTCGGTGTTTTAGGAGCGTTTGAGTTTTGGAGATGGGCATATATTATTATGGCTCAGGTATCCATGAGGGTGCCCGTGTAAAATTGAGCCAACTTTCATAATACATGATGGTTTCTATATAGGTTGTTGGATACCATTGTGGAATTTATTTGGCCCTTTCTTTTGCCCTTTACAGGTCCAATATGTGCTGTTCTTAATCCATCAGCACATGGTTCTAAAATCCTGTGACAATTATATCACGTGATCTCATGGATGTTACCAGCATCGTTATTAATGGAATTCGGTTGGATGTATATACCCAAAGATAAGGTAGGCATAGGGGCACTTTAGGATGTTGATGTGGCACATCCATATCAAAAGAGGTTGTATAAGTTTGGCGTCTTATATGAATTGGGTCCCCCACTGGGGTCTTGTTTTTGTTTCATACAGATTAATTTCAAATTCGTGTGAAGGCATTTCTATATGGTTATTATCCATCTTCTCTCGCCGACTACGATTTGTGAATGGTAGGTCACCATTCTTTCATCCCGGAATTTCTTTGGGATTTGGTGGCACTCATTACTTCACTTGGGTCACTGATTATGGTGTTGTTCGCTTGGTGGTTTTGGGTGTGATGTTGCACTATTGTCTTTGTTGTTTGTTTATTCAAAAGAATGAGGATGGACTGTGTGGTTTAGCCATAATTGGTTCCTCATTTCTTTATTCTACAAGGTCATGCTCTCTTTTGATGGTGTGGCCTTGTGTCCCAGTAGGACTTCAATTAATCACCAATGGATGACCTTATCATTGGTGCCTCTTCATTAATATATCTTTGTCCCACTATTTGTTTTGTTTCTAGCATCAACCCTCTCTGCTGCTAGCACATTCACTCATTAAGATTCTTATTCTTTTCTGTTGTTTTTGTTCTTTCTCATTAAGAGCCTGATTTCCTCTACCTAGTTGTTTCAACTCAACGTATATATAGTTGTGATATTTGGTCATTGTTGGAGGTTGTGTTGTATCTTTGTATATAAGTATCGGTCCCCTGTTGTTGGGTCCGTCTTTTAAATGTTATATGTACACATTATTGCGTTCATATGTATTGTCTGTATTTTGGTTTCTAGGGATTGTGTGGTTTTTTGTGTTATATGTTTCACTTATGTATTTATATATATATGTTATGTATGTCATGTATATTTTAATGTATTGTATATGTTATTGTTATTTATATTTCTCAATCAATCAATCAATCAATCAATCAGGGAATTGTAAGCGCGCTACTCACCCGTGAGGGTCTCAAGGCGCTGAGGGGGGTCCGCAGATCTGTTTAGCCGAAGAGCCAGGTCTTGAGGGTCTTCCTGAAGGTGTTCAGGGAGGGGGCGCGTCTGATGTCTGCCGGTAGCTCGCTCCAGGTCTTGGCTGCAATGTGAGAGAAGGATCTTCCGCCTGCTCTGGCTCTGTGGATGCGCGGGTTTCGGCCAGTGCGAGGTTGGAAGATCGGAGGTTTCTTTTGGGTACGTGGAAGTTGATTCTGTCTTTGAGGTATTTGGGTCCGTTGTTGTATAGGCATTTGTAGGCGTGAGTGAGGATTTTGAAAGTGACTCTTTTCTCCACGGGGAGCCAGTGGAGACTTCGTAGGTGTTGACTGATGTGTTCGTGTCTGGGGATGCCGAGGACGAGTCCGGCGGCGGTGTTGTGTACTGTCTGGAGTTTGTGGAGTAGGGACTTGTTGATGCCGGCGTAGAGTGCGTTTCCATAGTCCAGTCTGCTGGTGATGAGTGCGTGGGTGACTGTCTTCCTTGACTTAGGGGGGATCCACTTGAAGGTCTTGCGAAGGATGTGGAGGGTGTTGAAGCAGCTGGAGGTGACGGCATTGACCTGTCGGTTCATGGAGAGTGATGAGTCGAGTACGATGCCGAGGTTCTTGGTGTGGTCTGAGGGGGTAGGTGGGCTTCCAAGGGCGGTCGGCCACCAGGTGCTGTCCCATGCAGAAGGGGTGGTACCGAGGACGAGGACTTCTGTCTTCTCGGCATTGAGCTTCAGGCAGCTGTTGGTCATCCAGACTGCGACGTCTTGCATTCCTTTCTGGAAGTTGAGTTTGGCAGTGGTGGGGTCTTTGGTGAGGGAGAGGATGAGCTGGGTGTCGTTGGCGTAGGATACGATGTTGAGGCCGTGTTGTCGGGCGATGGCTGCGAGGGGGGCCATGTAAATGTTGAAGAGTGTGGGGCTCTGTGATGAACCCTGTGGGACTCCGCAGGTGATTTTCGTGGGGTCGGAGAGGAAGGGTGGGAGTCTGATCCTTTGGCTTCTTCCGGTGAGGAATGATCGGATCCAGTCCAGGGCTGTTCCTTGTATGCCTGCGTCGTGTAGTCTGACGACTAGTGTGCGATGGGAGACGGTGTTGAAGGCCGCTGATTGGTCGAGTAGGATGAGGGCTGCGGAGTGGCCTTGGTCCAGGAGGGTGCGGATGTCGTCTGTGGCGGCGAGTAGGGCGGTCTCTAAATTATTAAATTACAGCCCTGAAGAAGTCCTGCGTTACAGGACGGAACGCGTTGGCTGTGGCTTTTAAAAGAACAAAATAATAAACATTTCTCTACCAACTTGAGGATGATTCGATTATAATTATATGTAATGTTGTGTTCTCTTTGAGTGGTGCAGTCCTGATTTAGCTTGTTTGTATTGTTCCCCTAGAGTTGAAATAGGGGTGTGCTCCTGGACAGGGGGTACTTTCAGGTAGTGTGCACACAGGTGAATCCACAATCTTTTTGACTCGTTTGGTATATGTTTTTGATTGGTGCCGGATTTTCTTGTGGTAGGTCCCCTGTCCAAGCTGTGTTGTTCTGCTATGCTATTGGTTAGCATTTTGTCATAGAAAGAAGGTGATCAGTCATCAAAGAAAATGGCAACCTTCTTTTCTGATAGGCCTCAGTGCTGCGAATTGCTAACTTGTAACAAAACTCTGAATATAAAGAAATAAAGGTGAATGTTCTTCGGGCATGTGCCGTAACAAAGGATTTTGGAATGTGTGGTGATGGGGTTAGCTGGGCAGGATACCTCTGCTCTAGGGGGATTGGGGGCCTAGGGGAATGCAGCTAAGGAACACACAACACATGCTTAGTGGGAATGTACGAGCTAACTGCCACGAGCGGAAGTTACCCCTTTATTTATCACCTCCCGTCCGCGCCCGGCCGGGAGGGTGAAGGTGCTACATTGTCGAGTAGTGGCCAGCTGGCTCACTACATCCCTCCTAACCTTTAATTTTCAATCAACCAACATTAACACTGAACATGTATAGTTCTCCACACGGTTTGTTGTGTTCACATTTCCCAGTGGTAGCATACAAAGTCTTTCAGTCTCTGACTCGGCCTGGGGTTGTCTCGTAGCCGGTATGGATACCCCCTTGGCAATTCTTTTAACACTTCTCCTCCGGTATTGCTTGTGTCTTCTTCCACCATCCGTTCTCCTCCTTCTTCGGCACTCTCCGGTTCGATTTCCGTTTCAGTATTCCCCTCCATGGCTCCGCTGCCACCGGCACCTCCGAACACTTCTTGTGTCGAGATTGGGGACTCTCGCTCGTGGACTCCATCGGTCAGCCAGACTTTTTTGAACCACGACACATTCCTGGCCACACTTCTCCTTCCGATGGTGATCAGGGTCCCTCTTACCCCAACCACTGTCCATACGTCTCTCTCAAACGGTGTCTTGAATTTTGACCCTTGCTGGCGACTCTTCATCACCACTCGATCACCAATCTGTAGCTCCACCTGCTTCGCCCTCCTGTCACGGTCGGCTCTCTCATTGTTTCTCCTTCGTTTGTCTTGTGCCGCTGCCACATCGAGCACTCCAGGTACCCATTTGTTGCTGACTGGGACCACGTCCCGCACTGCCCTGCGCATCATGAGATCACTTGGGGAGCAATTTGTGGTGCTGTGAGGAGTTTGGCGATAAGCCCTCAAGAATTGATGCAAACACCCTTCCATGTCTGCTTGCTGGTCGACCCCAATTCTCAGTGCTTTGTTAAGGGTGCGCATGAAGTGTTCCACCTCTCCATTTGCCTGAGGCCACTGGTGCGTCACCTTCTGGTGTCGGATGTTGCGCATGAACTCTTTAAACTCCTCCCCTTGAAATGGCGGTCCGTTGTCTGTATTGATTTCGTGAGGAAATCCCAGCATTGCGAATGTTTTCTCTAGCACTGGCCTGACATGCTCGAATGCCGTTGATCGCACCACTTCCACCACCGGGAACTTAGAAAACTGATCCATCAGTACCAGCGTGGCCCGCCCATCCAGGAACGATCCAAAGTCCATGCTCACCTTCATCCACGGTCCAGCACTCGCTTCTTCCGTAATGACCGGATGAACAGGGGGTTCACTTCCCGTTATTAGACATGAATGGCAGCCCTCAAGATCTCTTCCACCATCCGGTCCAGCCCCGGGAACCACACCTTGGATCTGATCCGTGACTTGGTTTTGGCGATCCCTTGGTGTCCTTGGTGTGCCAACTCGGCCGTTCTCCTCCACAGACTCCTTGGCACGACTATGAGCGAACCCCGTAGCACCAGGACTTCTTCACTCTCACTTAGCTCATCCCTGCAGTGCCACAGCCCCGTTCTGTTCTCCCTTTCTTCGTCCGTCAGCCTCCGGACTCCATCCAGAAAGTTTTTCCAGTTGTGCCCCCTAAGGGCTTCTTTCACCTCCGTCAGACATCCATCCTCTCGGGTAGCTTCCACCAACTCTTCCATCGACAACGCCCTCGGGCATGCTAGCTCCGTGATGAGCCGTACATAGCGTTCCGCCCCTTCATCCACTTCCTTCTGTTCTCCCGGATCAACAGCCACCGGATGTCTCGATAGGTAGTCCGCCGGGTTGTTGGCACCTGGGCGGTACTGCACCTCAAAGTCGTACTGTTGCAGCTGCACTGCCTACCTTTCAATGCGCGGTGGCCCATTTCTCGCCGAGCCCCCAAATAACGGTACAAGTGGTTTGTGGTCCGTTATCACTTTGAATTGGTGTCCACAGAGGTACAAGTCAAAATGCTGGCAGGCCCACCGGATTGCCAGCGCCTCTCTTTCTATTTGTGCATAGCGCGTTTTGACCGCGGTCAACGCTCTGCTTGCATATGCGATAGGCACCCACTCATGTCGGTCCGTCTCCTGTAGCAACACTGCTCCCAACCCCACCGGGCTGGCGTCGACAATCAATTCAGTGGGACTCCCAGGTTTGAAATAGGCCACTGTAGCCCCTTGTAGAAGAGCATCCTTCACATCTTGAAACGCCTGGGCGGTCTTGCAGGTCCACTCCCACTTGGTATCTTGCTTCGTTAGAGCCCTGAGGGGTTCTGCGAGGGTTGCCAGCCGTGGAATGAACCCACCACAATAATTTGTCATTCCCAGAAAACTCCTCATCTCTGTGGAATTCTGAGGAACTGCCGCCATACGTATCGCTTCCACCTTCGCCGGGTCCACCTGTAGCCCCTCTTTCGAGAATCGGTATCCAAAAAACTCGACTTCAGTCACGTAGAACTGACACTTCTTCTTGTGCAGAGTGAGGCCTCTTTCTCTTAGCCTCGTGAGTGTTGCCCTTAGTCTTTCATGGTGCTCCTCTAACGTCTGTGAGTAAATAAGCACATCATCACTCACATTAATTACCCCGGCCAGCCCCGACAGAGCTTCCCGAATGGCATCCTGAAACACTTTGGCTGCCGAGGATACTCCAAAACTCAGTCTTTTGAATCTCCGCAACCCTACATGGGCGGAGAAAGTGGTGATGTAGCGACTGGCGTCGTTCAGCATCAGCTGACGATAGCCAGAGTTCAAATCTACCTTTGAGAACCACCTTGCTCCATTGATGTCTGCAACAATCTCATCTATTGTAGGCGTGATGTGCCTTTCCCTTCTGATCGCCTTGTTAGGTAACCTCATGTCCACACACAGACGGATCGCCCCAGGCTGCTTGGGTTTTGGCGCGATCACCAATGGCGACACCCACGGGGTAGGCCCTTCCACCTTCTCTATGACGCCTGCTTTTTCCAGTTTGTCTAACTCCGCCTCCACCAAAGGACGCAAATGGAATGGCACCCTCCTGTGCCGAAGCGCCACTGGCCGGACCGTTTTGTCAATGTGCAGCTTTACTTCTACTCCCTTCAGGCAGCCTGGGCCCTCAAACAACTCCGGGAACTCCTCCATGATGTTCTCGGCATGCGACTGATGAACTTGGCGCGCAAACATCACGAGCCCCAGGTCTTCCGCCGAGTGGCAGCCCAGTAGGGTCCCCGCGATGTCCTCTGTGAAGTGGAACTTCGTCAGGACCGTTGTCTCCCCATGTGTGACCTCCACTTCTATCACTCCCTGCAGAGGAATCGGTGTGTCACCTCCATACGTATATATCCATGCTCTCGTGGGCATCAATGGAGGGGCTGGATCAAGCTGTTTGTAATGAGCTGTGTCTAGGACGTTCACTGACACCCCGGTGTCAATGAGCGCCATCATAGGGGTATCACCCACCCGGATCTGGCACATCGGAGGCGGTCGTTTCTTCTTGTTGCTCCTCCCCGTGAATGATACGACCCATATCTCGTCATCGTCTTCATCATCCAGCGCTTGGAACCTTTGGCAGATAGTATCCAACTCTCCGGTCGGTTCACCCGCCTCTGTCACTTAATTGACCCTGTCTGGTCGCTGTCCACGACCGCTCCCTGACGCCGGCGACTTGAGGCTCATACAGACTTTGGCAAAGTGCCCCAGCTTTCCGCACTTCAAGCACATCTTCCCACTTGCCGGGCATCCTCTCTGCGAGTGCTTCTCCAATCCGCAGTTGTTGCATCCTCTTTTGTGTTGTTGACCAACCGGTACTCCTTTTCCTCGACCGTAACTTCTTTGTATCGCCTCCAGGCGTTCCTCCTTGACCGCTGGCGAACTTGCTGAGGCAGTGGTAGCCGACTTGCGCGCTAGTGCTACTTCCATTTCTCCGGCCCTGGCATCCGCCAGTTCGTGTGACCTTCCTAATATGAGTATCTCGTCCAAGGAGATGCCCGGTTGACGTAGGATGAGTTTCCTCAGTTCCGAGGACCTGCAACCCTGGATTAGCTGTGCCCTTATCACCAGCTGTTTATCGATACCTGTACACGAACTTGCAAGCCTTCTCAATCTGGCATAGAACGTGTCCATCGATTCCTCATCTTGCTGTCTTGCCTGTCGCATTTTAAAATGTTCGAAATCCGGGTTCAGCTGAGGATCGAAATGGCGGTTTAGCGCCGCAACCGCTGCTGCATAATCATCCGCATTCCCCGTGTTCGGTAGGTCCTGGAATAACTTGTATAGTTCTTCTCCGCCCATGTGTAGCATGGTAGAGCGCTTGACCGCTCCGTCCGTTTCTTTAATTGCCTGGAAATAGTTTTCCAACCGCCCGATCCACTTTCTCCACCGTGGCGCAGCGGTGGCGGGATCCGCTAGCTGACTGAATGGCAACAATGTGGACAAATTTGGGCGTGATCCCTGTGACGCTCCTCTACCACTACCACCAGCTGCATCGCCTCCTGTTTGCACAGACATTCTGCTCCTCTCACCCACCAACTGTCTTGTACCAGTCCCACTGCCTGGCTGTTGGTTGTGTCAGTGCTTGTTTGGCAGTTATTTCTCTCTTCCCCCACCAGGGACTCTTTTTCAGGCACCCTCTCCGTGCCCTTCCACCTCAGCTCCTGTGATCTTTTATATCCTGCACTCCCCTCTGCTATTTCTGCATACTGGCCTTTGCACGTGCCAGTGCTTGCTGGGGCTGGGCCACTCGCCACCTTCACTGATTCACTGGGAGGCACACGCGCAGTCTCCCCGCCTCCGCGCTCCACTGGCACGCTCTCGCACCGCGGGGGCTTGCAGCCTCACTGGGCCTCCCGGCGTGCACGTGCTTTCTCCGGCCCCTTCAGGCGCGCATACGCGCTCCTTGTGCTCCTGCTCAGGCCGGCGCGGCAGCGTCTACCCCGCCTGCTGGTGCACGATAGCACCCACACGCCGCCGCTCCCAAGTTCCAGAGCCGCCTCACCTTTCTCCGCCGATCGATTACCGGCCTTCACAGCAGGCCTCCACACGCGCTCGGCCGCGCGGGAATGGGAATGCGACCTCCGCTCCAGCCAGCGACCTGCACCACACGGGATGCCGGACACGCACAGGTACGGGCACCCCCTTGTCGCCAATGTGGTGATGGGGTTAGCTGGGCAGGATACCTCTGCTCTAGGGGGATTGGGGGCCTAGGGGAATGCAGCTAAGGAACACACAACACACGCTTAGTGGGAATTAACGGGCTAACTACCACGAGCGGAAGTTGCCCCTTTATTTATCACCTCCCGTCCGCGCCCGGCCGGGAGGGTGAAGGTGCTACATTGTCGAGTAGTGGCCGGCTGGCTCACTACAGAATGGACAGCGATGGGATGTGTGAATGAGAGATACTCTTCCTGGTTACCTAGATATCCTTAAATTCCTTTACGAAGGGTCAATACATTCTGAATGAATTAATGCTGGGGTTTTTTAGAGAATTAACTAGATCAGGTTTCTTTAAAACACTATCACTTCTCTTAAGATATTAAAAAGGTATTTAGTACAACTGCCTTTCTCACAAATTTGATACCAATAATAACTTTTTTTAGCAAGGTGGATAGCTTGCATATAAATTGCATTCACCAAATTACTAAGAGTCTGTCTTGGTCCAAACTGGATTTTTCAATGTACATGCACCAGAACACATCTTGGCATGTAGGTTTTTCAGACCAGAGGACTATTTTTAAACTTTAACCCTTTCAACCTTTCCAAGCTCTATTTAAGTATGCAAACTCATCGGTTATGTTATAGTCCTTGGTATAGGGTTGCATTACTATTTGTGGCTTCGATTGGCTCGCTCGAGCCGCATAATAAATTGTGACTCATACTGGCTCAGTACACGGCTGTAGCCTCTTGTGGTGCTCCGAGTATGAATTCAGGGGCACGTTTCGCTCATAACAGAGCGGAATCCTGCTTTTAACATATGAGGCTAAACCTCAAGGTCATTTTTAAACCAGCTTCATATATCCGTTTATGACTGGAAAGGATTGCCCACGTCTTTACCTAATGTTTGAGAACTTTTTTTTTTTTACTTCTTCTTATTAAGCAGTTATTGAAATAAACAAGTCATCATAAGCATAGCAAAGTACCACTGTAATGCCACTCGCAGGGAATGTTTGATAACTTTTAATGATGAAGTACATTTCAGACCACTGTCGTTTCACCCTCTGCTACCGCTACACAACTTCAACCTCCACCTCCCCAAAAAGCCACATATTTTATTCAAGAAACCTATCCTTACATTTTCTGGATGTGACCTGGTCTCAGCTACGCAGAACACCAGGGCCGTAGAGAGTGTGGATGCAAACACAGGCTCTAACGTTATTCACTGTTTGTCAGTAGTGCAACCAGTGTGCCACGGGCCCTAGTGCAAGGAAGGAAATGCCCCCATGGCTGCTGTTTGAGTTAAAAAATACAGCAATAATAGGGGTTCAGTGGGCCACATTGCCACTGCACCTGCTGCACCAATGGAAGTACTGGTTCTAGTGAGGTCCGTCAAGGATTTTACTTGTGCTCTTTCATTTTGGTAAGCAAGTTCAATTTTCACCATACCAGGCATCGCAAGTGATACTTTTTCAGTCGTGGTAAAGCAAAAGCAACCTGGAACTAAATGGTGACAAAACCTAGATTAAGTACATACTTGGCTAACAAAATGCATATCTCTGCAGTTGTTATTTAATATGAGCATTGTCAAATCCAACTGACCTTTCTTTGCCAATCCCAATTGATTGGCTTTGACAATGCATGTATAATAGCCCTGGCACTCAGAAAGCCAAAATCAGTAAACAGCCTTTTAGTAGTAGTCAGGGGCGGATCCTCCCTTAGGGCGGAGGAGCGTTGCCCCACTGCTTTCTCGCAGTGCGAGAAGCAGAAACATAAAATGTTAAAACTACCATTTTATGTTTCTGCTTCTTGCACAGCGAGAAAGCAGAAGGGTTTGGTTGGTTCGGGTTTGCTCTAGGGCAGGGGAGGAGTGGCTTGCCCACTGCTGAGGGCGCTGACTGTTTGGTCGGCCCTCTGGGGCCAACCAAACCAGTCATGTGCACTCTGCCTTTTCTCCATGTAGGCTGCATAGGCGCCTGGCTGGTCGGCGTCCCGACCAATCACAACACTGCCATCCATTGCAGCATTGTGATTGACTTAGGGGAGGGGAGGGAGGGTGCCTGCTTTCTGTTCCTGCCGGAGGCAGGAGAGCAGGAAAACGCGTGACCCGGCGGACAGGTACGTTTTTAAAATGTATTAACCACCCCCGCACCACCCCCCCACCCACGATTTATGGCTGCAACGACTGGTAGTAGTACTTCCTGTGCTTCCCAGATGGCCATTACGTTGCGGCCATCTTGGAAGCATGGACAATGTCATTACAAGATGGCCAATCACTGATACTGACTTTGCCAGTGCAGGCACAATTTACGAGCATTAGCGATAATAGCGGAAAGAGGTGGGCAAGGGACAGAGAGAGAAGATGAGGTGGGGAAGGGGAGAGAAAGAGAGAGAAAGAGAGAGAGAGAGAGAGAGAGAGAGAGAGAGAGAGAGAAAGAGAGAGAGAGAGAGAGAGAGAGAGACATTAAGTCGGAGGAATGCTCAGTGTTGGGGCAGAGGGAGGGGGAAAGAGGAAAATAGAGGCAGTGGGGGAGTGTGGGTAACAAAGATTGACTGATTGATGGGGAGAGCCGGAGGGATCAAGAGAAAGAGAAGGTGTGAGCATGTGACAAAATGAGACAAAGTGAGAGAGAGAAAGGAAGGAATGAGAAAGATATTTACTCCCATAAAGTGATGAAACAGAACACTAAAGGAAAAATAGATCCCGGCCATGAGCAGTGGAAGGATACACTGACAATCAAAAATCACAGTGAAACGTAAATGCTCTGGTGGCAGTACAATCACAAGAATAGGGAAGAAATATATTAAATTAGGAACAGGTTATTGAAATATTCAAGAAAGCCAATTATTCATGAGCAAGGAGCATACTCAAAACCCTCTATAAGTGTAACTTAAAGTATCGGGTACATTTCTGTCTGAGACAGACAACTAAAGCTGTCTGCAGTGAGACTGTAAAAAGTTACAAAAAGTTTGGGAGCCAGATGTACATTAAAACTGGTCGCAAAAAGTGGTTTCAAATTGTCCACCGACTTTTGTATCCCTGCTTTAATTTTGTGATGTAACTTATGTGCTAATAGGTTGCACCACAAATTGTCCAGTCGCAAGGAGGTGCAGAACAACCTGCCTACTGAATATTAATTAGGCAGGTTTAAATTTGCAACCCCCCTGCGATTCGCTACAAACAGGGAAGGTGGCCTGCAAGGAACAACAGACCACCATCCCTGTCTTTGCATTGGCAGAGAAGCTTTTTATTTTACTAGCATGCGTTCCCTTAGAGGACCCTGTGGTATTCCAAGAACAAACAATTCTAATTTGGTAACTCATCAGGATAGAAGGCAGTAGTCCACTGAACCACTGCTTGATGCTCTTCAACCCCAATGTTGCCCAATGGGACAACTTCGGCTTTGTGAATATGTTAACTACGTTGTCAGACCACGTTCGGAGGTCCATAAGCCAGGCAGGAGCTTCTGGGCCTCAACCCTAAGTGCTGAGGTTGTTCACCACATATGTCCTGGGGTCAGTTACCATGTCTCTACATACTGGTCGGAGTACAACCCTTTCTGCACTTGACTCTCAGGTTGGTGAGGCTTCACAGGACCCAGCGCTTGGCTTTTCAAGAATGAAAATACTTTAATTGCACAGTTGCACTGAATACTGTTCAAATTTCTCTCAGTGCGGTTCTCTCAAAGCCTACACCCATCATGCTCCCTCTGCGACTCCCTCCTGGCAGGCCCCCTGTCTCTCACTGCCTCCCCGCCCCCGCTTCAGAAGTAAGGATGCAGTGTGAATCAAGCTCAGGTACAGTTGTTAGGCCAAAAGTCAAACGTGCGCTCTGTTTTTTTTTGTCTTTTCTTTTATTTTTTAGTCTTCCCTTTCATGTGATGTCCCCTCACCTCTGGGAGACTGGCTGTCACCAGCCCTTGTTGTTAAACAGTCATTTGTGAACTCCTTGTTCATAAAGGACTAGGAAGTGGAACAAAGTGCAGTGTTCTAGGACCCACATTTATAAACAACTTCTAGACAGGGGATCTGAATCCACTGCTTTAATCTGTAGGACCGGTTCACAATAGTTATTCTTTCAAGTGTGCTCCTCAGACTGCTCTCCAGACACAGCCTTTGTGTAGAGTGATTCTTCCCACAGCAGGCAGCACTGAGGCTGACTCCTGTCTGGGGAACTCACAACAGAGACACAACGAAGTATGAGGTTTCGGCACCTGGCTGTCATCAGCAAAACTGAAGGCATTTTCAGGCACAGCCAAAAGGTCAGGCCTCACTTACAAACTGACACTTCTCACAGGAGAGTCTGCCGATCCACAACTCACCCTTACCATCCACCAAAGGGCAGTGCCCATGAAGAGTAATCAACAGCTCCTTGCCAACAAAAAGCCTCATGGAAATTCTAAAGGAAGCCTTGTATTCAGCCTCCTCACTTCAGTGTCTGGATTCATTCCCTCCGGCTACAGGAATGCAGACAATACACTTCCACTATCTGGGAGCACAGTCTCACCCTTCATCTTGTGCTACGCCAGGCTTGGGCATCCAAAATGGATCACACAGCCCTCCATTACTCTGGTTACCTCATACACAATTTACCAACATGCATGTGTTATACTTACTACGCACTCATCACAGAAACGAGATGCCAGTGCAATAGTGGGATTTTAGAAAGGTAGGCTAGTAGGTCTTACCCCAGTGACATAGAAAAAAAGGTCTGGTCACACTACTGATTTTCTTTAAAACACTATAATCTGCTACCAACGCTTTATGCTCTATACTCAGGACATGTACAGTAGTTCACTGCCCAGGATGAGGGAAAGTATAGTGAGCCCCTATAGGCCCAGGACTAAGCCCGGGCAAAATTTGTATAATTTTCTTGGTAACAATTATGTTAAATGTACCAAAATAACAAATTTACGTGAAAAGCTGGTCCTGCAATTTACTCTATTTTTAGAGCAAAATATGTCCTCACATGCACACATTTCATGCAAAAACTATAGCGCAAATTTGCATATGACATGAACAGCCACTCGTGCTCTGTTCATTTGCATTGTTCCCATGCTCCCTGCATAAACTTGCCTCTTGTACTGTACAGTAATTACATTTATGTAGCACATACTACCCCTGATGAGACGTTGAAGTGACTAGTAATAATTTAGGGTGAAGATTTTAGACCACACTGATGATATATATGTTCTGAGGGTCGGGATAATTTCTAGTGGAGAGTGTTGATTAAAGGGGGATACTATCTGAATCTGAACTTTGCATTTTATCGTCAGATTGTTATGGGAGGTTGTGCTATGTATTTTAACTATGTTTATCTCGATTTGTTATTTTATGGAATCATGCACCTTGATGTAATTCGGATGGTTTTTAACTTTTATGGTTTTATACTTGTGAAACCGAATAAAGTTTATTTGTATGTATGTATGTATGTATGTATGTACGTTGAAGTGCCTATGCATCCCCCAGTGAGAACCATGCTTTGGGGATTTACCCGTCACTGAAATTTACCTCTATGCTTTGCTAATGCCAGCTCTGCTGCCATCCCTTCCTACCAATCCGAGCACTTTTGGAAGGGCCCTGGATGTGGCTCACTCTTGAAATGATGTTTAATGAAGCATCAACTTGGCATTTTCCTAATCACTTGTTTGATCCGTTAATAGTATTGTTTAGAATCTTGCATCAGGTCTGTAAGTGTGGTTCCATGCTTCTGCTTGATGGAAAATCTCTGTTGCTACTAACAATCTACATTTCTGGGACGCAAAAATACAGAATTTGCTGACATTGCCAAAATGCGAGTGTGGTGAGGGATGATATGGTTTCTTTCACATATGAATGCAGCTCCTCTTGAGACCTTTGTTAAGGACCCACAGCTTTTCATAGGAGTCTGCGGCCAGCGCTGCCAAATGTTGGGTTGGAAAATTCCAAGTTTGCCTAGTTTTGATTCATGCCTCTTACTTGCACCACCCTACACTTATTGCCTCGTTATGGCACCCTTAAAGGTTATTTTTCATTCTTGTTTTTCCCTTTAACACTGTTTTTCCATCTTTCTCTTCTTCTTTTTTTCTCCCTTTTCTGTCTTTCTCTCTTTTGCTATGGGTCAGAATCTAATGATGAAAAATAAGTTCTGGTCCACAAAAATGAGTGCTGGTGCCCACGTCATGCACTCATGCAAAAAGCAAGCATTGTCTGCCAGAAGATATGATTATTTTGAGTGTTTTTGGTCTGGTTAAGTTCTCCCATCACTGCCTTCCCTACGTTTTCTGCCTAGAGCCGCTAAGTCTTGCAGTGTGCAGAAGATACATAGAGTGGAAACCAGGGCTTGCAAACTTTGAAGGACTCAGAGGAGACATTCCAGAAAGTTCACTGAGGAGGCTGTAGGAAGTCCTGGACAAGGAGGTGATGCAATGTGGCTGAAGAACCCACATTCTTTTCTCCTGTGACCACCAGAATCTGGTTTGGTGGGTGGTGGAGGGGGGGTCACACTGTAGCTATTCAGTGGCACAGGGGACCCCGGATAAGGTGTTTTATTTTGAGGTGTATCCTCAAGAAGAAAGGGGTGATGGGAGATGGGTGATACGGTTAGACTCTTCTGTGTGTGAGAGAGATGTCAGTGTGGTAGGCGAGACATTAGTGTAGGGGGTGTCATAAGAGGAGTTATGAGCAGCGAAGACAAAAGGCTTTACATGGAAGGTCCTTGGTGGTGGAGGAAGGGTCCAGTAAGGGAAAGGCTGTTATTTGTGAGGTTCCTAAATAAAATGGGTGTTGCTAGGGTGGGATGTCGAGGAGTCTGTGGGAGCTTTCTAGTGAGACAGATAAGCAAAGGTAGTGATGGGGAGGGGGCTGTGTGCAAACAGACTACACTGCTAGTTTGCTGTTTTCTCCAGCACCAGTGTAGACATTCATCTTGCTTACGGCCACTTGGTAGGAATGTGCTGCACTGTGCCCCGTACTTCTCACACTCCATGTACATACTTTGGCAATGCTTACCAGCCTTATCATGCCCATTGCATATTCTGTACTATGTTTTTTGATTTTCCTTCTGGTACGTATTTGTATACCTCAAAACCTTCTGAGTCTCCAAACAGGGTGAGAACAAGTAGTTTGACTGGTGAGCCCACTGAAATCAATGGTGATTACAAGTTTTTGGAGGGTTATGAAGGTGTTAAAGTCTGGTGAGTTCCAGTGCTTAATTTGGGCCGGTGGTGGTGGAGCCTACCAGCACTCATTTTTGGGCTCCAGCACTTATCTTCCCTCATCAGGTACTGAGCAGGAGCATGAGAGGGGAAAACACAGGAAATGAGGATGAGAAAGACTGAAAAACCGTCAAAAAAGGAAGAAAGGAGGAACCTGCAAGTTGAAATAAAGGGGCAGAGAGTGGCTTAAAGAGGCATGAGGTCTATTCAAGACTAAAAAACCTTGGCATCTGACACCAAACGCCGACATTGAATTGCAAGGCAAAATGTCTTTCGGTGGCTATGTATGGAGCAGGGGTTTGGGGTTTTACGAACACACACGAGTTGCAACTAGTGGAAAATGTTTTTCTACGTTTTCTGTTATCGGCCCCGCAAAGTACTTCCACTTTTGTCTGCCATGAGGAATTGGGTCTTATGCATGTCTCGGATCTAATTAAATTGGAACCCATACTCCTCTGGCACAGAATATGGACTAGGGAGCAGACTGTGTTAAATAGAACCATTATGCAGGACATAATGAGACTGGAGGGGGTTCATTTGATACCGTGGGTGAAGTACGTGGAAACATTTTTATTAACATTAGGCAACCCAGAGTTTTATACAAACCCTGCCTTAATGTCCAGACTCTCTAGAAAAGATTTGAAATTAATGGCCTTAGCATATTTGGGTGAAGTAAGATCGGCAGGAGAGCTATCTAAATCTAGTGCCCTGCAACACCAGCTAATACGCACCTCGGAGGGGTTGGAGCCCTATCTGTCATTTGTTCCCAGCGGGTTTGATAGAATGATATTATTTAGATTTAGGATGGGTACTATCCACAGACTCCTGTCTTTCCCGAAAATGAATGACTGGTCCCGCACTTTACCTCTCTGTCCGTGTGATTTGCAATCAACTCAATCTACATTACACGTGTTGTTCTTTTGTAATTTTTATATGAAGCAAAGAAAAGAGTTACTGATCCCAGTTTTAAAAAGCTTACGGCCTTAAACAGTGTCGCCCAGCACTAATCCGCCTGCAATTTTTGGAAAATGTTCATACTGCATGGAGGATTGCATTATATATTAAAAGAGTCCTACGGCTCAGAAAAACTATGATCTGGGATAGCAATGAGATGATGGGTCGGGATCGAGATTGTTGACTGGGACTTTGGACATACATTCTTAAATGTATTAATTTCTATGATTGTATCCAATAAGTGATATGAACGTGTTTTTTATGTGATCTTTGATGCTTCGGGTGACAAGTACATTGGATACATATCTTTTTTAACGTATTAGTATTTATGATTGTATGTAATCAGTGACATGTATTTGATTTTATGTGCCTTTTATGCTTTTATGATTGTCTTTGTAACAGTCGAATAAAGCTTATTATTGATTGATTGAATTGCACCGACCGCAGACTTCTGAGCAGTGCTTCGGCACCGGTACTCATTCTTTTACAAATTAAACACTGGCCCGGGATTCTATTGAAATCTATGGGATGCATTTCAATTGGTTGCAGGTTAGATGGGTCCAAGGAAGGTGACCCCCCCCCCCCCCAACACACACACACCTCCACATGTGGGTGAGTTGAGAGGTATGTATTCGTGGACGATAACCAATTCGAAAACATATGTGTCTGTCCCATGCATGCTAATAGACGCGATTATGGCGGGGGACTCCGGATTTTTTAAGCAAAAATGGCTTTATTTTGGCTGTTTCCTGCCTGAAAATGAAATTGTCTCTTCCTCAGTAGAAGTCAATTGGGGAAATACAATCTCCCCAATTGTTATTTTTTTTTTATCTCCCACTCAACTCTTCTAAAATGTTGCCATGCTGTCCTTGGCAGAGTAAAAAAATATCCTTTTCGCAGATGTTATTTAAGACTCGTCGAAAAGTAAGACGAAGGCAACTTCATCACTTGGAAACACAGGGCAGGTTCGTAGCAGCAGAGAGAGAGCAGACAAAGCTGGCAGACATCGATCCGAACACAGTAAGGGGAGGGGGCGCGGGGAGGAAAATAAAGGGCCGAGGGAACACTTGTTGCAGTGTTTCAAAACCCGACAACAAACCTCTGGCTCCGGAGGCAGAGCATACCGCCTCCCGATTCTTTTACCACTGCATGTCCCACCCTCCCAAACCCCCTGGCCTTCCCGTACCCCCAGTCCGCAGTGTGACTTTGAAAGGAAAATGACTAAATCTTCTTTCCTAGCACTTGAGAAATGGCGGGCGCATCCCCTCGACTCTTAAAGACCCCACTGCATCCACCCTCGCGGATCCCTGCAACGCCTCCACGCTCTTTAACACTCCTTTGACGCTGTTCTATCAGCCCCGGCACTTGGGGATTCACAGCAGTTGCTCGCCCCGACGCCCCCTCTTGTCCTCTGGAAGCCCCTCGACACGCCAGCCTCCTGCTGACGTAGGACATCCCCTGGACCCCACAGCCCACGAAAGCGCTGGAACTACAACAGTATCCACACATCCCCTGAACTCTATCTAATATGTCATCCCCGGTACCCCCTCACCCACCCACATCACACTCTGGCACCCTATGCGCCCTATGGGGACTCAGCACTCACTCTCCCGAGACTCCCGCCTTCCAAGACCCCCCCGCGGGACCCTCTAACATCCCCTGGCCCGGGGCCCCTTGCCCTCCCAGATTCCATACTCGCCCCCACACACGTCCTCTCTTACCTGCCGCAACGAGAGCTTCAGTCAGGAGAGACAAGTTCACCAGAAATGTGGGCATTGTCCGGATCCATGAACGGCAGCTCTCCGTGGAGGGGGGCCGAAAGGGGAGCACTGCTGTGGAAGGGAAGGAGGGCCACAGACAGGGGGGGGGGGGCAGTACTGGCAGAGTGGGAGGAAGAGGGAATCCTGATGGCAGAGTGACACGGAGGGGTCACTGCTGACGTCACGCTGAGAGGGGACGCTGTCGGGCTGGCCCTTCTGAGAGAGTAGCGCGAAGAGTGACAGTCCCAGCAGAGCAGCTCTCTTCAGGTGACCGCGCTGCTGCGCCAGCCCCGCCTGGTATGGGATGTGGACAGCCCCGCAGAGGATCGCTGCCGAGAGAGGGGGACGAGGGAGAGGGGAGGGGAAGTGTGCTACAACTTCTGGGAGGCAGGAAACATGTGTAACAACAACTGCAGGGGGAGGGGAGGGGGTCACAACTTCAGCTACAGAGAGAGAGAGAAGCGAGTGATTCCAGAAAGTGCGTGAGAAGCGAATGATTCCAGAAAGTGCATGGCAACACCAAGCACAAGTGTGCGAAACAAAAACTCTAGGGGCCGAGAAAGGGGCAATGCATGCTAAGAGGAGTAAAGTCTACATACAATATGTCAGAGGGGTTTAGAGAGTTTAGCAGAGTTACAAAAAAGGCATATAACACCATGGACTAAATAGAGATTGGTAAAGAAAATGTGTAAATGAGAAAGTATGATGTTACAACTTTAGGAACGGATCGGGGAGTGTGTAGTAACTTCGGAGACAAGATAAACGCCTTCCGCCTCTTTCCATGCATTCAAGTTTTTTTCCATTCTATCCTCTCATACATAAGCTCTGGGATGAGATCTCTGCACACTTTTATTGTAACCATAACGTAAGAGCAAAGACAGCTCCCGAGGCTATATAGTGTGTACCACGCGATAACGTCAAAAAAGCTCACAGAGATCATGATTTGCCCATGATCAAACAATTTGGTCAAGTCGGAGAGCCAAGATTGCAATGCAGGGCATCTCATTTTAAGGTAACCATCCCATTAAACTACATTTTTGTGAGTAGAGAGACACTGGGCAGTGGGCACTGTCTACCCTACCGTACCCTGTCAATGTGTACTGGGCACTGTCCACCCTAGCATAATATTCCATGTGTACTGGGCATTGTCTACCCTAAGGTAATATTCCAAGTGTACTGGGCATTGTCTACCCTAGGGTAATATTCCATGTGTACTGGGCATTGTCTACCCTAAGGTAATATTCCATGTTTACTGGGCATTGTCTACCCTAAGGTAATATTCCATGTGTACTGGGCAATGTCTACCCTAGGGTAATATTCCATGTGTACTGGGCATTGTCTACAATAGGGTAATATTCCATCTGTAGGAAACATCTGTTATTCAGCGCCAAGATACCCTTGGGTGAACGTGCACTTTACAAATTCACGTTATGTTATGTGTACTGGGCACCAGTCTGGGCTTCTTCTAATCTCACACTAAATGCCATCATTTACCTTGATTCGGCTACTTCCAATTTCTGGAAAAAAGGGAGTGGAATCAGCTATTCAAAACGGAATTGTCCAAGAGCACACAATTTGGTTGCTCCAGTAGGTGAGGATTAGAAACCAAGCTTTAAGTTGCCTATTATATCATGAGGCTGATTCTTCTGGTGAGGCCCGGGACTGCCCTAATTCCCACTGGGCTGGGAGCCTTGCCTAGATTTTTAATGTAGTGTTTATTATTAGCATATTTTGTGAAAATGGTAAAGCCTATTTCCAATGACAAGTGGAATATTTCCATGGCTAGAACTTATCCACATTTACAAAGAACAAGAGCGACCCATATGTCCACAGTGAATCCAATGTAGTGCTATTGTAGAACTTTATAATTTGTTGGGGCTCTCCCTTTTCATTAGACAGACTAATGAAAAGGAGAGCCCTAACAAATTATAAAGTTGTCCTTGAAGAATTTATTGTATCTTCAACTGGCTCCTCTTTTAAGTTACCAATAACCACTTTTTCAGTTCTACAATAGCACTACATTGGATTCACTGTTTTGGTTATGGTCACTTCACTGGGGTTCATAAATCACTTCCAAATGTCAAAATGTATATAATGTAAATACACAAATACGGAATATTTTTATGCTCTTTTGAATTTCAAATACTGGTTTGCATAATAAATTTCACTCATTTCGGCTGAAGTGAGAACTATGCAATATCTGTTCTGTGGGTCTTTTACACATAACACTACTATATTGTTGTGATACCTTATTGACCTAGGGCTTCATCCTGTATTTTCTTGTGTTTGTTTAAATCAAGCAGGATATACTAAATTCTTGCAAAAACTAATTAACTAAGAAAATGAGTTCCTTGTGAACATTGTTTTTTGCTTACTAGAACTTATCCACTGCAGCACATGCAGTGGAAGGGTGGTGCTGTCTGCCAACCCCAGTGAGTAACCCACTTTGTGAGAGGTCCTGTCAAGGTTTTTATAGCACACACTAAATGAATTGAGCATGTTTCCAAGTGCTTCCAGTGTGCTTCCAGTAGGATAAAAGTAGAGGGAGATTATGAGGCTGCACGTGGTCACCGGCCTGTGTCTATAGACAATACTGTTGTTTACTGTTGGTGTTCCAATGTGTAATAACGCTATTTGATTCCAGTTCAAGTCCCGTAGTATGCTTGACTGTCCAAGTGAAAAGACTGTGAATATTGAAGGAGAACTCCAGGAGGTACTGGGGGAGTGGAACTCTGAAAGAGTTTCTGACAGTAATCATACTGAAAAACTAAGGGACTGATTCACAAAGGCCACCCCACTCTGCGGCAGAGGCCCCCAGTCGGTGCGGGGGCCTGGGAGTGGGTAACTGCAGTACAGCGGTCCCCCCGACTCCGGCGCCTCGACCACGAGTGCTGAGGCCCTTTGGGAATCAGGCCCTCAATGTCCCTTGCCTTGAAAGCCCTAAATTGGTTACTGGTTGCCAGAAGATCCACATTCAAGCTGCTTTGTATCACCCACAAAGCGATACATGGAAGAAGACCGCTCTTCATCAGGAATAAAATCACAAAATACATTCAACAAAGGAACCTCCGCTCTAGATTGGCACCTCGCCTCAAAATCCCACCATACAAGAAAACAAGCATTTGCAATGCAATAGGTCTCACATTCGCGCAAGTTTGAGCTATTGGCATTGTAAATGACAATGCCTTTTATTTATGTTTTAGGTTTTAAAACATAAATAAAAGGCATCGTCATTTACACTACTAATAGCTTAAACTCTCGCAAATGCGAGACCTATTGCATTGCAATAAAGGGCCTTCTCGGCCGCTTGTTAGATTGTAAATATCAGAGGAAGAGACCGGCCTGCTACATCTTCAAAGTAGTGATAAATAGTGCAGTGAAGAAGATGTGTAAGTGTTGTAAATTACAAAGACACAAAGTGTGAAGTGAGAGTTACATATGATCCGAGCTCTAAACACTAACAAAGCACTCCAACACCTTTTGCTCTGTGATTACACTGTCGCGGCTCAGGAGGAAGAGTAGGAAGGGGGGGCTATTTCCTGCCCTCTCCGTGAGTTGAGTGTGCAGTGTGGCATTGCGTAATGTCATGGCTTTGTTTGGCCTAATAAAAAACACTCCAGCTGTAGTGGGCCCCTGGCTTCACCTCCTGGTGCAGGGCAGGCTATGCTTTATGGCAGGCATGGAGGGAAGGAGGGATGGTCTCGGCTGCAGCTCCGGCCTCGTACAGTGCCCCTGCTATTAATAGTGAGCGAGAGGCGCTGAGGTGGTGGTATTCGTGGTGGAGGTATTGGTGGTGGTGGTATTGGTGGTGTTGGTGGTATTGGTGGTGGTGGTGGTATTGGTGGTGTTGGCGACATTGGTGGTATTGGTGGTGGTGGTGGTATTGGTGGTGGTGGTGGTATTGGTGGTATTGGTGGCAGTATTGGTATTCGTATTGATGGTGGTGGTATTGGTGGTGGTGGTATTGGTATTGGTGGTGGTATTGGTGTTGGTGGTACTGGTATTGGTGGTGGAATTGTGGTGGTGGTATTGGTGGTGGGGGTATTGGTGGTATTGGTGGTTGTATTGGTATTGGTATTGGTGGTGGTGGTATTGGTATTGGTGGTGGTGGTATTGGTGGTGGTGGTATTGGTAGTGGTGGTGGTAGTATTGGAGATGGTATTGGTGGTGGTATTGGTGGTGGTGGTATTGGTGGTGGTGGTGGTATTAGTGGTGGTGGTGGTGGTATTGGTGGTGGTGGTGGTATTGGTGGTGGTATTGGTGATGGTGGTATTGGTAGTGGTGGTGGTGGTGGTATTGGTGGTGGTGGTATTGGTGGTGGTGGTGGTATTGGTGGTGGTGGTATTGATGGTGGTGATGGTATTGGTGGTGGTGGTATTGGTGTTGGTGTTGGGGTGGTATTGGTGGTGGTGGTGGTGATATTGGTGGTGGTGGTGGTATTGGTGGTGGTGATGGTATTGGTGGTAGTGGTATTGGTGGTGGTATTGGTGGTGGTATTAGTGGTGGTGGTGGTATTGGTGGTGGTGGTATTGGTATTGGTGGTGGTATTGGTATTGGTGGTGGTATTGGATTGGTGGTGGTGGTGGTGGTATTGGTGGTGGTATTGGTGGTGGCGGTATTGGTGGTGGTGGTATTGGTGGTGGTGGTATTAGTGGTGGTATTGGTGGTGGTGGTGGTATTGGTCGTGATGGTATTGGTGGTGGTATTGGTGATGTTGGTGGTATTGGTGGTATTAGTGGTGGTGGTATTGGTGGTGGTGGTGGTATTGGTGGTGGTGGTATTGGTGGTGGTGGTATTGGTGGTAGTGGTATTATTGGTGGTGGTGGTGGTATTGGTGGTGGTGGAGGTGGTGGTATTGGTGGTGGTGGTGGTATTGGTGGTATTGATGGTGGTGTTGTTGTTCTTAATAAAACAGGCTTTTGAAAACAACCCTTCAGGTGGCTTTAGTACAGATGACATGTAACACAGATGTGCTGTTGTCAGCTTCAGCTCATTAGCACATGATTATGTGCTACCTGGAATTCACATGACTTAATTCGCTAATCATTTCTAAATCCATTTTACTTGGGGGGGGTTGAAACAGACACGCGATAATGCCGGGTTAAAGTGATTGAAAGCGGGCGCTGTGTTACGGGGACGGCCGTGCTGCTTAAAAAAACACAACCGGTTTCAGCTGAAGCAGCGCATGTCCGGCCTGCAGTAAGAGAAACTCAATAAAGTAAATAGTGCTTACATACTAAATAACAGGTCCCATGTAACAACTGAAGTAAAAGGGCCAGTCGCCATGGGAGGGTACAAATGAAGACAAGGCCGTAGTAAGAAGGGACTAACAAGCCTATTAACGAATCCGAAGGCAGCATTTACGAAAGACAATGACACAAGCCAATGAAAAATATGGGCGGAGAGTGGAAGCTGGCTTCTCTCCCATACTCTACTACAGCAGTCTCGCAGAGCGAGCAATGCATGCGCACTGCCGCTAGGCTCGACCTAAAAAACATAGGTGGCACATCCTTCTCTGTTCAAGCATTTCCGGGATAGCTCTTAACCCAGATACAAAGTAATCTTACTGCACTGCAACTTCGGTTTGCCACTTTAGTGGGCTTTGAATACTTTCCAGGTAAGAAGATGACACCACCACTGCTCGTTTACATGCCGTTACCTGTGTGCTCGATAGCCTGAGCTCATGGTTGACCTTACCTTGCAGGCTTATCAAGGCTTTTACGCTCGACAGAGCGTTTGGACGCAGACTTTCCCGCAGCGGCCCCGGCCGCCCAGGTTCATTTCAGAGCACGTGCACTGGACACGTTTGTTAGGAGTAAACTCGACTCCTTAATGCACTTCGCTGGCGGCGGAGGTAAGCCATATGTATGCACACTATGTACGAATATAGTGTCTAGAATATATCCATGCTCCCTGTTTTTAAGTTGGTGGGTCTACTTGTCTACATACTTAGATTTCTCTCGAACTCCCTGTCAGCGGTTGGCAATGTTAATATTTCGCCTCCTTTGGCAAAAACATTGCAATATTTTTGCTTCATCTTGCTATTTCACTGTATAATTATTGATTTTTATCACACTTGACTTACATTGTCATCTTTTATTATTTTATCGTATAGTCGTATTAATAGATAGTTTACTTGCTCTTGCTCACACAGACAAGTTGAATATAAAACTGCATAATGATCGGTGACGTACTTCATTTCTGGCTGACTTTGGAGCCTCCATTTTAGAGGAACACCTCATGTTCTTGGCACCCAAGGTATAGGGACAATTTTCACAGTATGCATTCTCATTCCCCTGTCTAACGAGCCAACACCACTGTACATACGCTCAGTCCTCATGGTTGCGCCCATTATGAGGACTGACTAGGACTACTCTTTTGGTATACTAACCGGTCATCACCCATCAGCCATAAAATACTTCTTACCAATTTCCCACTGCATGTGGAAATTCACGAGACAACTACTCGTATATTGGCCTTTTTCATTATATTGCGCTACACACGGAATCACTTCCCTCATCACCTGGGTGACCAGTTTCCATTTTTACACCGGTCTACTTTTATATGTTGTTATTTGCACTTCTCTTTCTACTACTCAGGAGACTTCGCTCTCCTTTCGGTGTAACAATTTTTACTTTTCCACACAGTACTATATTTTCCTCAGCATGGTTCCATATACATACAATTTTATATATATTTTTAATAGATTCTGACAAGATCTCCTCTGTATCGCTTGGACTACTTTTGGACATTGTCCTTACTACTGGACGCTCAGATATTCTATATTCTTATTAAATCTCACTACTAATGTTTATTCTATCCTCGCATGCAAAAAGGAAAACTAAATACACATATTTCTTTGTATCCTAGAGAGCACAATGCGTGCAAAACCTAGTTTTTCACTTGTATTCTACTATATCCTGGCATTCCCTGTGGTCCCCTTCCATAGGTTCTCATGTTTCGGTCAACATCACCTATCACAGGTTCCGCTGTTTACGTCTTTGAGTGAGCTGGCGCTACAGCGCATTTTTACACAGAATTCTCAGGGCGTTGTGATCGGCATATATAATTTCATGTCACTATTTTCCTTCGCCTCATCGCTGCTATATGAGGTGACACGTATGAATTTTGCGTAAAAGATTTCATGAGAGATGATGTTCCATACCAATGTATGTATATTTTCTGCAGCCTTGAAAAAGTTCAATGGACGAAATAAGTGTTGGTTGCTTTTGCTTGTATAGACCAGATATTGGCTGTTCCTGCTTGTAAAGACCGAAAATTGTGGAAACTACAAATGGAATAAAATAACTTCACAAAAAAGGACAAAGAATTTGATGGACTTCATATTTGGACTACTTTCTTTATTGAATAGACTTTCTATGTGTGCTCTGGTACTTATTGTTTTGTATGATGTTTGCCAAGGACACTGTCCTAGGCAGGTAAACACCTGAGGTGGCAGGGTGTCTGTAGTACCATGGTAGCACCTCTAACCCAACATGAAGATATATTGTGTATGATTTAACATCCCTAACAATAGTGCTGAAAATTGGATGGGCAATTGTTGTGAGACTAGCCACCATTTGTGTTTGTGTAAAGGTTTTTATAGCACACACTAAATGAATTGAGCATGTTTCCAAGTGCTTCCAGTAAGATAAAAGCAGGAGGAGATTATGAGGCCTTTTCTCTAGTCAAGAGGCGGCACGTGGGCACCCGCCTATGTCCATATACAATACTGTTGTTAACATTTGGTGTTCCAATGTTTAATAACGCTATTTGATTCTAGGCCAAGATATAACTGCCTCCTGTAGTATGCTTTACTGTCCAAGTGAAGAGACTGTGCACATTGAAGGATAACACCAGTGGGTACTAGTAGGAGTGCAACCCTGAAAGAGTTTCTGACAGTAATTATACTGATAAACTAAGGGACCGATTCACAAAGGCCTCCCCACTCTGTGGCAGAGGCCCCCAGTCGGTGCGGGGGCCTGGGAGTGGGTAACTGCAGTACAGCGGTCCCCCCACAACTCCCGGGCCTCTGCCACAACTGCTGAGGCCCTTTGGGAATCAGGCCCTCAATGTCCCTTGCCATGAAAGCCCTACATTGGTTACTGGTTGCCAGAAGATCCACATTCAAGCTGCTTTGTATCACCCACAAAGCGATACATGGAACAAGACCACTCTTCATCAGGAATAAAATCACAAAATACTTTCAACAAAGAAACCTCCACTCTAGATTTGCCCCTCGCCTCAAAATCCAACCATACAAGAAAAAAAACATAGGTGGCACATCCTTCTCTGTTCAAGCAGCTAAACTATGGAGTACTTTACCCCCAAACATAAGATCCACGGATATATTCAGAAGACTACTCAAGAGTTGGCTCTTCCCCACATTATCACCATACTGAAACATAAATATACAGCATATATTACTCTGTATATAAGCATTTATTTGGACTATAGATGTGTACCTACATATGTGTGTTGCTTTGTATAAACATGTATAATAATGATGTTTTTAAATATATAGTTACTTGTTAGTTCTGCTTAACAAATGTACATACCACTTATAGTTATATTATTCTATGTTTAACATGTGTATAGGGGGAAACATCGTTTACAACGCACGCGTTACAACGCGTGTCATTACAACGAATGTTTTACAACGCGAAATCCATTACAACGCATGTCATTACATCGCATAATCCATTACAACGCATTCCCCAAAGTAACGCCCCGGCGGAGTTAGAATAGTAATTGCGTTGTAATGGATTATGCGTTGTATCGACATGCGTTGTAATGGATTTTGCGATGTAAAAAATTCGTTGTAATGACACGCGTTGTAACGCGTGCGTTGTAAAGTGTCATATTCATGTATAGGTGACTGCATAATCAAGAAAATCTTTTATCATAACTATTTATCTACAGTTGCTTTGCTATTGAATTAGAAAAACATAATAACAAATAAACTAACTTAAAGTACTGCAACACTTGAAAATCTGAGTTTATTAAATACAACTTAAATCTACATATATTACCTTCTTTATACATATACACCTTCCATGTACTTATGTATCTTTATATTTATTACTTTGCTTCTAATTCAGCATCTCCAATGCACTACCCTATATCTCACCCTATACCTCTCACAATATATCCTCTACCTCCACTCTGACTCATCTCAAACCTCATTCTACTACTCTCTCCAGTGCACTACCCTATTTCTCACCCTATACCTCTCTCAATATATCCTCTTCCTCAACTCTTTAACTCATCTCAAACCTCATTCTACTACTCTTTCCAATGCATTACCCTATTTCTCACCCTATACCTCTCTCAAAATATTCTCTACCTCCACTCTCTCTCATCCCAAATCCCATTCCACTATTGTGATCCCCAAAATAACCCTTTCTACACTCTTCCCTCCTCTACTCCTCCTTGCATCATCTCATACCTGTTTTACTATTTAGATCTCCCAAACAAGCCTTTCTAAACCCTTCCCTCTGATTCTTCCTCCTCCTCTTTACTCATCTCAAACCTCCTTCTACTGCTATGAACTCCCCCCAAAAAAACTTTCTAGACTCTTCCATCTTCTATCCCTCCACTATTCCTTTCCAATCCAAATAACAGACTAACATGTCCACCGCTCAAATTAATTTCATATTTCCCTATACTAATTCCCCACTAATCTTGTTTGGGTTCCGGAGTAGTGTGCTACCTGCTGAAAAGCGCTTCAACACCTTTGCACTATATAAATGCAAACCCTTCACTCTTCTACCCGTCCACTATCTTTTTTCAATACAAATAACAAACTCACATGTCCACAGCTCAAATTAATTTCACATTTCACTATACTAATTCACCGCTAATCCTTTTAAAGGTTCCGGAGTAGCGTGCTACTCGCCGAAAAAGTGCTTCGGCACTTTGTCTGGGGTAGTAAGCGCCATATAAATGCAATTATAATTAAGATTGGGGCAGTTCGTGACTGATATCCCATCCATGTATTGCATGTGCCATTGACTATAATGCACTTGTAATAAGGTGGACGGGATATTTGTCACGTTTGTGACAGAGTAAGATGTACCCCCAAAATCTAAATCAGGCCCTAAACCCTCGAAATGTGCTGTGACTCATTGTCCTCGCCCCAACAAATGTCTTCTAATGGCTCTGTGCGCACAAAGGGTTTCCACACATGCAAAGTGTCCTACAAACATTTTTGCAATGTTGGCCACTCCATTTGGCCAAGAGGTTACAGACCAAAAGTAGGGTGAACAAAGTAGTGAAATTTAATGTGCTACAGTTTGTGAATGTATTTTGAAACGTCATAATCAGGTGAAAAAAGGCCTAAAGTTGTTCTATGTGGGAGAAAAAAACATCAAAATGTGATTAGGAGGAAAGCTTCAACCCCAGATGACGTATGTCAAAGTCACACACTTTGTAAATGTAACTAACATCTAATTTATGTAATTTATTGAACTTTTACGCAGAATAATAATTTCACACATACCCAGTTTGCTATATTTTTTCAATTATTTTTTTATTCATTTTTCAAATCACAAAAACAGTCTCACATTCCCTTGTCTACAGTGACTTCTGGGTTACCTGAAGCAAATATCATACACTCTTACATACAGAATCACAATCAAGAATTTTCAGCCGCTGGTCCTTGACTGGAAGTGAAATTCGTATTCTTCCCAAACTACTGTCCTTACCTAAAGCCCTTAGGGCCTATTTATGAAGACCTGCAACACTTTTAACGCTGCTGTTGCGTCACTTTGTGTGACGCTACGGCGATGTAAATAATGCCCCACGTTGCGCCATATTTACAAAGTGAAGCATCTAAGCAGATGTGTCACTTTGTAAACCCCAGCGCTACATTATATCTGCGTCAGGTATAATGTATGCAGGGTGGGCGTTCTCCCGGAGTAAAGGGTCGTAGAAGTGGCGCAGTGAAATCTATGAGATTTCACTGTGACATTTCTAGGACTCTACTGCGTCAATATCTTACGCCTGAGACTGACACAGGCCTTTTCACATGGGACTTGCCCCATGTGAAAGGACACATTGCTGGAGTTGCGTCTGTTTTCAGACACACCCCAGCAATGCGCCACTTTTGCGCCTACAGATACGGCAGAAATACTGAAGTATCTGTAACTCCTTGCGACATGGAGCGCCGTACATTAAAAACAACGCATCCATCCTGTCGTAAGGAGGGCGCAGTGAAAACTGTTGCATAGTTGTTTTTACACAGCGATGCAACCGTTTTCATAAATGAGGCCCTAACAGCTAGTCTGTCCTCCTACGCAGTTGACCGGTATTTGAGAAGCACTAGTTTTGTTTTCTACATGTTTTATTATCCTTTTGTTTGTTTTCGTTACTTCTTTCTTAGCCGTCTTTGACATTGTGTTTATATTCTGTTCCATTTTCCTATGGATTTTCCCCAGCTGCTTCTTTTGTAGTTTTTGGCCTAGTATGCATCATTAGTCAAAAGTGTAGAAAGACGAGACGTGAACAAACACACATTTAAAAATAAATATCTTTTGAGAGAAAGTGAATATTGCATAACAATTCTAAAATAAGAGGTACATTTTACAGGACATAAGCCTAGGCACAAAAATGATGTAACAACTTTTGGTAGTGAGAGAGAATGATTGAAACATTTGGAACGAGAGATCACACGGGCAACACACTTTAGAAGTAAGAGAGTCTGCAAGAACTTCAGAGTGAAGTAAAATGTGCGGTAGCGCCATGAAGTTGTGCAATAAGTTTAAGGCCTCCTGTCAAAGAAGGTAATGAGGCATAATAGCGTAACTCCTGCTGTAATGCTGACAGTCTCGATCACCATGTGAGGGCAAGCTGCCGATGTTTTAGGAGACGTGCCTGTTGAAGACACACCTCCCTCCCCTGTGTGTGGACAGGTTCATGCCCCCTCCACAGTTATAATGCAATAGTTCTACTTTTTCAGAGTTTCTGTAGGCGCCTCTGGTCTTCGACCCTCTGCCTCTCTCCATTTTACTGCACTTCTTCTGGCAGGAATGGATGTAAAGGGGCTTTAAATGGAAATAGAGATGGGTTTTTTGCCGTAGGGCAGCGCAGCAGACCTTGCTGCTGCTGCGCTGCCCTACGGCAAAACAAAAATGGCAGGAATGTGCCGTATCTATTAGATATGGCACATTCCTGTCCTTTTACCCTGCGCCGGCGCACAATTGGCTGCTGTGCGCCAATGCAGGCACCTT
The DNA here is from genome assembly GCA_963921515.1 of Calotriton arnoldi. Taxonomy (NCBI): domain Eukaryota; kingdom Metazoa; phylum Chordata; class Amphibia; order Caudata; family Salamandridae; genus Calotriton; species Calotriton arnoldi. The sequence goes on from CAWUFW010014941.1 coordinate 254,254, forward strand.
TGCATCATGGTGCAAGGGTGCCTGCTTTGCGGGGATGAATAACAATTACGAGAGGCTTTTTCCCTTTTCTATGCAGCATACATAGAAAGACGAAAAACGAGGAGAAATAAAGATATTTCTCCTCGTTGTGCCTCCCTTACGCCTCCCCAGGGGAGGCGTAGATTTTTGACACAGCCTCAGACTTACGATTTCTCGTAACTCTGGGGCGGTGTCAAAAAGCCATGGATGTTGCTGGAAACGCCCCCAGCAAAACCCATGGAACGCCCCCAGCAAAACCCATGGAACGCCCCATTCACATAATCAATTCCTCCTTTATGTTATCGAGCGTACCGGACAACTGGAAGATTGCGGCTGTAAAACCCCTACAAAAGAAGATAATTCCGGACCCTACCACCCTCTCCAATCTCAGATCTATCTCGCTGCTACCATGTCTAAGAAAAATAGCAGAGAAAGTGGCAAATAGACAACTTAATGACTTTTTGCAGCAAGAAAATATCCTACACCCCAAACAATCGGGTTTTAGACCTGGCCACTCAACAGAATCGGTGCTGCTTCACACAACTGAAACCCTAAAGTTTGCCCTAGATCAGGGCAAAGATGCGGTACTGATTCTGTTAGATTTATCGGCTGCTTTTGATACGGTCTCTCATGATATTCTGAGAGATACCCTTGCTAATAGTGGCATCACCAAAAAGGGCCTGACCTGGTTATCATCTTTTCTAGAAAACAGGTGTAATATAGTAACACTTGGTAGTTATAAATCCACTGAAAAAAAGGTTGTCATCAGGGGTCCCTCAGGGCTCGTCCCTGAGCCCAACTCTATTCAATCTTTATATGACACCGCTGCTTACTTTGATGGACACCTTCGACATCGAATCCATTGCATACGCGGATGATACACAGCTAATTCTCACCCTCGATAAAAACTCCACAATGGCTGAAGAGAAATTTCATCACTGTCTAACTGCAGTCATGGACTGGATGAAACTCAACCATCTCAAATGTAACAGCCAAAAAAGGAAATCATGTTGTTTGGAAAATCTAATTTCTTCACGACCAAACAGTGGTGGCCACCAAATACGGCTCCACCTCCAAACACAGTAGACACCGTGAGGAATTTAGGGATCAAGTTTGATCCCACATTATCTTTCCACAAGCTCTTGCCGTGGCAGGTTTGTGTTTCCACACAATAAAGATCCTGAGAAAATTCCTCGATCTACTCCCTATGAGAGCTAGGAAGACAGTCGCCGTTGCATTGGTCCTGTCTCGTCTGGATTACCGCAACAGCCTGTATGCAGGAGCAAAAATGACGGTTTTGAAAAGATTACAGGTGGTCCAGAACGCTGCAGCGAGGTTAGTACTCAAGCTACCTAAGGGTTCTTCTTCAGCAGCAGCACTCAAGACCCTGCACTGGCTACCGATTCACAAAAGGATTATATTCAAAATTCTAACAATCACCTACAAGGCCACCAGGGCAACGGGACCAAAATACCTAAGGTCTAGAATCAGTCCCTATACTATTCAACGCCTTTTGCGGTCATCTTAGGGAAATTTCTTGGCACCTCCTACCTTTCGTCTGAAATCTAGAGGGGGGAGACAATGGCTGTCCTAGGAACAAAAGCCTGGAATACCTTGCCCTCCCAGTTGAGACTTGTACAATCTGAACCTATGTACAAGCCCCTTGCGCCACTTTTGCGTCACTTTTCCCATGTTAAAAATGACGCAAAAGTGGCGCAAGGGCCTTGTAAATAAGCCCCCTGGATCTTTGCTGCCCCAGACCACACTGTGCTATCTCTCATCTGACACATATTTCATGTGTTAGCCAATCCTCTCCCTACCACAGATCTCATAGGTCTGTTCCGCTAGCGCCAAGATGCTCCTTGGAGTGAAAGCAACGCTTTACAAATATATCCATTCATTCATATCCATTCATTCACGTAGTTTTCTGCGTGAAAGGGGCACATATTTATAAGGCCATGAAAAGCCACGTAACGTGGCTTTACGTGGCCTTATAAATATGCCAGTGGCACATTGCGCCACCTGAACGTCAAAAAAGTGCTGTTCCGGCGACACAAAAGTGCCGGTAGGGCCTCATAAATGAAGCCCTAAATGTATTTCAACAGCGCTGAGAAGTGCAGGTATTGGCCCTTTTAAATTAAAGTGCAGGGACTCTGTACCGGAGAGTACCTCCGCATTTAAAACACTAGTTGTTCGGCTCGCAGTGCTGCTCTAATGCGATGCCACATGTCTGAAGGCAACTGTCCAAAACTTAAGGGCTGAAAAGGGTCAGGAAGACAGGATGGTCCAGCGAGTTGGAGGCTGTAAGGGGAGCGATGCTGCTTCTGGGTCTCTCCTTTATTTTGGAGGCTTCCTTCCAGTTGACTTGCCCTGGGTTTTCCTTGTCATCTTATTCAAGCACTGAGTTCCTATCCTCCTGCGTGCTGCCCATCTCCCTATTGATCTGAAACTCTGTGTTGCCCCTTTTTGTCAGTTTTAAAATCTTCTGAATCATGCCTTGAGCTTATGCTTTCGTTCTGTGTCCAGTCTCGATTCTACATTGTTTAAAGTTCCCAGGGCTCGCCCTTTCCAAGCCTTAACAGGCTGGTTAATTTGTGCTCTTCCTGCGCCAGGCACCTTTTTGGGGACCACCGGGCAGGCAGAGGCTACTGTAACTCGACCTTGGTGGTTGGAGTCGTGCCTCTGATATTCTGGGGTCTATCCTACTATGACTCTGCAAAGTGGGCCAAGTACAACCCTTTCTGCACTTGACTCTCAGGGTAGTGAGGGAGACCAACTAGAGGCTTCTCAAGGAGGTAATATGAGGAGCAGAAACTCAGAACACACAGTCAAACAGTAGACAAGTACTGTGCAGCCCAGGACTTGGCATTGAGTACCCTAATATCACTGCAAAAAGAGATGCATTACTCACCTATCGAGGCTCAGGTACATGGTTCGTCTAAATACAATGTAGCTGTAGCCAATTTCCACACCCCCACACAAACTCTATCGTTCTTCACAGTCGCTATAGTTTTCACACCAAGTACAGTGCCCTAACAGACCACCACACCCTTACAGTGCTCTAGCATCATTGAAAAGATCATGGGCAAGAATCAGGCCCTCACAAGTTCATTACTAGGCTTGTGCGACAAATGCTACAGCCTCATGTTACCTGTCTGTTTGGACATGGACTGACGTGGTTGATGGTGCACCCTTCATGGTTGCACAGAGCGCACCTCAGCCGGGGGGGGGGGGGGGTGCCAGATCACAGACACCTATTTCCCCTCTCAGATCTCACTGCTGAGGATGAACAGCATGGCAAGCTTTTCAGCACTTGTGGCCTACATGCCAGGGGGGGGTCCTTTGCTACTGCAGGATTGTTGGGTCTTTGTGAACTTGCAGCACAATGAGGCAGCAGCAGACCACGTCCCTCTGGTCGCATCACAGCCCTGCCTGATGACACACTGTTCTCAGGGGCTTGCTAATTATTCCCTTCATGAACGACATATGGAGGACAGATGACCACCTACTGCTCGACTAGGTGCTGGTCACATTTCTGGTCCGAAGTCGATTCTTCTCAGTGCTCCACACCTCAGTAACATGGTTTGGCTTCTTCTCCGGGACAGCCTCTCCTCCTGCAGGGCCTTTCATCTTTCTCTGAACAGGTAGGCTTCTAGGCACTATGTAGACCCACAGCTCTCCAGCAAGTTGCACAGACTTCAAATCATATCCTGTCGCCTGTGGGAGACTGACTGTCAGGATGGCACACTCCCTAAATCACAGCAGCTCTTTGAGTACTCTGTGCAGCACTCTTTTTGTTGGTTGAGAAGAACTTAGAATTGGAACAAGGTGGAATGGTTCGAGTCCCAAGTTCATTCTGACTTTCTACACAGGGGATGTTGATCCACTTTCTAAAGTCCTGTGCTGAACAGCCTTTGTACAAAATGATGGCTGTCACAGCACGTAGTGACAATGCTGCCATTTTCTCTATCAATACAAGCAAGAGAATCCAACACATGAGCACAATAAAGTATGAAGTCCCTGCACCTGGCTGTCATCATCCTTCTTGAAGTAGCACTCAGAGAAAGACAAAATGAGAGGGCCTTCCTACAAAGTTTGTTACCCCTAACAACAAAATCTGCTGACTCACCCCCATTCTCTAGCCATCAATGAAATAGAAATGCTCAGGATCAATGAATCAGCAGTCCCCTTTTAAAATATCCTCTTAGAATTTCTAAGGGTATTCCTTTCTCCATCTCCCTGCTCCATACTTCAGTGGCTGGGGCTCCTCTGTTCAGCTTCAGGAATGTAGGCTATATACTTCCTAATTTTGGAGAAGCTGTGTGCCCTCCACCATCATCTGCAATGTTAAATCAGGGGTAATCCAAAAGGGATCCTGTTGGGCCTAGCAATCATACTTTCACCGCAAAACAGTGACTTGCTATACATTACACACATGCAACACACACATGCACACACATAATGCACACACATGCACACACATAATGCATGCACACATGCACACACACGCACACACACACACACACACTCTATTAGTGTAAGCCTCAGGGTGGCACATATAAGTGACATTTTACAGTGGGGCCAGTACTCTATGTGAACCAGGAAAAATATCTGTTTAATACTATAAGTCATAAGAACCAAGATGCTTTCTTTTTCTGGCACAATTCTAGACCTCGCTTAGCCTTATCTTTTTGTCACCGTGCTACCTATGAAGGTGGCTTTGGAATGGCTAATTTATATTTATACTATTTGGCATCTCACCTCTAGATCATTAGCGGTTGGCTTAATGGAGGGAGGTCAGGCCCTGCTTATCGACTGGAACTGGCCACACTGGGATTTTCACGAATTTTGGAGCTGCTTTATGGCTGCCCCATACCTAGGGCACTTCCGGAGGTAACTCGATTGGCATTTGATGGGTGGAGGGCTGCTCTCGACACATGGAGTGGTGGAAGAAAATCATTCAGATCACACTTTGACCATAAGCCTCCGACACTATTCAGGCCCTTTGAACCCACTGGGAGACCTGGCTTAGTCCCTTGGAGGATGGAGATTGGCAGGATGCTCTAATGGCCCCTAGGGTCCTTACGATTTCCTCCAGGTTTTGATTGATACAAACATATTACCTAAACTGTGCCTACCTTACCCCTGCAAGGCTGTTTCGTGCAGGCCTTAGAGCTGATCCCAGGTGCAGCCGCTGCTCTCAAGCACCAGTAGATTTCTTTCACATGGTATGCTCCTGCCCCATCATAACGTGCTACTGGGAGGTGGTTGTGGCCGAATTATCGCATGTCTTAGATCTGACATTGGACCTCTTCCCTTTGTAGATCCTGTTGCAGGTACAGGAAGGTGTAGGGGGTTCCAGGGCTGACAGGGTGATGTTGGGTACCTCATTGCTGGTGGCAAAGAGACACATTGCAGCCCACTGGAAGGCCCCCAGGGCACCAAGACTGTTGGTATGGAGAAGAGAAGTGGATTGGTGTGCTCAGCAGGAAAAAACAGTGTATCAGGCACGGAGTTGCCTCGCAAAACACGCCAAGGTCTGAGGTAAATGGCTGGGGAACGATGATGAGCTATAACAGAATTTTGTGTATAATCATTATTCATTCCTTGTGCGGAGGGCGTGCTCTCAATTTGGTGCTGCTACTGTTTATAAGTGATGAGATTTTAAGGACCTCAACTGTGATCTGTTGTTTTGCAAATAAAACAATAAAAATGTATTTATATAAACAAAAACAATATGCTGCCACCACCACTTTACATCAACATCCCACAACATGGACAGTACTCCCATGTCAAAGCACTGAGCATACTTGGTGTACCATTCCAGGTCACTGAACAGATTGTGGACATCAGAGTCATCATGGACAAGCCTAGGCCACTGCACACACCATATTAGCCAAAAATAAAGTCAAGATACCTACTTCACATTCAGTTAGCTCACTCAAAGCAGAGGTACATGTCTGTTTACCCTGCTGGGGACATTCCTGTCTCAACAGCCTTTACCTTGGGCTGGGCCTGGTGGGGCCTCTGTCCAGGATATGTGTCAGCTTGCAACTTAGGCTGCTCTCTCTACTTTTCTTTACTACTGTACTTTAGCCTGGTGTGATTTTGCTTATTATTCTCAACTATGTTCCCTACTTTGAGAGGTGTACTCTTCCTTTCAGTGGCATAGTCTATTCATAAAAATATGTAAATCAAATCAACAAAGATGTAAACAGATCTACTACTTATTTGTCAGTTTTGCAGATGAATATTGCACATTGTAGATGCTAATTTCAACCAAGATGTTGCTCATCTGGAGCTGTATTGCACAAAGTGCCCCTTAGGTGCAACATACATTTGCAAAGGAGGCAAGGGGGCATTTACTCCTTTGTATAGGGCATGTGACCTTATGCAAATGAGGGAAAGCCTTTGCCATTGCTGCACACCATATTATTATTATAGTTTTAGAATTCTTTTTATTAAACATTTTCTCAGTTGCAAAAACAGTGACACAAGCTGAGTGACGGGAAGTACAGTAGATTGCGATATATCATTTTCATCCGTTCCTCCTAGTACAGATTAATAGGCAATGCCCCCACATGCAGGTATTAGTCTCCTTACACAATAGTGGTAACTCAGTGGAGGATCTCACAACCTTCCCTTTCAATCCCGCTCCCATAGAATCATTAGAAACCCCTATATGCCACCCACTGACCCCGGACCATTTCCCATTTCCGTGGGCATCCCCGACTCTTGTAGACTACCTTTTCAGCTGCAGAGCACCAATCTAGATCGGCTTCCCAGTTTACTGCTCTTGGAGAGAGACTCGCTCCCCAGGCCCTGGCAATATTCCTTTTCGCTACCATTGCTGCCACCATCAGCCATATTCTTTGGTACTTCGGCCAGGTCTCCTCCCCCGTCACACACAGCACATGCCACCTGGCCTCCATTGGTATAGTCCGGCCCATCACCTCAGACATGATCTGTGTTACCCCCCCCCCCTCCAGTATTGTTGGATTTCTGGACAGGACCATAAGATGTGGAAGAAAAAGCCTGCTTCCTGACAGCCCCTGGGCACAGTGGTCTGTGTTGAAGCATCCCTACCTGTGGTACGGAGCTGTATAAGACGAAAGCGGGTCTGGATGGCTACCTCTCTAGGACTTTGAATCGCTTCCTCCCAATCATCATCTTCCAACATCCCTATGTCGGCTTCCCATGCCCCCCGCAAGGCCCTGAGTGGGTCTGGTGTGTTATTCATAATTTTCCTATATATTAGGGATGTGGCCTTGTCTACGATTGGTTCCAGGGGAGCGTATTCCGGCAGCTTTTCCCCCTTTACACACTATATTATTGATGTGGGTGCTAAGAAGATGTCTGGAGGTGTAGTCAGTGAGCGAACCTTGATCAATAATTGGGAGAGGTGCATGTGTGACCAAGGCCCCCCAGGCATCCCCTACAGATGGTGTAGTTACACACTCCAGGGGGATCCCTGCTCCCTCACAAACTGAGGCCAGGACCACTGACAGTGAAGAGCAGAGCCGTAGTTTACACCACCTTTCGATGATTTGTTCTCCTCAACTCAGTTTAGGCTTGAATGTGAGAATTTGAACCTGCGCTGTGGAGAGAGTGCTTTCTTCTGCAATTGGGCGCACTGTCCCTGTCAGCACTAAGTGCACATAACTGAGGATGCACCTCAGCGCAGACATAGAAAGTGCACCAATTGATAACATCGTACCTGGGGTTCACTGCATCACTACATCACCTGTAAATATGAGGCTCAGTTCTGCAGTAAATCACATGCAGACATGGAGCTAACTGATCAAGTACATCACCTGCAAACACGAGGATCACTCTTCAAGTACATCAGCTTCAGATGTATGTCTCACTCTTCAAGTACAACACTTGCAAACGGGAGGCTCACTCTTCAAGTGCATCACCTGCAGATGTGTGACTCACTCTTCAAGTACATCACCTGCAAACACGAGGATCACTCTTCAAGTACATCAGCTTCAGATGTATGTCTCACTCTTCAAGTACAACACTTGCAAACGGGAGGCTCACTCTTCAAGTGCATCACCTGCAGATGTGTGACTCACTCTTCAAGTACATCACCTGCAAACACGAGGATCACTCTTCAAGTACATCAGCTTCAGATGTGTGGCTCTCTGCACAAGTACTGCACCCGCAGAGATGAGGCTCTCTGCACATGTACATCATCTCAAACAAGAGGCTCTCTGCACACGTACATCATCTGCAGACACGAGGCTCTCTGCACAAGTACCTCACCTGAAAACATGAGGCTCACTCTTCTGGCTTTCTGCACAAGTACATCACCTGCAGATGTGTGGCTCAATCTTCAAGTATATCACCTGCAGACACGAGGCTCTTGGCACAAGTACCTCACCGCAAACAAGAGGCTCTCTGCACAAGTACAGCACTTACAAGCATGAGGCTTTCTGCAGAAGTACCTCACCCGCAAACACGAGGCTCACACTTCCAGTACCTCACCTGCAGATGTGTGGCTCACTCTTCAAGTATATCACCTGCTGCCAAGAGGCTCTCTGCATAAGTACCTCACCTGCAGACACGAGGCTCTCTGTACAAGTACCACACCCGCAGACACGAGGCTCTCTGCACAAGTACATAACTTGCAAACACGAGGCTCTCTGCACAAGAACATCACCTGCAGATGTGTGGCCCTCTCTTCAAGTACATCTCCTGCAGACACGAGGCTCTCTTCACAAGTACCTCACCTGCAGACATGAGGCTCTCTGCACAAGAACATCACCTGCAGATGTGTGGCCCTCTCTTCAAGTACATCTCCTGCAGACACGAGGCTCTCTTCACAAGTACATCTCCTGCAGACACGAGGCTCTCTTCACAAGTACCTCACCTGCAGACATGAGGCTCTCTGCACAAGTTCATCACCTCCAAATACGAGGTTCACCACACACTTACATCACCTGCAGATATGTGCTTCATAGAGAAAGTGCTAGAAGTATGTGTACCCCCTTCACCATAAATTCAACCCCCTTTAGTATATCAGAGACCACTCTGGTACTCCATATATCATTCGTACATGACGATTGCTGATTATTTCATGTAATTTTACCTGCTTCCCCTCACACCCCTATAGCATTAAGCAATATTTCATAACCCTACATGTTCAAGGAAAAATGCATGTATATACCCCAAACACACAAATTTAATAATTACTCGTGCTGCTTTCTTAGGGTATATTTACTTCAAACCCCACCACAAACCAAATGTACAGTATATGACAGTACAAACAATGTACAAAAATAAATCTACATGAACATCACAAGAAAAAATACATGACATACATTCAATGCACCAGTACTACATACTACAATGTAATGACTGATTTGTTTTACATATACAAGTGTCCAATATACATATTCACATGTGGTAGTGTCCAACAATAAGCACGGAATGATAGCAAGTGCAAAGTGCTGCGGATCTCTTATTTCCCTCATCTTCCAGGTCCTTAATTACCATATGGCCCTTAGTGGTCAGATTTAAAATCATTCTGTCTTTGGAAGTGTTAATACTCCCCATGACCTTCCTGTGTCTCTACTTCTTTGTGGGAATAGATTGCTCCTGGCCACTTATCTATGTACACTGACACGCTTCGACCTTCTCAGCGGGCCTATAGAATTTGAACGAAGGTCTTCCTCAGAGCAGGATATGTGCATTTGTGGGACACTGCATGGAACAAAAAACACTGGGTGGGAATTCATGCCAATTCTAATAAAAAAATAGTATCAGTGGGAAAAAAATCAATGACAGTCGCTACAGTTGTGTGGCTTAATTTAAAGCCCATAGTACGCATAGCATAGGCAGAATTTAAGGGTTCACGTATAAGGAACAAATGCTAATTAGTATGTATGTAATCGAAGCCTTTAGCTCAAAATAGGATGGAGGACAAATGTCCAAGTTGCTCATAGCCCAAATCAAACTAGTAATATATTAGAAAAGTTAAATACATTAGAAAAACATTAAAAACCCTTTGTATAAGAAAAAGACAGAGGAGCTCCTTTGTAAACATACCATGCATGAGCTTCATGGGATCCCCACCACAAGTGTTGGTGGGCGTGAAAGAGAGTCCTCTCTTTACAGAGTTATTGTGGAGCTATGAGATTCACTTCACACGGCTCTTGTACTTAAATTGCTGGGAAAACAAAACTCTTTTAATTCAGGAGAACTGACCTAATACCTTAGGGGTTACGAAGTACAAGCAATGTACATACCTGCATTGTTGGTCAGTGTGGAACCTAGTTTCTCTGCAAGGGAGTCCTTTTATAGATATAGCGCGTCACATGCTGCACTTAACGCCTCCTGGATCTTGTCTCCTAACCTGGAGAGCAAAAGGAAATGAACGTGTGTGTTTGGCTTCAAGGACTGAACAAGCAATGCATGGTCAAGCTCTACTTGTGTGCGCAACATGATATAAATTACTACATGAAAGCTGGGATGGAAAGGCGGCTCAGCGTAAGATGAGTCTGGCTACAGCTGCGGTGATTGGCTAAACGCGTAATGCTGGCCCACGGGGGAAGTGAGGGTCGCAGACCAGTCTTCCCCCTTGGGGTACTTCGCGCAATACCGGAAGGACAAGGTGGGGTTAATTCTAGTTAGGATAAGGTGAGGGTGTTAGGTAGGGCTTTAAAGGTGTCAGGAGAGGAGTATCCGGCCTCAAGCACCACCGGGAGGGGAGTGATAAAAGTTAGTTAGGAAATTAATTAGGCCTACCTGGCCTTGTTGAGCGACGTAGAGTCGGCGTTATGGCAGCGAAGGACTGCGAGGCGGTCTGGGCTGCGCTTATTGTCCTGGGTACTGCAGGTCAGGCCGATCTCTTGAGGCCCGATGTCCTTGACCAAGCCTGGGTCGGGATGAGTCGCCTGACGTGCTCCGCATCGGACGGGGTTGCTGCAGCAGTGGCGGCTTGTATGCCTAAGCCTCCACCTGCAGGCAAAGCACCAGGAGGTCGTGGGCAGGCCGCGAAAAAGGAGACTGGAGGAGCCAAGCGCGGGGGCAGAAGGAAGAGCCTACCCGCGCGGCTCCCCTTTGACATTGAGACGGGTAAGGAGGAGGACGGGGGGGTGGGGCCTTCCACCAGTGCTGCCGAGTGCAGACGCTGGGCCCCACAAGGCAGCATGTGTTCTCCTAGGGGGGAAGCAGACCGTTAGACCTCTCAATGAGGCCCCCCCTGGGAGTAGAGAGGAAGAGAGAACTGGGCCATTGGGCCCAGCAAATAAAAATTCCAAATGGGCTGGCCCTGGCCCACAGATGGAAGGGCCGACAGGGGAGGTGGCCCAGAATAGGTTTACAGACATGAGAGCAGAGGCCCCAGGCGGGGGGAGGGGTGAGGGGGGATGCTCCCAGGCTGCCCTGCTTTGCAGATGGCATGGCATGGATCTTGAGGCGCGGATAAAAGAACAGTGACTCATCACCCAGCAGACGGAGGAGAGGTGGGCACGAATGTGTGAAGCCAGGGAGCGGGCGGTGGCCCGCTCACCTGGGAGGGGGGGCCCCCAGCTAGGAGATGATCATTGGAAGGGGGAATGGCAGGTGGGAAAATAGGTAGGGGGCAGTGGATATGGGTCTCAGAGAGTCAGACTAGTGAGGGGGTTAAGATGGCAGCCAGCACGGCGGTGAGGCCCGGTGGTGCTCAGGACCCCCAGGTTGGAGCAGCCTGGTGGGCGATGGGGGAACAAGACCGGCGAGTGAGGCCGGTAGAAAGGTGGTGATGCTAGCGGGGTGCAAGACGGCCCCAGGACGTTGGTCCGAACCAGCAAGGGGGTCCGCAGCGGCCTGCCCTCAGGCAAGGGCTTGCGCACTCAGATCGGCAGCTAAGGTCTGCCCACAGCGGAATGAAACAGCTGTACAGTGGAAGAAGAGAGTGGTGCAGGATCCTGTGTGTGGTGCGTTTGAGGATGAGGCTGAGCTGGTACTGGATTATGAGGATGAGAGCAATGAATGGGAGGAAGGAGAGTTGCGCGATGATGAGGAGGAGGCCGTGGGGCGATCTGGGGCAGCGGGGCAGACAACCGGGAAAGTTGGTGTTTTTCAGGTGACAAGTGCGGCCAAAGAGAGTGTGAAGCCCACGGGCATCGGAGCAGCAGCAGCCGACGCAAGGACAAGGCAGTTAACAGCGAGCGGCTGTCAGATAAGGGCGAGTGGTTGACGGCATGGGATGTGGGGGATACAGGTCCCAAAGGGAAGGCTTGCCGGTCAGTGAGGGTGGGCGATGGGGAGCTGGGGGCAGCGAAGGCAGGTGCAGCTGCGGCGCCTGCTGAAGGCAAAGATAAAGACGGCGATAAGCTCCTAGTGGGTACTGGGGTCCAGACGGACGGTACTGTAGGGACGGATGGGAAGGATGAAAAGGTAGAAGACAAACATCACAAAAAATTGCCTTATATGGGATTGGCGATGCCGTTGGGGTCGTATCTGTCAGGCAAAACAAAAAATAGAATCTGGAAACATGAATATGTTGATGTGTTCAAATTCCTCCATAGGGAGATACAGGGGAATGAGGGATCGAAAGAAGAGTAGTGGGAGTTGACTAGGAGGCCGAGGGTGCCCATTAGCATGGATAATCGGACCTCCGCTTTCTTGATTTATGCTAGCATTTACTGCAAGCGGCATTTAGACAGGGCAAACGCCTTGCTGAAATACATAGACATTATCCTGCAAGGCACAGATGCATTTTGGGGGTTATGCCTGGTTGAGCTATGATGAGAGGTTTAGGGCCAGGGTCAGTATTAACCCTGATAAACCATGGGGGGAGGTGGATTAGGAGCTCTGGATGCAGTGGATGTCGTCCACCCAATCCTCAGCGCTCACACATACCGCCAGCGGCCTGCCAGTGACCTAAGGGTTCTTTCAGTCGCGTCCCACTCCACAGGGAGCGGGGGGGCCAGGACTTTCACAGAAACCGGCAGCACCCACCACTGGGCGTGCTGGAACTTCAATAAGGGATTCTGCTCCAGGCACCCCTGTGAGTTCAAACATGAATGCTCCAAGTGCGGGGGACGGCACCCGATTACACAGTGTTTCACTTTGGCTACTCCAGCAGAACAGTGGAATGCCTCTAGAGGACGGGGGCAGTCTGGACCGAAGGGCCCCTACCACAGTTAGAGTTGAGGCAATGGGTCCATGGCTCTCGGTTTACCCTGACAAGGAGGTAGCATTGCGGTTACAGTGGGGTTTCACCACGGGGTTTCGGGTGGGATACCAGGATCCAAGGGGGCTCAGATGGGCGGACTACTTGAAGTCAGCAAAGGAACTTCTGCAGGTGGTGGCAACAAAGCTAGAAAAAGAAGTAGTGGAGGGTAGGATTGTTGGACCATTCTCAGAATGGCCACTGGAGGACTTGATCATTTCACCTTTGGGAGTGGTACCAAAAAAGGAGCCGGGGGAATTTAGGATGATTCACCACCTATCTTGACCGGAAAGTGGGTCAGTCAATGATTTCATTGCTGAGGAAGATTCCAGGGTACTGTATGCCTCGGTGGATGATGCTATCCGCCTGGTGTGGGGGTGTGTTTAGGGAGCTGAAATGGCAAAATGCGATGTCAAATCCGCCTTTCGCTTACTGCCCATTCACCCAGTGGATTTCCCGCAGCTAGGTATGCAATTTGGGGGTGCCATCTATGTGGACAAGGTCCTGCCAATGGGTTGTGCCATTTCATGCGCATTGTTCGAGATGTTCAGTACGTTCTTGCAGTGGGTGTTCACAAAAGCAACTGTCACTGCGGGGTGTCTCATTGTCCTGACAACTTTTTGTTTGTGGGAAAGGGGGCTTCCGGTGATTGTGCTCGGGCGTTACACCATTTTGAAGTCTTAACGCAAGACTTTTGGGTGCCGTTGGCACCTGAGAAGATAGCCGGGCCTAGTTGCATGCTGACTTTCTTGGGAATTGAGCTGGACTCGGTGCACTGGGTGGGTCGTCTGCCCAGGGAGAAGGTGGATGACATTCAGGCCTTTCTGCTGCAGGTAGTGGGAGAGCGGAAGATTGAGTTGAGAGCTGTACAGAAGTTGCTGGGTTTCCTGAATTTTGCGTGCAGGGTGTTGAGAGCAGGGAGGACATTCTGCAGGCATCTTGGCATGGCCATGTCAGGGGCGGTGATGCCACATCACAGGGTACAGATATCCTTGGGAGTCAGGGCAGACTTGGGCGTGTGGTAGAAGTTCCTGGAAGATTTCAATGGTGTATCCTTGGATTTTTTGGAGGAGAACATGGTCTGGCAGATCTTCTCGGATGTGGCCAGATCGCTGGGCTTTGGGCTGTTTTGGGATGGGAGATGGTGTGCGGAGAAGTGGCTGCCACACTGGTTGAGTCAGGGACAGAGCATTGCATTTTTAGAATTTTTTCCACTGTTGGTGGCACTGGCAATCTGAGGAGAGGAACTGAAAAATAGGACGGTGCTGTTTCATGTGGACAACATGACTGTGGTGGAACTGGTGAACAGGCAAAGGGCAAGGGACATGAGGGTGTTGCAGCTTTTGGGAAGGTTCATGCTGGTGTGCTTGCTGCTTAATGTTGTTTTCAGAGCAGCACACATACTGGGGGCCAGCAATGACATAGCTGATTCCTTATCTCGTTTGCAGTGGCATCGTTTCCATGGACTGGCGCCCAGAGCAGAGGAGTTCAAGACCGAACTGCCGAAGGACATCTGGACCTGGGGGGAATGAGAGTGATAGGCCTGGTTGAGAAGTAATTGGTGGAATCCACTAGGAGGAGCTACAGACTGGCATGGAATGAGTTTGGGGAATTTGTGGGTCGCTCCCCAGAAGTAATGCGCCTTAAGTGACAGGACACTGAGTGGGGAGTTTTGAGTTCCTGCAACTCTAAGGAACTCTTCAGCATCATACAAGAATTCACTAACCCCCCCCAGCGAAACCTTGGACGTCCCTTCCTCCCAGGACCTCTGCAACAAACTCGGCTCCTTTTTCCATCACAAGATCAAGACTCTTCACAACAACTTCGACGAACAGAACCAAGGCACAGACACAGCACCAACCACCAGCAATGCCACCCAGCCGACCATCACTGCCTGGACCCTAGTTGCCACAGAAGACACAACAAAGACCATGAGGAGCATTCACTCAGGAGCCCCCACCAACCCCTGCCCGCCGCACATCCTCCACAGAGCAGCCTCCGCCATAGCACCTGAACTACGACGTACAATCAACTGCTCCCTCAAAACAGGCACCTTCCCCAATGACTGGAAACGCGCAGAAGTAAAACCCCTCTTCATGAAGCCCTCCGCAGACCCGACAGGCCTCAGGAACTACAGACCCATCTCCCTCCTCCCCTTCGCCGCCAAAGTCACTGAGAAGATCGTCAACAACCATCTCACAAACTTCATAGACTCCAACTCGATCCTCGACACTTCTCAATCCGGATTCCACAGCAACCACAGCACCGAGACCGCCCTCCTAGCTGCCACGGAGGACATCCGCAATCTCCTTGACCAAGGCTACATGGCAGCACTCATCCTACTAGACCTCTCAGCAGCTTTTGACACCGTCTCCCACCGCACACTAGCCACCAGACTCCACGATGCCGGCATACAGGGAACTGCCCTAGACTGGATCCACTCCTTCCTCGCCAACAGAACCCAAAGAATAAGACTCCCGCCCTTCCTCTCCGAACCCACAGAGATCAGATGCGGAGTACCCCAATGTTCCTCACTCAGCCCCACGCTCTTCAACATCTACATGGCTCCTCTCGCAGCCATCGTCAGGTAACACGGACTCAGCATAGTATCCTACGCCGACGACACCCAGCTCATCCTCTCCCTCACCAAGGAACCCAACATCACCAGACACAGCTTCCAGGAAGGAATGAAGGTTGTTGCATCCTGGATGAGCAGCAGCTGCCTGAAGCTCAACTCGGAGAAGACAGAAGTCCTCGTCCTCGGAACAACCCCCTCCGTGTGGGACAGCACCTGGTGGCCACGCTACCTCGGCAACCCTCCCACACCCACGGACCACGCCCACAACCTCAGCATCATACTTGACTCTTCCCTTACCATGAACCGACAAATCAACGCCATATCTTCCACGTGCTTCAACACCCTCCGCATACTCCGCAAGACCTTCAAGTGGACCCCCCTGAAGCCAGGAAGACCGTCACCCACGCACTCATAACAAGCAGACTCATCTACGGGAACGCCCTCTATGCCGGAATTAACAAATCTCTACTCCACAAACTCCAGACCGTCCAGAACACCGCAGCCAGACTCGTTCTCGGCAAGACCACATCACCCAGCACTTACGAGACCTCCACTGGCTCCCCGTCGAAAAGTAAGTGTCCTTCAAGCTGCGCACTCATGCCTACAAATCCCTCCACAACACCGTACCACAATACCTCAATGAAAGAATCTCCTTCCACGCCCCCAAGAGAACCCTCTTCTCCACCGACCTCGCCCTGGCCGAAATCCCTCGCATTCGAAGAGCCAGAACGGGAGGAAGAGCCTTCTGCTACATCGCGGCCAAGACCTGGAACGAACTACCCCTCAGCATCAGACAAACCCCCACACTGCAAGCATTCAGGAAGAGCCTCAAGACCTGGCTATTACAATGATTCAGAGCTGCCCGATATCCCCCCCCCCACCGCCTTTAGACCCTCACGGGTGAGTAGTGCACTTCACAAATCCCTGATTGATTGATTGAGTTGCATTGATAGAGGTTTGTCACATACGACCATTGTGGGCAAGTTAGCCGGGATTTCCTTTTACGGTAAACTGTATTTGGGTTTTGACCCAGCCAAGGATGAGATTCTGAGCAAAATGTTGAAAGGGTAGGGCAGGGAACGGGGGGGAGGGGAGCTCCACAGGAGGCCATTACGTTTGAGTTGTTGCGGGAGTTGTTGGGGGTTTTGCTGTTGTGCTGGTATGATCCATTTGAGGTGGCAATTTTTAGGCTGTGCATGATTTGGATGTTCTTTGGAGCATTACGGGTTTCGGAGCTGCAGGGAACAGTGCGTCAAGTGGTGGTGTTGTACAGGGACATGCGATTGGACCATTGGACGCTGGGATCTGGTTGAGTAGGTCGAAGACAGATCAGGCGGGCAGGGGTATTTGGGTGTGGCTGAAGGAGAGAGGTTGCAGTGACGTATGCCCCGTACGGGAATGTCAGAATTTCCTTTTGGCGCCTGGGAGGTGCATATCAGGGATTTTCTGTCACGCATCTGGCAGTAGGGTGACGGCTTTCCAGTTATTGGCAGTATCGTGCATGGCGCTATGCAAATTGGGATGGGAACCAACTAGTTTTGGCACTTATTCGTTCCGAATTGGCGCTGCAACGGCGGCAGTGCGTCTGGGGTGGTCCTGGGGCAGGATTCGCCAGATTGGGAGATGGAGGTTATGGTGTTGCGAGAGATATGTGCAGAAGCAGGGGGTCTGCTAGCCTGGGAAAAGAGGGGGGAGGCGGGAGTTGGGGGGAGTGGGGTTCGTCTTCTTTTATACTGCAGGGGGTGTGAGCGGGCCAGAAACCAAGACAGTTACCTGGATCGTGGGACATTCCTTTGGGCATTGGGCAGCCAAGTATGCGGACCAACAGGTGTATGGACGAAATCTGGGCTTGAAGAGCAGCCATCACAAGGTACTTTGGTGGAGCAAAGGGGGGATGCGATGGGGGGTGCTGCTACCATGGCTGACGAAGTTGGTTCCGCAGAGGGGTTGCCCGGACATGCTCTTGATACACCTTGGAGAAAATGACCTAGTGCAACTGTCGGGACTGACATTGCTGCAGCATATGCAGAGAGATCTGGAGGTAATCAAAAGCAATTTCTCTGGAACATGTGTCATTTGGACTGAGTTTGTGCCCCGCAGAGTCTAGAGGGGGCTGTAAAACATGCAGCTATTGAAAAGGCTCGTAGAAAGTTGAACAGGGCCATGAGGATTTTTTGCCAAGCATGAGATATCAAAGTGATGGCTCATGTGGGAATTAAGGAGGAAGAATCGGTTCTGTTCAGGGTTGATGGGATGCACCTTTCGCATTTGGGTAACGGGTATTATATGATGGAACTGCGGGATGCTGTGAGCAAGCTGTGGAATGAATCCATCTGGTGCCACAGGTCTCATTGAGGAACGGTGAAAGGTGCACACGTTTCTTTATAAGTGGGGCAGGTAACCGCCCTGCGGGGGTTCCCTGGTGGTACTTTAGAGGGGTGGTGAGTCACATACGGGCGGATCCACCCCTCAGGGGGGGGAGGTTGAACAGGTGACTGATGCCGGTGCGCGGGATGCAATGAGCAATGAAGGAAATTCAAGGGAGAATGTTTGGAGGGCAAGTGAAAGAGAGAGTGGGTATATGGAATGAGGTCAGCGAGTGAAAGGGGGAGGAATGAAGCAGATGAGATGGAGTGCTAAGAATGGCAAAGGGAGAATGAAACTGTATGGTTTAGTTGGAATTATTTAATGTTCAATAAAGTTTTAAGATGTTGCAAACTTGTCCTAAACAAATGGCCTTTTACGCTTCAAGTAACAGCTTGGAGTGTGGTTATTGCACGATGCTGGCCCCCGGGGGAAGTGAGGGTCGCAGACCAGTCTTCCCCCGGGGTACTTTGTGCGATACCAGAAGGAAAAGGCTAGTTATGGGAAGGGGAGGGTGTTAGGTAGGGCTTTAAAGGTGTCAGTAGAGGAGTATCCAGCCTCTTCCTGACACCAAGCACCACCGGGAGGGGAGTGATAAAAGTTAGTCCTCCCACCCACCCTACATGTTGTAGGAGGATGGGTAGGGTGTAAGATGGTTTACCGCGTTGCCAATTAGGGACAGGTTGCAGGGCATATGTGGTACTTTGGAGAGGTGGTGAGTCAGATACGGGCGGTTACACCCCTCGTGGGTGAAGGGTGCACAGGTGACTGATGGCGGTGCGTGGGATGCAATGAGCAACAAAGAAAATTCAAGGGAGGATGTTTGAAGGGCAATTGAAGGAGAGAGTGGGTATATGGAATGAGGTCAGCGAGTGGAAGGGGGAGGAGTGAAGCAAATGAGATGGTGTGTTGAGAATGGCGAAGGAAGAATGAAACTGTATGGTATATGTCAAGAGTTATAGTTGGAATTATTTAATGTTTGATAAAGTTTTAAGATGTTGTAACCATGTCCTAATAAAATGGCCTTCTACGCTTCAAGTAACAGCGTGCAGTGTGGTTATTGCACGATGCAGGGTGAAGCTCTCCTTATCTGCTCGACATCAACTCAAAGGTTTGTTGAATGCCAAAGTGTAAAAAGCAGCTATGGGTGAAATGCACCCGGCTACATTCGCGTTGTGTGAAAACTATTATGACTCCAAGAGGAGTTCACACGAGGAAGAGTGAGCCACAGCCTGAAGGTTGCGAGAACACTTATGCATCGTATCAAACATGTTGTGACTCCAAGGGGAATGAACGCTGGGCTGCAACCTAGATGGCTTTTTGCAGGGCTGTTATTGGTATGAAAACCTCTTTTTACAAGAGTATCAGAACAACACAAGAATAAAAAGAAAAATTGCACTTATTTCGGAAATTTCTCTTTGGATTCTTTACTTAATATTGTCTTTTGGTGCGCCTCTACTGTGTTTTTGAATTTGTATAGTCCCTCTTAAAATTGCACTATGGCAGCAGGTGTTGAAATTGAGTGCACACATAAGTAATATTCTACTACTCATTGTTTTGCGGACACAGGTTAGGTGCGGTCTCTAGGGGTCTGCTGCCGTTTTAATGTTTATGGGCTTTTTGCAGGACGCATACCTTAAGCCCGGAGGGTAACTCCTGCGGTCATCAGTCTTTGTTGTCTGCCCCGTTGCTGATTACAACGCTTGAGGCTTGACATGTTGGGGAGAGACATATGGCCATACTCATACCCCATTGGACCACCCGTCCTTCGACCCGCCTAGTACTTAGGATGGGCTGCTACTGGGAAATGTGGTGTATTAATAGTGTGATGCGATTGGACACAATTTAAGCAATATTTTATAGAAGACCAGAACAATGAATGCTAATTTTCAGCGATTGACACATTATGAATGACTCAATGAGAATTGTTGAGTTCTTCTGTGCAAAACGCTTGCTATTATCCAAAATGTGTGTTCACAGGACTTGTGTTTTTTTTCAGGGAATACGCGTACGGGTTACTGGATTGGACTACTCTACACTCCCTACATGTGAATGGTTACACCTTGAGTGGGTTACTACAGCAGATACCTAGCATTGCTAGAGACCAATTTAAAGCAATGAGGATAATTTTCAGAGATCAACTGACTCAATGAGAAATGTTGAATTTGGATGGGCAAAATGCTTGCTGTTGTGAGGACACTGTGTCCATGGGACTTATAGTTTTTTCATTGAGAAAGCGTACGTGTTGCTGGGTTGAACTCCGATGCGCTCCTTCGACATAAATGGTTGCACCTCAAGTGAGTTGATGCAGCAGGTGCCTTGCTCATCATGGATAGTTGCACCTTGAGAGAGTTAATGCGATAGGTACCTTGCAAGCTGGTGCATATCCATAGCATTACACATAAAATAATCACCGTTGGGGACTACACACTATGGAGACACTATCTCGTATGTTCACCCGGATTCTTCGGCGGGCTCTGGTCTTTTAAGGCATCATAAGTATGTGTCAAATGATCAATACATGTAGTTGCCCAACATTCAATCTTTTCCCAGCCCAAGAACCATGCGGGCTTTAATAGGCAATGATCCAGTAGATGTAGACACAGAAAGTTGGCACATTACACATGGGGAAATATATTTAAGCATTTCAGTACACACAGATAATCACATATGTTGTTCAATGGAATGGTGAATAGTTTGTAATCCCCAAGTTGTTTTTGTATATACCTTATTTAGGGAGACCTATTCTATTTCAATGAACCTCTCATTGGTCATTAAAAAAAAAAAAAATAGGGGGGTGGCACACCATTTACTGTAGCCTCAGTCATCTCAAAGTTAGTCTCGTCTCTCAGGCAGGTGATTGAAACATTACACAAAAGGCTAAGTGGATAGACTTCCCAAGGTGATCTTCCGATGTGAAAAAGTGACCTATTTTTGCTAACTCATTGAGTTCTTGTGTTGTCATTCTCAGGGGGAGAATCATTTGTGCTTCCAGTCTAAGGAGTATTGGTTCAGGATTCTGAGATTTGACATGTCTAAGAATTGCCCATCTGATGTCTGTTGTTAAATGCTTGAATTCAATGCAGTGTTGCACCATTGATATATTCTGTAATTTGCACCGGATGTGTGAATTATGTTGCACAATTCTTTTGTGTATCTCTTGTGTGGTTTTCTCAATATAGGCAAAGTTGCAGGGGCATGTGACACAGTACATGACATTTTTCATGTTACAGTTAGTGAACTCCAGGTGTTTGATTTTGATTCCTTGATATATAAATCCATCCTCTTCAAAGGTGCTGTTGTACGAAGTGCAATTTTCACACTTGTGATGTCCTTTTATAGGTAGTAAATTGAGCATAATGCTCAATGATGGAGGCACGTTTCTTTTTGAGGTGTTAGCTCTGACCAGACTGTCTCGGAGGTTCAAATTCCTTTTGAGAGCAAACATGGGTGCCTCTTTAAATGGGTCTAGCCCACTGACAATCCTCCAGTTCTTACGTATAGCATCCTTGAGTGCATTGGTGGCTCCAAAGAAGGTGGTGACGCATACCATTAGATCTTTTGTGAGTCGATTCCCAGGTTCCATGAAGGTCTCACGTGGGGTATACCATGACCGTTTCATTGCTCGTTTGAGTAGTTTCTTAGGGTAATTCCTCTGTAGTAGTTTTTCGACTAGGTTAGCAGCATTTTTGAAACAATCATCTCTTTTAGAGCAATTCCTTCTTATCCTTAGGAACTGATTGTAGGGAAGGTTATCTCTTAAATTCCGTTGATGGAAGCTTGATTAGTGTAGAAATTTATTTGTATCCATTTCCTTGGTAAACAGGGTGGTGTAAATCCTGCTCATCTCATGTTTCAGTGTAATATCCAAAAAGTTGATTTTGAGAACTGGATGTCTGGACATCTTTCATTTAACCAATGGGTAAAGTCTTGGATCTTTTCGCTCGGGCCCCTCCATATCATCAGCACGTCGTCAATATATCTTTTTTATATATGTGGATGGGCTATTTGAAGGGGTTATTGCTCTAAATCCATTTCTCTTCGTATAGTGCCATAAACATTATGGCCATCCCCGGAGCAAAGGGACACCTCATCGCAGTCCCTTCTGTCTATACATAAACCAGTTGTTAAATTTGAAGAAGTTAAACTTTAATCATATTTTCACAAGTTTCTTAGTTATCAGTATGGATCTCACAGGGTTGCTGTCTTGTATTCAAGTATACTTCCATCGCTTCTAGATTCCTCCTCGTGGGGGATGTTGGTATAGAGACTAGCGATACCCAATGCAACAAAACGTGTCAGTTATCTCATCGAATGTCAAACCTTACAATGTATTGATCGCTTGCATGGTGTCCCTGAGATAACTTGGGATAGCCGAGATGAGGGGTTAGAGAAATACATCTGCATACTTGGCTACACATTCCAGTATTGAGTTAACCCCCGAGATGATGGGTCTTCCAGGGGGGTTCTCAGAGTCTTTGTAGACTTTTGGAAGGATATAGATCAGAGGTATTCTGGGATTTCTATTGTGTAGGTATTTCTCTTCTTTTTTTGAGATACAACCTCCTTGTTTGCTCTCCTCGATAAGATCACAGATCATGGCAGAAATCATTTGGCTGGGAAACTCTTGAATGGTCTTATAATGTTTCTCATTTTGTAGTTGTCTTAATACCTCTGTTTCATATTTGGATCTGTCCTTGATGACTATGCCTCCGCCCTTGTCAGCTGGCTATATTATTATATCTTGTTCATTCTTTAGTCTAGAGAGGGCTTCTTGTTCTGCTTTGGACTGATTGGAATTTATGTACTTGTTTTTTCTTTCCATAGAAAAAGTGCATCACTTGTAGATATGAAGCATTGTGAAAAACTGCATTAACTGCAGGTATAAGGCTAGCTGTTCAAGTACATAATTTGCAGATGCAAGACTGCTGAAAAACCACCTGCAGATTTAAAGCTCACTATAAAAGTAGATCCCCAGCAGACACGAGGCTCACTGTTCAAGTACATCACCTGTAGATGTGAGGCTCACTGTAAAAGTACATCACATGTAGACATGTGATTCACCACATGACTACATGACCTCTAGAGATATGACTCATTGAACACGTAGTTCACCAGCAGCCATGGAGATCTATGCATAAGCAGGAGTGGGTCAAGTTCAAGAATTTCACTTCTGCATGCTTTGCGATGTTTTATAGAAAACCTTGCAAACCTCACCCAATCTGCAATTTTTTAGGTTGAGCCTACCAGACAGCACAAGCTGTCTGGTTGTAAAGACCTATTGTGGGCTTACAAAGAACTTACAAGGACTTAGAACCTGCCCATTGCTTATTGGTTGGCTTTATTGTCTCTCTCTTTTACTTGTTTCTCATTGTTTCCATTGGAGCATGGCCTCTCTACCATCCTTTTGCCAGGCTGAATTGTACCCTCCTCTGCTGCTTCCTCACTGAAATCCCTGACCCTCCCCCACCAATTGCTCCAGGGCACCTAAACTCCTTGAGAATACCACAACAGACTCTTAACATCTTACCCACTGATTGTTGTCTCGAAGTTCATCAAACTCACAGAAAACAAAGCATTTATCTTCCCGGGTCTGGATCTTAAAGCTCAAAAAAAGAAGCAAACGTTGTTTCTGAGAATAGAGGGCATGACATTCTACTAACATCTGAGCCAAAAGCACCTTTGTGTATTCAAAAATGTTTATATTTCGATCTCTTCATGACCTAACACCACTCTAAAATATCTCTCACTTCATTACAAGTTAGAGGGTTAATTAAAACCACAGTTTTTCCAACAGCAAAGCACCCCCCTTGTGTGTTCTCAAATCGCATGTTGTTTGATTATCCTGTGTCACTCAAAATGTAAACAATTTGAAACTTTAGAGATGCAAAGCATTTTAAACTTTGCAAATGCAATGCATGGCCATGGAACTGTGCTCTCTGACTTAATTTTTCTCCTGATTTACTGTTTGATGGTGGTGTTTAGGTTGAAGCCTACCAGACAGCACAGGTGTCTGGTTTGCTAAAGACATCTTGGCGACATTCTGAAAGCTTCCCTGGGAATGTATTCCTCCCGTTGCTTACCGTTGGCTTTCTGGTTTGTAACTCACATTTGCTTGCTTTCTATTTGCTGGCTTCATTTGTTTTACGCTGTGCAGCATGTTTTGTCCCTCCCGTGGTGCATAGCCTATTTATTGTATTCTTCCACAAATGCTCGCTTTCTGTAAACAGGCCTTTAAAGTCTGTTCTTATCTTGTCAGATTTGCTGTGCATTCAAAGACAGAGGATAAATGTCAGGCTCTGTCTACCAGGGTGCTTGGTGTTTACTTTTCTTTCTCTGACTTCAAAGTGAGAGGATTTATGTGACAATTCTGCTGAGTACCCATGTGAGAGGAAAAGCTGTAGCATGTTATTTTTTCAAGCACACAACAAAATTAAAATGTCCATAAATAAACTGTGCAATATTTCAGATTAGCATTAGGAAAGCACAAATGAAGCACATTTTTTTGTAATTCTGAAGTGTGGTGAAAACAAGTATTTTAATATGATCAAAACAAATCAATGCACTTGGTGATGCCATTTCCATACATTATCGTTAGTGCGCTGTATAATTTTATCAGAAAACTGTATGTCTGTGCTAATGTAATGGTCATTTCAATTGAAAATGTATTGTCTGTAATGGTACTGCCACCACTCTACTCCACGAAATGCTATGACACGCTCCTTCCCTCTACGCTACGCCACTCCATGCCACTCTACTCCACTCTGCTTCACTCCACTCCACTTCACTTTACGCTACTCCACTCTATGCCATTTCACTCTATACCATTTCACTCTATGCCACTCCACTCTACGACACTCTACTCTGTGGCACTCCACTCTCCTACCCTCTGCGACACTTTACTTTATCCTATGCTACTCTACGCTATGCCACTCCACAACACTTTACTCCACTCTAAGCTATTACACTCTACTCCACTCTACGACACTCTACACTCTATACCACTCTACTCCACTCTATGCTACTTCACTTTACGACACCCTACTATCCTCTTTTCTGTTTGGCTAGCCCATCTATGACTGCGAATAGAGCACCATTAGGTCTTGCCTACAGACAGCTTTTACCTGTCTGTTTTCAAAGACCTATTTGGGACATTACCAACACTAACAGTGGGTTTTGGGGCAGCCCATTGTCTACCATTGAGTGTTTTTCTTGTCAATTTTATTTGCTTGCTTGATATATTAAGCCATTGCTTCCTTTCCTTACTCTTCTTGTGTTTGTCCCTCCCTAGAAAATAGTTTCTTTAACATTCTTTAGATTGGATTACCTTATCTTCCACTGCTTACATTTAGGGAACTATTTCTTAGGTCTCGCCTGAGACAGTGGATGTGCAGTTGCTTGCAATGGGTTTTGTTATCCTACAGCAGGCCCATTGCTCACCATGGTTTACTTCATCATCACTCTCATGTCCTTGCTTCTCCTTGGTCCTCGTGTGGCAGCTTCACTTCTTCTTTATGCATATGTTCATCCCCTGGTGCTTGGTCCAAGTACTGCTCCCTTGTTCCAATATGTGTCCTTCCACTGCTTGCGCTTTCAGAGGTACGTTTTTTTCTTTTAGTTGCTTGCCCCATTGTCGTTGGTTGCCCTGTTGTTATGGCTTGCCGGTCGATGTTGCTTGCCCCGCCCCCACCCGCATTGTTACTGTTTGCCTGTGCCTCCCACCTCTTTCCTGCATTGTTCCTCTTCCCAACTGTCCCAACCCCTCATGTGTTGTGTTGCTCCTCCCTTCCCTCCCACCCCGTGATGCTTTTCCCATCCCTCCCTCTTTTTGTGGGGTTGCTTGCCCCTCAACCTTCCTCACGCTGTCTGTGGTGTTGCTTGGTGTTTCCCGCCCTTCTCCCACTGTCCCTTGTGTTGCTTGCTTCTCCTCCCCATTCCCCACTGTCTGTCTTCTTGCTCCTCCTGCCCTCGTAGTCTGGCCTGTTTCTAGTCCCCTCCCAGCCCCCCCACTGTCCCTCATTTTGCTTTCCCCCTGCCGCCTTCCTCCCACTGTCCATGTTGGCCGGCCCCCACCTATTTTAATAAAAACGTGCTATGGTTTTTATTTTACTTAACCTGTGGTGAAAAAATAAACATTGACAAAGCCCAATAGCTCTTTTGATCATGTTTTACAGAAGTTCGGCTACTGTGTAGCATGGTTAAAAGTTAAAATAAAAAAAGTGTTGACCATGTCATAGCTCTTTTTTATCTTTTAGCTGTAGTGCACAGCAGCCACTCTCCTGTACAACATGGCTAAAAAACAAGACGACAAAGCCAATAGATTTGGCATAGGCAAGTCCTATTGACTTTGTCAACATTTGTTTGAAGGAAGCATATGAGCACTTGTTAATATCCTAGAAACAATGGGGCAACCTCTCACCCCATTTCCGGACGCACAGCGTGTACCAATAATGCAGTACGTTAAACCAAGTTTGTTCCAAAATTTATTCAAAGTTCATCAAAGTTATTCACGGTGTCCAGGATTTATCCATAGTCACTTGTGAGACATCTTACTTTCATCACTGTAACCTCAAACGCTACAGACATGCCAAGGCCTTAATCGGTAGCTAGGAGTGCATGTAAGTAATCTTCATTAGTTCATCACGATAACCCAATGCATTTCGGGTCTTACCTTGGCCCTTCGTCAGGGGTATTCTACAATTAAAAAACAATGTTTCAATACAATACTTTGATGAACTTTGAATAAATTTTGGAACAAACTTGGTTTAACGTACTGCATTATTGGTACACGCTGTGCGTCCAGAAATGGGGTGAGAGGTTGCTCCATTGTTTCTAGTGTTTTTCACAAGTACGTGGCTTTGGGCAGACCACGATTCTGGGCTAGCACGCGAACAAACGCAACATTGATAAACTTTTGAAAAAATCGTTGTGCACTCTGTCACTCTCTTTTGGATTACCTATTGTCTGCCTTCCCGACGAGTTGCACCCATTGAATAAAGAGACAAAGGAATAATCACGATGAAGTCACTTGAGAGACTATTGGAAGAACACATCTTCAGAAGTTAATTTTCCGTACCACGTTCTAAAACTGTTGTATAATACACCTTGATGTTTTTATCGTCATGTTCTTGTACATATAACAAACACGTTCGTAATAGATATTATATAATACCGTGAATAATTAGCTATTTAGTGTGAAATATGTCGTATATGATAGCTTTAAATCAACGTTGTTTATATCAACAGGGTGGGATGGGAAATTTAAAATGATGTTCAGGAACGATCCAGACACCTTAGGATAATGAGTGCAATGCATAGTGGGCGTTGTAGTGTAATGACACCAGTAAGAACGTTAGTTATTTTAATACAGAGTTACCTTTGTTCCTATATAGTAAGTTTAAATAGCGAATTCAAACACACGAAAAGATGAGGGTGGTTATCTGGCGATGACGCCGATGGGAGGGTTAAGATAACGCAAATCAAGTGCAGTGGGGAACACAGGGTTAAAAGGAGTCTCTCTAGGGCGGAGTTTGAACTCAGGTGCTTAAATTATAGATAGGGGTTGAAACACAGTCAGTGAATCACCTGGGAAGGAAGGAGAAGGATGTTAGTAAAGGTAAGGGCTCGGATTGTTTAGATTTCGCTCGAAGACCAACTGCAACAGTGCATCTTAAGTTGCGCGCTTATAGGAATTGTTACACTTTGCTTGTAGATCAACTGAAACACCGTATTGTAACAAGAATTACACGGGGATACATAGATTTAACCATATATGAGGAGAACGAGGGAGATAGAGGGAGGGAAACCTGGACATTAATAAATTTGTGGCGGTTTATGGTCACGATTAGCGGGAAAACGTTGATATATGAATGGGTTACGAGATAATCGCTTGTAATGTGCTTAAACATGTACAAAGAAATATCGATGTGAAAAAAAAAATTGTATTGAAACATTGTTTTTTAATTGTAGAATATCCCTGACGAAGGGCCAAGGTAAGGCCCGAACTGCATTGGGTTATCGTGATGAACTAATGAAGATTACTTACATGCACTCCTAGCTACCGATTAAGGCCTCGGCATGTCTGTAGCGTTTGAGGTTACAGTGAAGAAAGTAAGATGTCTCACAAGTGACTATGGATAAATCCTGGACACCGTGAATAACTTTGATGAACTTTGAATAAATTTTTGAACAAACTTGGTTTAACGTACTTCATTATTGGTACACGCTGTGCGTCCGGAAATGGGGTGAGAGGTTGCCCCATTGTTTCTAGTGTCTTTCACAAGTCCGTGGCTTTGGGCAGACCACGATTCTGGGCTAGCACGCGAACAAACGCAACATTGATAAACTTTTGAAAATATCGGTGTGCACTCTGTCACTCTCTTTTGGATCACTTGTTAATATGCCCCACAAGAACTTATTTGTATTCATTAGTTTTTGACAAAAATAATCATTGGCCAATCAGCCTGATGCTGAAGTGAACTTCTTTTTAGGCAGATATGCCCATGTGATCACGACAAAATGTCTTCAACAACAGTGCAAGAACCAATTGCAAGAATTGCTGAAGTGGGCTGACCCCTTGGTTCATGCTGTGGTGGGTGGAAGCAAAATTTGAATGACAGTTGACCAGACCAATGGATGAAGAGGGCTGACCCAAAATGTCTCTAAATATTTATATATGTATGCATTTTTGATTGGTGTTTGTTTTTTATTATATGAGGCTGATGAGACAGCTAAACCTGTTTCTAGGCCAGGCCTAAAAACTGGAATAAAATGAAGGCACTTTGGCAAAAAGGTAGCTCCTGGTCCAGAAAGCACTCTTTCTGTTAAATGGTGGGAATTCATTCAGTAGTTCCTGAGAAATTTAAAGATTTCTCAGTTATACAACTGTGGCAGCAGTGAATCAGCAAACGCTCCTGATCTCATGCCTGAGATCTGATTGGCTGCCAACACTTCAAACCTGAAAGTGTTAACAGCCATCTTGTGACTCGGTTGAACTGAGTAACCTGAGCACATATGTTCAACTACAATAATACAATGAAGCATTTCATTGGCACACAAAACTGCCGGGGCCCACCCATCCTTACTTTTTCTCACTGCAGGAGTACAGCAGTAGTCTCCATCGAAACCATTTTCAACCTCAACAGGGCAGGTCAGTCAAGGCAGAGAAGAAGTATAAAACAGGTGCAACCGGTACCGGTAAGAGCGCCGGGGGGGTGGGCGAGGGATTGGCAGAGTCGACATACGACTGGATAGGGAAAATAAAATAAATAAATAAATTAAACCACTTACCTTGCACTCGCCGCATCGCCGTAAGTGGTTTTATTTGTTTATTTATTTTATTTTCCCTATACTGTCGCACGTCAACTCCCCCTCTGCTCTTACCTGTACTGGCCACACCTTGTATAAAGGTATAATGTGTGTAGAAAATGATGTTGTGGACTAAATTATTCTGTAAGGTAGTGGTTCCTGATTGCTAATGGGAGTTTATATCCCTTCCTCATTTCAAGAAGCTGATGTGGACTGAGTTACATGCCATAATTGTGTCAGGTTTGGTCTCTACCTTTTAAAGAAAGACATATTTCAATATGCATGGGACTTAGTTTGACTTGGGTAGAAATGACATAATAAAATATTTTGGCCCAGATTTACTAAGCCTTTGTGTCGCACTTGCGTCTGGAACTTGGAATATCTAGAATTTGCCAAACCACAAAGGCCTGATTTGCGTACCCTTGCATGGCTTTGTAAAGAAATATAACACAATGTTGCTGTTTATGTTGTGTTATGTGACATTTCAAAAAGAGAGGTGTTACATGGGTGGAGCATGGGTATTCCCATGCATTCATTCATGGATTTTGGCGCATTCCCAGATGTACTAAAGCTAAAAAACTTGGGAATGCATCAAAGAGCTATGCCTTCCCCAGTGAGGTGTAACAAGGAGAAATGCTCCATATCTTTGTAAATACGGAGCATTTCTGCTCTCTTCCTTTCCCGCAATGCAACACAGCAGAGCATCTTTGCTTTCTGCCCCGCATTGCATTAAAAATGAGTAAATATGCCCGCAAAGAGCCACAATTTTATGTTGACATGCATATGTTTTGAGCTGATAGTCTGTAAATAAAGCAAAATAAGTCCACTTCTTCATAGATTCATAAGTAAAAAAGTTTGGTGTGAACTTGTGTCTTTTCACTTTTCAGTCCTGTGAGTTACATGCATTGTTGAATTCTATGTTCATGTCATCATCCAAGGTGTGGGTTAGTAATAATGAATTAAAAATATTGACGGGTCAATATCGTGACCACAATAACTAGAGACAAAATATGGAAAGGTACATTTATTTACAACATATACATATATATATATATATATACACATACATATGTTACCTACTGGCGGTCACCAGTAGGTAGTTATAGTTAGGACCTAGTTTCCATGGGAAGAGCGTTCTTTCATTTGACAATAACTTTGGCGTCGTTTGATGAATCATCACAAAATGTTCAGAACTAATACGCCAGTCACTTCAGCTCCTGTCTTGAATATTTTGGGGTGATCCATCAAACAGGGGCTGAGAAAAAGGGGGGGGTCCCAAAACGCTTTTTCTCCATGTTAATTTCCATAGGAAACTTTAGACACGGCTACAGCCCGAACTGCTAAACGGAATTACACCAAATTTGGCAAAAAAGTAGCTCTTGTTCAGAAAGCACTCTTTTTATTAAATGGTGTAAATCTGTTTAGTAGTTCCTGAGAAATGTAAAGATTTCTCAGATATACAACTGTGGCCGCAGTGAATCCACAAACGCTACCGATCTTGTGCCTGAGATCTGATTGGCTGCCAACACTTCAAACCTGGAAGTGTTAACAGCCATCTTGTGACTCGGCTGAACCGAGTCACAAACAAAATAAAAAAATTAAAAAAAAAGGG
This sequence comes from Calotriton arnoldi, assembly GCA_963921515.1. NCBI lineage: Eukaryota > Metazoa > Chordata > Amphibia > Caudata > Salamandridae > Calotriton > Calotriton arnoldi. Next base: position 285,298 of record CAWUFW010014941.1, read on the forward strand.
ACAGGGTAGAAACACCCTGACCCCCTAGGCCTGTTCAAGTGGTCCCACAGGGAACCCCAGGGCCAAAAAGCATTTTGTTTTTTAAATTCCGCGGGAGTCATGGTGGATCCACGAATTCCGCCAAAAATTATTTTAAAAAATGAAGTGCGGACTCCCGCGTTTCGTTTAATTAGGCCCCGGGTGGGCCAGGTCCTGGGGCAATTAGAAATAATAATGCGGGGGGCCTCACGGCCCCTCGCAGCCCCGGGGACTGCCACCTCCCCGGGGCTATATGCAAATTAAAATACGTGGGGGGCTCCAGCCCGCCCATACATCCCCAGGGACCGCACATGCCCCCTGCTGCCCCGGGGACCGCCACCTCCCCGGGGCTAAGATATTAAAATGCAGGAGGTCCCGAGGGCAATTAGAAATAATAATGCGGGGGCCTCGCGGCCGCCCGCAGCTCGCATACCGCAACCTCCCCGAGCCTAATTTATTAAAATGAAGGGGGGCACGCGCCCCCCGCTGCCCCGGGGACCACCACCTCCCCAGGGCTATATCAAAATATAATGCCTAGGGGGTTCCAGCCCCCCCACACAGCCTGCCACCTCCCTGGGGCTAATATATGAAAATGAAGGGGGGTCAGGCGCCCCCTGCCGCCCCCTTCCGCCCTGGGGACTGCCACCTCCCCTGGGCTATATAAAATTATTATGCGTGGGGGGGCTACAGCCCCCCCACAGAGCCCGGGAACCGCCACTTCCCCGGGGCTCTGCAGAAAATGGGAGGGGGGCCATGCAGTCCCCCTCCAGGAGCCCTGCATGGCCCTGGGGACCGCCACCTCCCCGGGACGGCTCCAGCAATGTCCCGGGGTGGCCACCCCCTGGACATTGCAGTTTTCTATGGGATGGCAGGAGCACAGCTCCCGCCATCCCATAGCAAACAGTGTGCTCCACTTTGAACAAGCGAGAGCATTATGCTCTCGCTTGTTCAAAGCGGAGCACACTTTGCTTTTTACACCCAGGGAGCTGCATGTTAGCAGCTCCCTGGGTGTAAAAAGCAATGCCGGCTCCGGCGGGAGACAGCCGGGACCACGGGGGCCTTCAGGCTCCCCCGCGGTCCCTAACCAACTGGCCATGCCCCGGGGGATGGGGTCCCCGGTGCCAAAAATGGCCCGGGAGGGGGGCAGTGCGCCTTTCCTTTAAAAAAAAATATATATATATATGTATATAAAAAGGGGCATGTCCCGGGTGATGGGGTCCCCAGGGCTGAAAATGGCCCAGGGAAGGGGGGCCATGAGACCCCCCTTCCTTTCATTAATTAATAAAAAAATGAAAGGCCGGGCCTGGGGTATGTGGTCCCCGGGCCGAAATCGGCCTGGGAGGGGGGGCCGCACTGCCCGCTCCCATTTAAAAAACAAACAGTCAGGCTCGGGGGGATGGGGTCTCCGGGGCCCAAAATAGTTTAGGGAAGGGGGGCCATGCAGCCCCACATTCCCCAAAGAAAGTACAAAAAACAGTCATCGCCCAAAATTACTCTGTCACTGTCTGTGTAGTCATCCATTGGCATAGTCTTCATGCTTCTAGAGTAGGTACAAGCGCAACAAACCAAAATCTTATTACATACTATTTTTGGTCTGTGTAAAAGCCAACATCCAGACAGCTTAAGGCAGCTGATTCTTGATTTCATAATGCCAAAACATTTCTCTATCGTACTGCTTTATGGGTTGAGCACCAGGATGGTTGAGCGAATGAATGAAAGAATAAATGTATTTGTTTCAATTAATAAAAATTGTTACAAAAATACTGTGCATTGTATGTCCTTTCGCGTGCCTTCTTAGATCATTGGTAAAAACAACATTGTATCATTTCATTTAGTAAATTTCAAACAATTACACTGGGCATAAAAGTAAGAGTCCATAAAATTTGATATGTACCCACTAATTTGGGCCTTTGGTCTACCTTTAGACCGGGGCTTGGTCTTTGCTTATGAGTTCTTTAAGTTGTCATGCAAATGTCTCTAGCCTAGCCAGTTCCATGGGGGTCACTAGATTAAAAAGAAGTTTCATTGCATCTGGGCAAGTACGGGTGCCGCATTTTAAAAACAGAGGTTTCAATAAAGTGCAGAGTGCATGACTCAAATGTGGACAGATACAAACTAGGTGAGTCAGAGACTCCTTGTACCGTTGACACAATCTGCAGGAGGTGACCGTCTCTAGGGATTTCCAGCCAGCGTTTATATCTTTTATTGGCATGACCATAAGTCTGACTGACAAGATTTGCTTTAAAATTGATTTGTTCAGTGCAGAGTCAAGATATGACTGGCTCAATTTATCCTTGTAGGAGCTGGCTAAGATCCCAATATTACTGCCAGAGGAGTCTATAAGCCTCACATCATCTCGCTTAGATAAAAGTCTTACTTATTTCCTTAAAATGGTTTTTAAGATTGTTGGTTGATAAATAAAATCCCCCCAGTTGGACAAGTCAAGGTGCGGTTCGGTAAGGGCGGGAGATAGGAAGTCTGCCCAGGGATTTTTGCCTTCCGTGAAAAATTCTTTCAGGGTACCTTTCTGTGAGGGAGCCCCCGTGAGTGTCGTTCCTATGAGCAAGGTGCCCGTATACAGAGACCCCTGGGTGCCTTACCGTTACGATCATGAAACAGACTGTGAAAACCTGGACGGGACTTCCACTGTAACCAAGGGTTTTTCCTTCAACATACAGCCCAGCGGAGAGAACCCGGAAGTGATCCACCCCTGGAGGGCGGAACGGAAGCCCGAGACATCCAATCGGAAGGGCCTGACGCGACACCAGCGTGGCTGGAAAAGGAGGAGGGAGCGTGCCAAGTCCGTCAGCTGTTGGGAATCGGAGAACACGGGAGAGCAGAGGAAGTGCTGGTGAATCGGAGGAGAAGGCGAAGGAGAACGGAACCGGAGATGGGAGAGACGGAGGCCTGGAAAACCCAGAAGTGTGGTCCGAAGACTGGTGGATCCCGGAGGAGGCGGATGAGCCACCGCAACTCAGGAGAGTTGCGGCAGAAAGCGGTATGTGAATTGGGCGGAGGGAGGATAGAGGGAGGGGGTGGGAAAGGGGTAAAACCACGGGATTGTTTCCCCACTACCTTAAGCAACCTCACCGCACGCCCAACGTCCAAATCACTTCCCCTTGAGCACGTTGCTATAATTACCCCGATATTTAACAGTCATCCACGCTGAGACGTAAATCAGCTACTCCTTTCTTTTCCTTCTTCCCGGTTCTTTGCCCAGGTGTCTTTTTCTTTTCTCCAACTGCTCCCTCATCTCATTCCTCACTTGGTGTGGTGGAAGTAGAAGTACTCGTCGCGAATACATACCCTGACCGCCACCTTTTTGTTTCCTTTCCCGAGAGCACGCCGGAACTTCGGGACCCTACCAGCCCACCAGAAGGAAACTGACTCCGTGCCCTGGAAGGACCACTTCTCCTGCTGCACCCCACCACGACGACCACTTATTTGCGTTTCCCTGTGCCAGAATCAACAGACATTTACTCCGTCACACCCGCTATCCTGATACTGATTTCTTCCACAACCATAATAAACCTCACAATATAGATCCTATACGGCCTCCTCGCTTCTGTTTCCGACCCTCCCTCCGACACTTTCATTGTATTTGGGGGAGCTGAACATATCCCTCGATAATAGCGGTTGCTTGATGCCCAGTGTTCGTAGAATTGTTTGCTTACGCCGAATTCCAACCGTACTAAGCATTCCATGAGTGGGCAGGTATCTGGATGGTTGAGTGGTATCACCATAACTGGGCACAAAGAATACCCCTAGTCACTTATGTCAAGGAGTCAAGAGTGTGTTAAACATGCTACATAGCATATGGCATCTATTTAAAAGATTTAGTGCTCCCATGTGTCTTATGCATATTTAGCCCTAGGCTTACTATGCAAACACCACTTCAAAAATATTTGTTGAGCCATACCTTCTCTTTATGCTATCCTCAGACTAAGCAATAATGTGGCCATTACTGCATATCTTTCCTGTTCAGCCTTCTCCTGAGTTAATTGGTCATCAATTGCAGCCATATGTGCTGCTATTGCTATAGTACCGCAACTACTGGAACTCACTGAGGCTGCAGTGTTTCATTTGTAAAAGAATAAGTGCCGGAGCCCAAAGTGTTGCTCAGAAGTCTACGGACGACGTTATTGAATGCCGAGGGTGCCAAAGACCATGCTCCCTTGCTCTGTTTCCACCTCTTGCCTCTTTCATCCTCCACCAGATGCTACCTTGCCCCATTTATCTCACTATCGCAGGTTTCTTTTTCATCCCTGCTTTCTCTTTTTGTAACTGTTTTTCTGTATTTTCTCCCTACTTCTTTGATCCTTTTGTGTTATTCTCTCTCTTGCTTTGGATACAAGCCTGTGAGCCGGCCCCCAAAATTGAGTGCCGGTGGGCCCCACCTGCTAGCACCGACTCAAATTAAGCACTGCCAAAGGGTGAATTCTATTCTCGTTTTTCATGAGCCTCATTATTGCCCACTGTTTTCCTTTGTTTCTGGTTGGCACAAAGATTTAGCACTATTTGCACATACATTAAGTTGCACTTACATGGCGTGAGGTTCGTAAATTACCAGTAGTATTACGGATGTTGGAACTTTGCAGTGCTCCTGCTCAGATATACCCATTTGCATGCCTTATTGGCAGTGCTGGACTGGCCTTTCAGGCTGTCTGGCACTGCCAGATGAGCCAACATGAAAGGTCCAGTGTATGGTCCTTTGTTTTGTTGGTCACGTGGGCCGTGGCAGGACCAAAAAAAGCCCTCACTCTTGCCCTTTCAAGCTGTCCCATCTGTCACTGCCATACTGCTGAACAGCCAGTCCAATACTGGTTATTGGCATTTTTCAGCAACACAGACAATTTCTTGTTACAGCGCTAAGTGGTTTTTGACAATGAGGAGCTCTTTAGTCATGTCTTTCGGTGCGTGGTAATGTGTGCATTTCATTTTGCTGGCCTTGTTACTTTCTAAAAAGGGGGGAATGGAAAAAGAATCACTTGGAAGTAAGTCAATTAAAACATGGGAAAGTTTGAAAACTCCCAGGAGGGCGGAATTTGGATTTTCATACAATTTTATGGATGCACAACACACACACTCATACACATCCTTGCTCACCACACCACTATATAGAGTGAGGTTTGTCTGCCCAGCAACTAACAAAAAGCACATGCCCACCATGCACCCTTCTAATATCACACACATTTTCCGTTTACTTTTCATTGAAAAATGTGATCTCGTCAGTTAACTTGGTAGAGTTTTTCCTTTTATACCTCTGCATGTATCTGATTACCTTATGATTGGAACTAGCAGTCAATTTTACACCACAGTCTCCTGCTCTGCGCCTTGGTGGATCGTGGGAGGCGGTATAATAATAGCAACCAGCTGTTATCCCTGCCGATAGACTATTTTTTAACTCTGTGCAGGTCTATGTCGCTTTTGTTCTTCATTCTTAATTCTGACCTAGTGTCCGTGTCTATTTTAGCATATGTCTTTTTTTATATATATATCTGTTTGCATTTATCTCATCTCCCCTTAGTGCTCTATTTCAGTTTTATATTGTTCCTCTTTCTCATGTTTTTCCTAAAATGGCTTCTTTTCCTTCGCTCTTCGCTTTTGTTCCACCCCCGACTCTCTTCTCTTCTCTTCTCTTCTCTTCTCTTCTCTTCTCTTCTCTTCTCCTTTCTCTCCCCCCACCCCGCCTTCTCTTCCCTTTGTAACTGTTCTCCACTCTCCTCACCACTCTTTTCAAAGTTCTGTGGCTCTTGGTTTAAATTAGTGTGTTTGAAAACCGAGTGATTTTGGGCATTTCATTGAGTTTATTTTGGGAAGTGCTGACTCGAGTTTCCCATTATAAACAGCCCGGCGTCCTCTGCGGCTGTATGTCTCATTTTGCCCTGCCCTCAAGTACACTCGGTGGATCTGGGGACTGAGGCTCAGGAACACTTCCGGGTCTCTTGCAGAATATCGATATCTTTAATCCAGTCATTCAAACCTATCTCCTGTGGGTGAAAAGTAGGCAAAAATGGATTACTGTGAGGGAAAGAAAAATTATGCAAAAAAATGCGAAAGCAAACAATCAGAAATCACTGAAGCTATCACTTGTGTAAAAAAAACACAACACAGGTTTAGTATAAATCCTGCTCAAATGCAACACAATGGGCTCAGTAGTCCCTGACTACTATCATTAAAGAGACTCTCGCTGAATTTCTTGCTTGAAACCCTACACTGTTCCCCTTCTAAAAGTGATTCAGTGACACCCAGTAGAGTTTATTGCTCAACCTGAGATCACAGGAATATTGATATTTAGATGAATCCAACAACATAACTGCACTTCGTACTCTCTTTCCATTACCTTTTCTGTATAGAGTTTTTTAAATGAAATTCTGACCTTTTAAATAAAATTTCCAGGCATATTTACTAAAAAAATTTCGCCGGTTTTGACTCACAAAAGTGAAGCAAATCAGCGCAAAATGTTTATTTGGAATTTACTTTCCAGTGTTACGTTATGTTAAATAAATATATATAGCGCTGCGTATATCCAAGGGTGTCTTGGCGCAAATAGTAGGCATAGTACCGGAGCATGTTGAGAGGGGCAGATTACAAGTTGAAAAGCCAGGTCTTGAGAAGCTTTCTAAAAGTGCAAAAGATATTACTCAAAATTGCCATCCATTTAAATGTAAGTTATATGTAAGAAGAAAATCATGTCGGTTTCTGACATGGACAACAATGTACCATCAAACTGCACTTCATGGCTTTACACTTCTGAAATAGGCTATAAAGACATATTTGCTCTTACAGAAAAACCGCGGGATCAAACAAAACGTTACTTTCAAGTTCAACTTTATGCTCGTGGTATGCAACTGTCATGGTTTCTGTATGCATCATGTGCACATCCAGGATAACCTGCAAAGTGGTGCATAATTCTTAGGTCAGAATTGCACCCTATATGACTATTCAGTTACCATGGCATAGTCCATCAGGAGTATGATATGGATATTTTGTGCAGTTAATGCAGGTAATTATGTTGGGGAATGATGAAATGGCTTAAAATCCCTCATTCGCTGCATTCAATTCTTCATGAATTTTGGAAGTGTAATAGACAATGGCATTTCGGACAACATTGCTTCGCAAATTTGTTGAAAACCTGGAGAATGTTATCTGAGATAGTGCTGCCATCATTGCAACTATTCCTTGGTCAAAACTAGCAGCAGAAAATGCAGAATAGATGAAAATGTGACCAGTGGAGGTACACTAGTGTGTTTGATGCCTCTGCATTACAGTCACATAGCACTGGAATATGTCTAAAGTGACATATTCAAGCAACCAGTATACTTCCAAAACTTGCGGAAAATTCTATGAAAATGGTAATCATATGACCTGTAGATTTGCTCTTCTTTTGGCAATATGTTCAGCCAGTGCACCTGCCTTTACACATCGTCCAGGTGTAACTCCATCACCACCATCATGGTACAGAACCATGTTTCTCCTTCTCCGGTAGTTATTACAACAGCAAGTGCTGTCAAAGTGCTATCTCGGATGCAACAACATGTTGCCTTTGTTTAATAACACTCGTTGTGACTAGAAAGTGCCCTATTGCCACATCTGAATTCCACTGCAAACCGCTTAAATGTAATGAAGCCCGAAACAATGGTAATATATAGAAATGATCCATGTTGCTATGGTAACTCAATAATTGTAATCTGGAAAGTGTGGTAAATGTACAAAAACAATTCAAGATGTGATGAACAAAAATGACTATCATACAAACCCAAAACATCAGCGAATAATAGAATCATTGTTACAAGAAGGATTTAATAAAACAAGGTTGAAAAAGACCTTTACACCCGACCCTAAATTGAGCTATAAACGCCTCTAATGCCTACTGGAATGTATGGCACCAACAAAGGACCTTCACTTTTGTTTGTCTTGAGCAGGTTTCTCTATGGCGTCCCAGCTGTGGGTTAGGTCCATCATTTCTGTTTTCACAGTTCATCTTCAGGTGTTCTTTGGCCTCATCTCACATGTTACTTGAGCCAGCTTTCCTGTGTCATATATAGGGGCAGATTTACGAGCCCCCTGCGCCACCAGTACGTCACTTTTCCTGACGTACTGGTGGCGCAGGGGGCTGCTCCATATTTACAAGGAGAGGAAAAGCCACCCTGCGTGACTTTTCCTCTCCTTGTAAATACGGCCCCTTCACACGCAGCTCTTTGCGGTGAAGGGGCGTTCCATGGGTGTTGCTGTGGGTGTTCCCACGCAACACTCATGGAACTGAGACACATCTCCAGAATTACGAGAAATCGTAACTCTGGAGATGCGTCTGAAAGCTACGCCACCCTAGAGGTGGCGTAGCGAGCGCAACGAGGAGAAATGTTTTCATTTCTCCTCGTTTTTTCCTCTTTCAATGCGTGCTGCATTCTACAGCACACATTGAAAGAGGAAAATGCTTGTATTGATTGTTTGTGTGCAAGAAGATGCCCCTTCCTGCACAAACACAATCTCCCCACGACGCAGGCATCCTTGCACCATGGTGCACGGGTGCCTGCGCCGGCGCATGGCTGCAGTTTGTGCGCCAGCGCAGGGGGAAGAACAGAGATGCGACATATTGTTGTAAATATGTCGCATCCTTGTGCTTCAAAACTAACGCAGCGCAGCGCAGCAAAATGACTTGCTGTACCGCGCTGCGTTAGTTCAACGTAAATCTGCCCCTAAGTCTGTATGTTCTAGAATCTGATTCTAGTCTTGTATTTGGCACTCAGAACTTTAGTCTTTCTGTCAGTAGTTTCCTTGCAGCTTTGACTACTGTTAATCATGCATGTCTCCTGAAGAGACACTAAAAGTCCCTCTTGTCCAGAAGATTCAGTTGTTCTTGCTCCTGTGTCAGTAACAAATGTTTTTGATGGGACAAGGTTGTTAGCTGTGTGCTCAATCCCCAACCTGGAGCAATAATAGATTGCGCTTTGACTGGTCTTTACCCTTTTGACCTGTCCGGCTTGGGCTACCCTGCCAGAAGACTACGGGCCTAATTTATATTGTAGCAGGTGGCCAGTTTCTTCATTAGAGTTTCGGAGGAAATTACTCCGTCCCTCTGACGGAGGTGCCACCTGCCAAATTTACTATTGACTGCCAAGCTGGCAGTCATTTCTAAAAATCATAGTCAGAAACCGACATCAAGGCAGTTCCTGTCAATGCTGTTTACAATTTGGTGCAAGTCTCCGTCAATATGGTGGAACCATACACCAAACTGTTTTCTATTTCATTTCCGAAAAGAAAATCCAGAAGCGGAATTTTCTTTTTGAAAATAAGAAAGAAAATGCCCCCTCACAACAGGAGTTCTCTCCTATGGTGAGGAGAGCATTTAGCAGTTTTCACTGCCCCTTTCATGCAGTGTTTTCCTGGTGGCGACGGGCAGTGAAAAGTAACCTCTAATTCCGCTCATCTAAATTAGGTGGGCGGAATTAGAGGTCTGCCTCCGACAGCCCTTACTCCGTAGGGCCACCTGAGGGGTTTAATCACGGCAGAGAAGGAATAGTCTCCACCGTCATTTTACCTAAGGTCCACCCGCATATAACTTTGTAAGGAGGACCACAGTCATGATGATACATATACTCCATCGCCGTTGCAATGGAGTATCTATAGCGCCAAGATGTAAATGAGGCCCTAAACTCCCGGTTCATAGCTCTCCAGGCCACTGAGACATGCAAAACCTTCAGCCACTTTAAGCTGGTGATTCTTCAAAGGGAAATTGAGTCATAATACACATGACTACTATGCCTCGGGGTTTTGCCGGCTGCAGATCCCCAAAAAGAGATACCTTTTCTTCCCCGGCCCCCACCATAATAAATGGCTCAATATTGCAAGTCGTTGCCTCCATCTTTCCATTGTCTGGTATCTCATATGCAATCTATAAAAATCAAAAGAGCAAAGTTATTACCAAGACTCCCAAAGAAAAAAATATGTACAAATCATGACATAAGTTAAGAGAGAGAACCTATATTTCTGGAAAGAAGCTCCAGTGAAAGTAATTTGGACTTCTTTTTATTGATGTTATTCCAAAGCTGTCACTCGCTTTTGACCATTTCAGGAAGTAACAGGGAATCAAATACTGCAATACATGAAATTAGTACTTGTGGCATATACATAGGGCCACTGCAATCAGTACTTCATTTGTAAAAAAATAAATAAGTGAAAGGCCCCTCATCAGGAGGTCACTTCCGCCTGCACTGCCTATTGCCACTGTCAGCGCTGCCAACTACATAACAACACAAGTACTAACCATCACACTCCTACAGTTGTGACATTTCAGACTATCCCAGGCCCCCAAAACTATAAGAATGGCTGTGGCAGCAGGTATTACTAATTTTTAACGCATGTTGAATTAATAAACAATTGTTGTTGTGCTCATCTCTAAATTAGCAAACAGTGCCACCATGTGGCAGACTCTCATAAGTGCGGGTGTTGAAAATTAAGTGCCAGTGCCGAGCACTGTAAACCACCAGCTCAAATTAAGCACTGACTGCAATTATGCGATTCTGCAGCCGCTGCATTTTCTGCATTATTAGGTCTTTGCAGCATTTGCGACATAATCCATGGAATGCTTCCTAATTTGCAGATTTCACAAAAAAGGTTTCTAGCTCAAATGGATCAAAGTTACATAAAAAGCACTGTACACTGGTGTAACGAAACTTGAGGGGGGCCCCCATGCAAGGTACGTAGAGGGACCCCCTCCCAACTCAATCAGGAGCTCTCCAGCCAGGGTACTGTGCTGAGGGGGCCCCCTGGAGCTTGGGGACCCCCCACCCCGAACCGCGGGGGCTGTGGGGGCCTGTGTTACACCACTGGCACAGTAACGTGGATCTGCACAATGGCAGACCCTTGGAAAAGGTTAACCTATGACCTTTCAGCTGCTGATCCCTGTATTCAGGTATTAAGGTGGTATTAATGAGTTGAAACTTCGCCTAGACAGTACTAATAAGTGCTGGAATACCAAAAGAACAAAATAACACTGTCACAGATGGTCCTGCATTGAGCTGCATAATTTGCCTTTTCTTGCCAACTAAATTTGTCAATGCTGCAACATGATTTGGCCTTTTATTTCTGCATAATTCCAGTGGCTCTGCATAGACATTTTGAGAACAGGCGATACAACAGATTAACCAAATGCTTTCACCTAGTGGGTCTTTGTCATTTTAAATGTGATTAATGTGGTTGGAGAAGCCCATGTTGCCGTCCATCAGTTATGCACATTGGCTTTTCGCAAACATATTGTGTGCTAAATGATGCCACACAACTAATGTCACCATGAGTCCAAAATACTCATCAGCTGTGCAATTTGTCGGTCAAAATCCAGTGACTCACAGTAGCTAATGAGGGATTAAACAGCCCAGTTCAAAATCTTCAAAAACACTTCTTATACACTGAATTCTGATATCTGGTTGAGGTGAACATGTGAAAAGGCTTTTATATGTTTTATTCAAAATGTGCAGTATTAATAGTGTGCAGAGGAATTAATCTGCACTCAACTTCACCGGTATACTAACATGAAGCTAATGTAGTTGAAACGAATTTTCTACAACTTTTTAAAGTGTGTTTTCCTGGAGTATGCTAATAATGCCTCAGTTAGGCCTCAACTCCATCTTTGCCCAAAATGGATGTCACAGTATCATATCTCTGTTTAAGTTTCTGCTGCACATAGTAAAGCAAGATGTGGATTTGTTTATTTTTGAATGACACTAGTCGAAGAAAGCCTGCTAGAGGGCCTGCTGTAAAAACTTTCATGGACCTTCCGCTTCAAGCGGTGTTACATTCATTCGCAATGGTTCACTGCTGTTTATGTAACTAATTTGTTCTGACATCTCCGGATGACATTAGGTCAAAGGGGCTCAATCATTATTCATGTAGTAGGTTAGTGTTAAGCTGGGGAGGGCTATGTGACGTTCTACAAATCTGCAATTTGATATGTGGAAAATGTAATTCTTTGCTCACACCACAGTTACTTTACAAGCCAACAGCTTTTCAATGGAGAATATGGCTATATAAACCGACGAATTTGGGGATGAGCCTGATGTTTTCGGGTCTCTACTAGGGATGCTGCCCAATTTCTTACTGATTTTGCGCCACATTTGAGACTTAACTTGTTATTGATTTTGCCTATTACTCTTCATTGTTCCTTTTACTGAGAGCCTTCATCGCAAAGAATTTTATGCATTTAAATGAGATTTGCTGCATGTGCACTTTATTATTTCTTTATTGTACCCTTTTGAATTTTATAATAAAGCTTCATGGTTATTTAAATTCCACTCTAGAACTCACTTTTTGCGACGGTCCTTTCTTTCTTTGACTGTATTTTGAAATGTTGTTTGTATATTGTCTCGGGGACACATTGCCTTGTGATTCGAGGTTAACACTGTCTCCGATCCAACCAACTCCTGGGCGCGCCATCTCGATGTAAAATTTAGGGGTACAGTACGCCCACACATGTATCCTTCAGACTACGTCCAATGAATGCTATCTTACTTTGTCCACAGGAAGAGCATCAGGGACAAAACTAGTAAGTACAATATCTTAAACAATGTAGCCTTCGTCAAGGATGAACCGAGACCCAGGAGCAATAATACATTATCCAGTAAGAAGTTCAGAAAAGGTTTAGGGCCTCATTTATGGGGTTTTGCCGTAGGGCAGCGCAGCAGGCCTTCCTGTCTATAAGATACGGCACATTCCTGCCCTTTTCCCCTGCGCCGGTGCACAATGGGCTGCCGTGCGCCAACGCAGGCAACTTTGCACCATGGTGCAAGGGTGCCTGCGTTGCGAGGATGATTATTTTTGTACAGGAAGGGAAACCTTTCTGTACAAAAATAATCACAAGAGGCTTCTTCCTCTTTCTATGTGTGCTGCAGAATGCAGCACACATAGAATAAGGAAAAACGAGGAGAAATAAAGATATTTCTCCTCGCTGTGCCTCCCTTACGCCTCCCCTGGGGAGGCGTAAGCTTTTGGCGCTGCCTCAGATTTACGATTTCTCGTAAATCTGGGGCAGTGTCAAAAGGCCATGGATGGTGCTGGGAACCCCCCCAGCAACACCCATTGCACGCCCCTTTAATGCAGAACACTGTGTTAAATGGACTGATATTTATCAGGCAGCATTAAGCCAAAAAAGTGGCTTAGTGCTGCCTGATAAATATCACGCAGGCTTCTGCGCCACGGAACGTCACAAAAAGTGACGTTCCGGAGGCGCAAGGAGTCTCTTAAATGAGGCCCTTAGGATCTAATAGACCCAATGGTAGTGCGTTGCACATTAGGGTCTGAACTTGTATTTGAGGAACTTTAATATTGTCTTACTTTTACTACTCAGTTCATTCATAGAGACATTTCAATTGATTTTCACTGGCAGATATTTGGGTCTAGACCAATGCAGGCATTTATGTACACTGCCTCAGATCTTAAACAAAATATCTTTCAGTGCAGGAATCCATAGGGTTTCTTCTTGCCAGACCGAAGATAGTTCGAACTGATAAATTCAGGGCGCTTTGGAGCTTGTCGGTAAGTATCTTAGATGTACAGGGCATCGCAGTAATGCACTGCAACTGTGCCTGTGAGCAGTGCACAGTTCTTCAAGGAGAAGAGTAGGAGAGTATGCTTGAGTTTGTTCAATGAAAGTAGGAATTCTTAACTATTAATCAGGCTTATGGGATGGCTTCCCTACAAGCGGATACCTCAGTTTTTCACCTTTCACGCAGAGGGCAGCATCAGCACAAAGATATTAGGAATACCCAGGGAAAGTAATGGTGCCCTGCCTAAGTAGTACCAAAAAGTATCTGCTCTGTTTAGGATTCATTTGGCTGCAGAAAGATAATATTCATCCAGGCTCGTATATCACCCAGTCGTTGTTCCAGATCTGCACAGGGTTGAGAGTCTTGGGAGAGGCTGGTGTAGATATGGATCTCTTCTAAAGATTTTAGCAGAACTTGGCAGACTTTGACGAGGTCAAGCGTGGCTGGAGGTAGAAGATCCTAAGTAAGATGGGGGACAAATCTGAGTCATGCGAAACACCCTAATAAAACCCATTAGTTCCTAACAAGAATGGTCCTAAATTATCCTGTTGTATTCAATGAGTCTAAAAATATTGAAACCATTACTCTGTTTTCACTGATGCACCCAACACAGTGGACTTATGCTCCAAAAGGTCCATCACATCCACCATGTAAGAACATCTCATAAGCACGTTGTATACAAATTCATTACCTTCATTGGGTCACGTTGGCATGTGCAAAAGTCTTGTGTACCACACCAGGTTGAGCACATGATACAGTTGCCACTGTAGTGAGGATGAGGCAGGAAGAGAGGATGTGATAAGGAAGCTCAGTCTCCAGAAGATGGAGTAGATGAATGAGTGCAGTTGTAAGACTCAAGAAGGGCCAGTTAGGTGGTTGATCCGAAAGCCAGATTGTTGGCGCCAAGTACATCATGAGGAGAATATTTGAGAGGCTGGGAGGGGGATGGGAACTGTTAGAGATGTAATATAAGGTAGCAGAGAAAGCTGAGAAGTGCAATGCAACTCGGATACTACCAGAAAAGGAAAATGAAAGGACCCTAAAAAGCAGGAACTGCAGGTGCAATTAAAAATTTAAACATTTATACTATCTGTTTTAACTAAGCAGAAAAGGATGATTACTACATAAGGCTTGAAGGGTGCACTGTCACTCATTAAGAGAGGTATGACGTTGCGGTCAGAGCGACTGACTCCAGAGCATGGGGCTCACAGTTCAATCCCTGGCGCCAGCAGCAGCTCAGCTCAGTGTTATGTGACTCTGGGCAATAGCCCACTTTATCTTCCCGACGCCCCCCAACGTCTTGAAACCCTTAAGGGGGTGATATGTTTGCGCTTTACAAATTGTATTTCAATCATTCACCCGAAATACACATGGACATGTTGCATGAAGGTCAGACAGAAGTTGTGTGCATGATCCAAAGACACCGGCCAGAGGTTTGCTTGCCTTACATTTATAGAAATACTCCTGCATGTGTGGAGAGTTGCAATGTGAGGTACAATGCAACCATGGAATGGGCTTGGGCCCAGTGAGGGAGAGGCCACCGCTGAAATTTGTCAAGGTGTCCTTTTATTTACAAGGGGATGCAGACTCATAAAGCACAAACAATATAGCAGTGGAAAAAACAGTAGCATGCGCCACATCTTTGCCACATTTGGTTGCCAAAACTGAATGTCACTCTCAAGCGTGCTCCGCTCGCCGAATGCAGTCGGCGGGCGGGGCAGCGTCGGGAGTCCAGTGCTTCAGCCGTCGAGTCTGACGAGACATCTCCGACGTGTTTTGGATACGAATGGAGGAGTCTTGTCTTCCTGGGTCGTGGTTTCTTCTTCCGGGTCATCATCTGTCTTGGCGTTCCCTCGCCGGCTGCTCCCTGGTATCAGCTACGCAAGTCCTGTGCACCTGGAGTTCTTTTTTCCGTTCAACCTGCAACATGAGAATGGATAAGAATTTAGTTAAAGAATTCTAGCCTTCTGAATTTACGGTAGGATAGTGACATGATGTATGTTGTGACCCTAATTCTTATCTGATTTGCTGGATTCCACGAAGTGTGGATATAGCTTCTTCTATGGTTTTTCTGCATTTTTGAGCTGGCAAAAGAAGAGAAAATAGCTATAGGTTAGTTCCCTGAATCCTTAGGATACACCTATTCTAAATTTGACCCAGCACCTTTTTGTGTAGCGTTTGTTCTTGTTTTATCCTGTCTAGGAAAATATGTTTTTTGTTTTTTTCCTAGTAGTATCAGGATATATATATGATTTTTGGGTCTTGTGGAATTTATGGTGGCATTGTTATGGTTAGTATTGTTCACTCTCTTTGTATTTAAAACTCCGGTTTCGCAGCCCTAAACCTTAATGCCTAGTATTTTCTATTTCTATAGACACAACAGTTCTAATTTAGTTCCTGCATATCTATATCTTCAATCGAATTAGAAGAGGGATGTTCATCATGTATACTGCTCCTAAATATGTGACCAGTTATTGTTAAATACTACCCTCATATATACATATAGGAAGAATACTGACTGCATGTTATTTCACATAGGAAGAGTATGCAATCAACCCCATAAGGACAGCGTACCAGACGTGCCATCGTGTTCGACTCCTTCTCCCTTTCCTTGTTTTGTTTTCCCCTCTTCCCCACATTCACCTCATTGGCTTTGACTGTGTTGGGCTGATCTGGTGGGTGAGGAAAGTTGGGATCCAGCATCGGTTCTTCTACCTCGCTTCTGCGTAAACACCAGGTGAGTTCCACAGTCACAGACAATATACTACAGTTTGGTAGGAACCTTTTCCAGAAGAGCATAGATGTGATTTGAGTAAAACAGGACTGCAGAGTATTGTCTCAATTAGCCATAAATGGGAAAGCGTAATGGTATGAAGGTGGGCCAGAAGGGACCCTTAAAAGAGAATGCCAAATCAAACACAAGCTAGTAGATCCTGATTGACGACTTGTCATCATGTAGAAGCCACTAGCTGGATCCCACCAAGGCCTGAGGTGAAGGCTGGTAAGGAAACTATATGCTGGTTTTGACAGACTGGTTGAAAGACACCATAATGTTGTCTTGACCTTTTGGCGTAATGGTGCATATATATTGTTATTCTTTTGTTTAAATACTCAACTTGCTCCTTTGTAGATGGTCTAATTCAAGTTGTCTTGATGTGCAATGTTAGATCCTGGATTGGTTTTGACGAGGGTGTGAGGGTGCGGACTGCCAGACATCATAATTTGAGATGATAGACTGTGGAAATGACATTCTAAATAGCAAATTGGATCATTGCAAATTTCTTGCCCTTCCTATTTTCTTCTGTAGCTTTTTGGGTCTGGTGTAGAGGGAGCTTTGGCTGTCTTGCTATCCTCATATAATCAAAAAAGTCATAAATAAAAATACATACATATATGTATACATTCACAGTGGGGATTTCAGTCTCTTCATTCATTGGTCTGTTCAGCTGTCATTCACATTTCTCTTTCACTCACCACAGCAAAGAGTGTAGGGCAATGGGTGAGCCCACTTCAACTATGCGCTCTCTTGTACTGTGAGCAATGTTTTTTCCTGCTCACATGTGCACATCCAACTAGAAAAGAAGTGCCCTTCAGTGCCATGGATGAGGATCAATGCTATACACAATGCTTTGACAGTGCTTCTTTCTTTCCATGTTTTAAACTTATTAATTTTCTTTAGTAACCTTTGTTGTTCAAAGTTTGTCGTCAGGTTACAGAAATCCAAAGCCAACTGTACCTTTTCATTGTGCCAAACAGAATTACATTTTCAGTGATACACATTGAAACAAAAACAGGGTTTTAAGTACACCTGCCTGACAGGAAGCATCCATACTGTTCTATTAAAATTTTATGTAATGGATATTTTTTATGCAATTATTTTTTTAATTATACAATTTTACAGGAAGCATAGGTCTGCCACGTTTAAGGGGCAGCATGTTTTTTTTTCCTTCTTTTTTGAGACATGTACTTATAATAAAATAAATGTTTTAATAATTGTGTTTGAATTATTAATGGATTGATGAGCTCTGTCAAGGTTCAAATCAATGTAGTTTGGCTTTGACTTGTCAGTGAATGGACATTAAATTGGTTCCATGATTCTGTTTTTAGTCCTTTGCGTTCCTGAATTGACGTTGTGCTGACTGTCAGACTTGGAAACATGTTCACATAGGGTGGACTCGTGACCAGAAACTCCTGTTTCTGCAGAGAGAGTCAAGCAATGCACCACAGTCAATGGATTTTTATTGGCCACGCTCCCAGAGAAGAGAAATTACTCCACCACCTACGGAAACTATTTAGCTAGAAATAAAAATACTTAGGAAAGTCGCTTTGCCGTGGTTGCTGCTTTAGCAAGTTTTGTGACAGTTGTAGCTGGCAGCCCTCCAGAGGCCCACCTGTAAATGGTCGGGGGGGTTTGAGTGAGACACGGTGAGGGAGGAGGAGATCCTGGCTGGGGGGGGGGGGGGGCGGGGGGAGAGGGAGGGCAGAAGCACTAGCAGCAGATTGCCTGAGCAGAGCAGGGCTTGTCTCCTTCCTCTTTGTCCTCTGTTTTCTCCTTCCTTCCCCTCTCCCCTTGTTCTCTCTGCACTCTCGCTCACCCTGTTCCTTCCTCCCTGTAGTACAGGGCCTGTACACATTCTGCCCTTTCGGTTCCTTGTGAAATTTAATCCACAGTTACTAACAGAGCTCTTAAGATTCTCCCTTTAAAGTGTGAGTAGCTCATCCAGTCCATTTTATGTTTTATTGTTAGTACTTGTACGCCTGAATTTCTAAAGAGATGATATTACAAGAACTGTCTCTCTCTCTCTTACTGTCTGAATCATCCAACTCTCTCTTTCTATCTTCACTGCATCTACTAGGACTGCCTGCAATGCTTCATTTGTAAATAAATAAGTGCCAGGGCTCTTGTCAGGAGGCCACTGCAGCTTGCACCACACATGGCCCCTGCCATGCTGCCTGTGATAACAAGACAACTACTAATCATCACACTTCTACAAGTGTGACAATTCAGGCTATTCCAGGCCCCCAAAGTTGTAAGAATGGCTTGGGGGGCAGGTAATAGTCATTTTATAAGTGTATTGAATTCATAATTGACTGTTGTTGTGGTCATCTTAGACAGCACCGCCTTGTGGCAGACTGTCACAAGTGCCGGTGTTTACAATTAAGTGCCTTGCCGAGCACCGGAAACCACTGGCTCAAATTAACCACTGCCTTTTCCCCTTCCCTTCCTCTCTCCTTCTCTTCACAGAGTGCTTTTTTCATGCAGTGCCCTTCTATTGCCTTCATTTTCTTTGAATGTCCCCCATCGTCCTATCATGCTTCCCTTGGAAACAGCCGGTTCCCATTTTAGTCTTTCGCTCGAGGGGAGGGGGTGTTTGTTGTGCAATGGAGCAGCTTGAGGCCGGAGTCAGTGTCCGCTTTCCTCCCGAGGAGGAGAGTATTTCTGCGTTATAGCTGCCACGGGGAGAGACGTACGCCATAATAGGATCAGGCAGGGGACCTCTAGTATCCCACTCGGTTGCTTGTGACGCTAAACGAGGACTTCCCTTGAGGCCTAAGCTGTTGCTGCTATTTCATACAAATAGGCTGAGAATGGAATGATTGTCTCCACATCTCCCCACTGCTGTGCTAGTTGATAAGATAACCCCAGCAGGAGCATAGAACCTTAGTGCAGCCAGGCAGATTCCTACCAGGCCACATCCCAGGTGGGCCAGGGGTATAGTCCAACCTTTCTTTCACATCATAGACTGAATGGAGACTAAAAGTGCTTTATTGCAGCTCGACCCTTCCAAGATGGCCGCCCCCACAATATAGCCAGCGAAGAGTCCTACCTTTCTTTTCAGAGTCCAGACAATTAGGGCTTGAAGCAAAGGACCCTTGACTACTAGGGAAATCAGCACTTTCTTTCCCCCCAGACGTAGCGGATTCCCAAGCCCACTAAAGAGTCAGAAGTAGTGCCCAAACACAACAACAGACCAATGGATGGAAAGCAAGGCTGAGAGCTGCCATAAGCAAGAATCTTATATATAATTTTAGCAAAATCAAAACATCTAGTCTAATGGGCGACCTAAAAACATAAATTGGCAACAAAACACAGCTGTTATCACCTCACTTTTCTCAGCAATATTCTATAACTGCTGAGTTTTATTAGGACTGCATGTGACATAGACTTCGAATTTCAGTCACAGGTTTTCATTTACGACATTACTGCATTCTGAAGGCTTGTGATCTTGGTTTAGTTCGTTAAATCATTTTAGACAACACATGAGAAAACAATCATCTGCAAAAGCAAAGCCCAGAATCAGAAATTAGGGGCCTCATTTATGAAAGAGTTGCGTCGCGTTTGCACCACGCAATGTGGTACATGCTTGACGCAAACCTCTAAGTCAGATGTTTGAAGCCACGCAATGCCACTTTGCGTGGCTTTGAGTGGCTTCAAAATCTGGAGTAATGTAAAGCAGCGCAAATCGCTGTGTTGCATTACTCTGCCCTTGGTAGGCACTCCAATGGTGCTGCGTGGGTTTTCCAATGCAAGGATTTTGATGCATCACCAGATTTACAAGAACTTGTAAACCTGGGGATGCACCAACAACGTGCACCTTCTCAGGGGAGGTGTAACTTCCTCTTTCTGTGTGCTGCATATGCCGCCAAGGATTGTTTTTGTGCAGGAAGGTGCCCCTTCCTGCACAAAAACAATCCCGCAGGCAACACAGGCACCCTTGCACCATGTTGCAAGGGTGCCTCCATTGGTGCTAGGATGCCACAAGGGCGCAAAGCGCAAGGGAAAGAACAGGAATGCACCGTATTGCCTTAAATACGGCGCATTCGTGCCCTTTCCCTGTTACTTAGTGCAGCGCAGCAAAGTGACTTGCTGTGCTGCACTGTGTGACTTCCTCATAAATGAGACCCTAGTTGTTTGTCTGTAGGCCCAGAGAGGGCTTTTATTCCACCAGGCATTTCCCTGGTGGGCTGGAGCCCCTGGAGGCCACATTTTTGGGCAGGCGGGCACACCTAGTGCCTCTGTCACTTTTGCCAGCTTCCCAAGGTTAACTGCAGCAGGCATAGTGAGGCTTCAAAAGAGAGAGAACGAGAGGGAGAGAGAAGATAGAGAGAAAGTGATGAGAGAAGGAGATGAGAGAGAAAGACTGAGAGAATGGATGGATGGAAAGAGAGAGATTGGGAGAGGAGATGAAGGGAGCAGGTTGGTTTGAACATTTTTGCCTGGGCTGCCTTTGGTTCCCCAGTCAAGCCCAGTTTGTCTGTATGGCATGGAGTCAAATGAGAACCCTTTTCACCTCTGTATTTGCAGAAACTCTCTTTCCAGGCCCCTTGAACCTCCACCCTCTGTTTCCATCTTTCTCTGCTCTCCTTTTCACATCTGTTTTCAATCACGTGTTCCTGTTTAACAGAGCATTGTCCATGTTTTTTCTTTGCCTGTCTCTGAGAGTTGAAATAAATCAAGACTACAACTCCCAGAATGCCTTATAATTCTAAAGGAATATCCAGGATTGGAAATTAGTGTTCCTGATGACATGGAGTCAGATGGGAATTTTGGGCAGGAGCCTTATTGCAATCAAAGAATAAAGCCCAACCGCGACCAGGTTGAAAGGAAAAAACAAACTGCAGAGGGTGCTTCACATGTTTGGGGCCTGGGGCCAATATTCCTACTTAACTAATGATAGCTGCTACCCTGTACTTCATTTTTAGGTCTCGCCTGCAACAACGCACGCGCTACTTGCGTATGCGCTCTTGCTTTTGAGAGCTATTGTATACAATCAAGGAGCTTGCATCCCGCCCATTGCTTATCATTGGTTGGCTTAATAGTCACTTTCATTTCCGGGATAGTGCAACAACTGCCAATTTATTTTGCATTTTGGACCTAGGAGGGGTCCCTCTGGGGCCCCCCATGGGGCATACGGAGGCAGGGTATCCCTACCCTGCCCCTATGTTGTTTTTTTTCTTTAACTTCAGGGAAGGGGACTAAGGGGCCTATTACGATGGCGGTCGGAAAACCTCCCCGACCGCCATGGTAGCGGGAAAAGACCGCCCGCGCGACATCACCGCCGGTCGAATTACGATGACCCGCGGTCGAAATCCGACCGCGGCGGTCGGATCGCGGGCCTTAACATTGCGGCGGTTGCTGCTGCCCGCAGCACCGCCGCAATGTCCAAAGGAGCATGTCCTGCATTTCCCTGCACTGCGTGGCAGGCACTGCTCAGTGCCTGCCACCTGGTACAGGGAAATGTAGGGGTGGACCATGGGTACTCCCCAGTGCACCCACACCCCCCCAAAATATTGGGGGCCCGCAACGGGCCCCCGGAAGACAATCTCCGCATGCCTTTCCATGGCGGTCTGACCGCTGAGGAAAGGCTGGCTACCACCGGCATCATAATCCTGACGGCGGAGCCTGCTCTGCACCGCCACCATTATCCCGGTCCTGCTCCGTCCGCCAGGCAGGAGTGCGGATGGCAACCGGCGGAAAAGTGGCAGTCGGAATTTCCCACCGCCGCGGTCACCACCGCCAACCTAATCTGACCGGCAGTTTTCTGGCTTGCAATCGCGGTCGGATGTCCACCGCCGGTCCGGCGGACCCCACCGCCGGCGGTGGACATCCGACCGCCATCGTAATAGACCCCTAAGTCCCTAAGTCCTGCAATGGCAGCCAGCAACATTTTCCTCATGTTTCTGGCAGCCAATCAGAGCGCTCACGAGAGTCTGATTCCCACGGAAGCAAGATTACCCACGGGGAAAAAAGCTCCTGTGGCCAATCAGAGCACACTAATTTTAAACGAGCGCTCCCGTGAGAGTCTCTCAAGTGTTTTGTGGACCCAACCGTCCAGATATACATTAATTTTTAAACCTTAATTTCTCACAAACTACAGAATGGATTTATACCAAATCACATAAAGTACAATCTGCGGACCAAGATCTAGCTTCCTGCCGAATTTGGTGTAATTCCGTTCAGCAGTTTTTGTTGTAGCCCTGCCTAAACAAGTCTATGGAAAATGCATGAGGATTTTACATTTTGGGTCCCCCTGTTGTCTCGGCCTCCGCTTGATGGATTAGACTGCAACTTTCCAAGAAGCAGATGATGATGTGGATGAACTTATTTTTGGAGAAAGATTTGTGAAGATTTGTCAAATGGGGCCAAAGCTATTAGCAAACCAAAAAAAGCTCTTTCTATGGAAAAGCAGACCTTACTATTACTACCTCAAATACCTTGTGGTAATCGCCAGTAGGTAATATATATATATATATATACACACACACACACACACACACACCCTTAATTATACTTACCTGATGTTGTAAAGGCATGCCTGGTAAAGGTATATTCGTGGTAAAGGCTTGTGCTGTGAAGGCAATGCATGGCAAAGGCATTGCGTGGTAACCGATGCGTGGTAATGGCATTGAATGGTTCCAACCACGTGGTAAACACTGCTTCCCGTCTCTGCTCGTTTAATAAGTTGACTGAAATGTTTAGTTTTGATGTAAAACTGTCAACACGACTCGTGTTATTTTTGTTAATGTCTCTTTGTTCGTCTCTCTCTCTGTACAAATGCCTGCTTTCTGTTGTTTTCGTATGTGCACATGAATTTGTGTATGTGTGTACTTGTGTGCATGTGTGTAAATTTATCACTGTGCATTGTGTGTGACAGTGCATTTGCCCAAAAAACTTTCCTGTGCATACCTGTAAGCGTGGATGCTTATACTTATGTGTGTATGCGCATGTGCGCAACTCTTCCTTTGTATATGAGGCTATTCCTCTGTGCGAGTACGACTGTCAGAGTGACTGCAAAACCGAGAGACAGCTTGTGAGTGTGCCTCTGTGTGTCCTATTGGCGACACACATGATGTGCCTATACCTCTGTATTTCCATGTCACTTTCTGCCAACATGTGCTTGCAGTGTGAGTAAGGGACAGCCAAACACTCAGCAGTCACAACTAGTCCTTGTTATAACGTGGACTGTCTGCCCAGACACAGGTCAACGCTCATGGACGCTTTTTTTTAAATACTTTATTGGTTTTCACAAGGTATACAGAAAGCATTTATTCGGTTAAGCGAGGGTGTCCAAATTTACATGTGCGTATAAAGCATGTGGGTAATGCGCCTTTATGGACACCCTGAGCCGAATCAGGCGTCCACTGGTAGAAGAAAAAGGGACAGGCTAGGAAGAGGAAAAGGAAAGAAAAAGGAGAAGAGAGGGGGGGGGCATGGTTAGACGATCCATATTTTGGCACACGGGAACATTATTGGCAACTTTACATACTTTGGCGGCATGGTACGCTTAATAAAGAACATTTTGCTTACATACAATAGTACAGGTGCAGCGGCAGTGAGGTCACCGCTTATGTTTCTGTGTTGAGGGCTTTGTTCATGGGGGTTCATAAGAGTCTAGGAACGAGTCCAATGAGTTCCACAGCGACCTGGAAGACGGTTTCCAGGGGGAGTTTTGTAGTGCTATGTTGTCCGTCCCTCTGAGATGGATGATCCAGTTTAACCAGCTCTTGTATGTAGTCTTACTTGTGTCCTTCCAATTGGCAAGAATCATTTTCACTGCCGAAGTTAGTAACAGGTCAAGTAGGTCTTTGTCAGAATCATTTCCCAAGTTTGTGTTTATGCATGCCGTGGGCAAGTTGAAGGAGTCTCTGATCATAGTACACTCAAAAACACCACTTATGAGGCCAAAGACTTTGTCCCAAAACGATTTAAGTACAGTACACTGAAAGATAAGGTGGGCTAGGTCCCCTGTCTCCCGATTACAGTTCCAGCATATTGCGTCCTTTCTAAGCCCTAGTGCGAATAACTGGGCCGGGGTCCAAAATGCCTTGTGTAGTAGCCAGTATTTGGTTTGGGAGAGAACCGGGGAGATCTTATTACGTGAGACGGATCTCCATATAGCGGGTCAGTCCTGTTCTTTTGGTGGCTCTGGGTGCAGTTGCCCCCAGAAGGCTGTAACCTTACCATTAAGTCTTGAGGATTTTGGGCGGAGGAGTTTGTATATTTGCAAGACTTGGTGGCCCAGTTTGTTAAATATTTGTCACAAATAAGGAGATTGACGGTTGGGCGGTAGATAGTTTGGC
The DNA here is from genome assembly GCA_963921515.1 of Calotriton arnoldi. Lineage (NCBI taxonomy): Eukaryota > Metazoa > Chordata > Amphibia > Caudata > Salamandridae > Calotriton > Calotriton arnoldi. The sequence continues at coordinate 309,939 of CAWUFW010014941.1, forward strand.
TTTTGTGAGGGCCGATCTAATTTTTAACCTCTTTGACGCTTATGACGAGCTCAGCTCGTCATGAGGCACAGTGGAGCTGTGCTCATGACGAGCTGAGCTCGTCATACTGCTGCGGAACGCCCACGCGGGACTAATTCCCCTGCTGTGCTGGGCGTTCCACTGAGTGGGCGGAGCTGTGACGAGCCCAGCTCGTCATGAGCACAGCTCCACTGTGCAGCATGACGAGCTGGGCTCGACTACTGAGCACCGCGGCGCCGCGCGCGGCCCCCCCCCGCACCGCGGGGGTATTAGCCCCGCGTGGAAGGGGTTAAGAAGTTGTAGAACTCCTTGTCCGCCAGACCATACCTCGCCTGGAGGGCTGAGAATGTGATTGGGTATGTTTTGTTTTCTAGTTGGTGGGGGAAGAGTATTCCTTTCTTAATCCATGTGTCTAGGGTTAGGCTTTTGCCTTTGTACATTATCTTGCTATTGGCCCAAAGTGATTCCAGTTTAGACCCTTTAATGCTATGTTCCAGCTTTTTATCGACCTTAAGTAGTGCTACTTTTGTGTTTTTAAAAATGGACTTGGAGGTAAGTGGGTATAATCTATTTGTTGTTAGTAGTGCAAGGGGGCTTAGATTATTGAGAATGGCCCTCTCAACCTCTAGCCATGCCGGGGTGTAGCCGGCAGGTGGAGTAATCCAGTATGAGCCTTGTTTCGCCAGGAAGGCCATCTGATATAGCCTGAAATCCGTTAAGTTCACCCCTCCTAGTATTTTATCTAGTCTTAGTTTTTTGATACTGATCCTTGCTTTTTTCCCGCGCCACAGGAAGTTAGATATGAGTTTATCTATTTTGCGGTGGAAGTCATCTGTGAGGAGCGGGAGCATACTGATGAGGTAGTTAACCGTCGGGGTGATCATCATTTTGATAGTCTCTATTCTGCCCCACCATGTAATGAATTTTGGTGACCAAGATTCCAGAAGTTTTTTTATTTTCCCTAGTAGTGTTTTCTCATTCTGGTGTAGGGTATCTAACATGTTGTTACTAAATTCAATGCCTAAGTATTTGATGTATCCTGTTTGCCATGTTAGCCCCGGCTCACCCAGGATATCTCTCGTGCAGTAGATGTTTAATGGTTTAAGTTCTGATTTATCTCTGTTGAGTTTGTATCCAGAGAGGTTGGAATATCTAGTTATTGTGTCCATCAGTGCTTCAATTGATGCCCTTGGTTGTTCTGTTACAATTAGTATGTCGTCTGCGTAGGCGGCAAGTTTTATTTGGACGCCATTGATATCCACCCCCTTAATGTTAGTGTCTGCTTTGATTTCCCTGATAAGGGGTTCTAATGCTAGCAAAAATAAGGATGGGGATAGTGGGCAACCCTGCCTAGTACCTTGTTGTAGCGTGAAAGGCTCAGAGAGCGACCCATTAACGGCAATACGGGCAGATGGATTTCTATAGAGGGCCAAAACCATACGTATATAGTCCTCTCCTAGGTTGAAAGCTTGCATGCAGCGTCCCAGGAAAGCCCAGGAAACCCTATCGAAGGCCTTCTCGGCATCTAGGGTGATTGCTACTACCGGTTCAGCCTTAACGGCGGCATGCTCTATTATGTGGCACAGTAGGCGGGTGTTATCGTTAGACATGCGAGTACAGAGGAAGCCTACTTGGGAGTTGCTTATTAGTTTTGGAAGAACCATGTTGAGTCTGACCGCTAGTATCTTAGCATACATTTTGCAGTCTACATTAATCAGGGATATAGGCCTATAGTTTTTCGTTGAGAGATGGTCCTTCCCTCCTTCGGAATGACTATTATGTTAGCTTCCGTCATAGTTTGTGGCGTGGAGCCTTTAGCAGCTGTGTGGTTAAAAACTTGTTTCATGGTTGGTTTTAGTTGTTCTAGGAAGGTTTTGTAAAAGGAGGCTGTAAACCCGTCCGGGCCAGGGGCCTTGTTGTCTTTTAGGGATCTGACTGCCATTTCAATCTCTGTGTAACTAATTTCCTGACCTAGCTTATTTTTCTCTTCTCTGTTTAGCTGCGGCAATTCGAGTTTTTCGAGGTACTTGGTACATTCTTCTGAGTTCAGGGGCTGTTCATTCCTATAGAGTTCCTGATAGAACTCTTTGAAGGTTCTAAGGATATCTTTGTGTTTGGTATGTGTTCTGTTGTCAGGGTCTTTAATGGATGAGATAACGAACTGATTGCGTTTGTGCTTGAGATAGGAAGCGAGCAATTTCCCCGCTTTGTTAGCTTCGCATAGATTAAGAGCTCTAAATTTATTAATCCATAGCCCTGCCCTCTCACTTAGTATTTTGTTGTACTCATATTCTTTTTGCGTTAGCGATGCGAGGAGCTCGCTATTCTGTAGGGAAGTAGCGTGGGCCTGCTCCAAACTTTTGATCTCCTGTTCTAGCTTGTTTAATCTCAGGTTGGACCTCTTATTGATTTTTGTCTTTATTCCCATTAGTGTACCTCTGATGGTAGCTTTCAGTGCGTCCCAGAGTGTATTAGTGCTAATGTCCGGAGTGTCATTGTGTTTAAGGTAGTCTGTTATAGCCTCCTCAATCTTTTTTTTATCCGCAGGGTCTGAGAGTACATCGCTGTTAAAGCGCCATCTCTTTGGAACATCCTCATTATGACACCCCGCCAGTTTTAGGCTAATACACGAGTGGTCCGACACCAGTCTAGGGGCTATGTCTGTGTGTTTGATTATTCGTGTGTGTGAGCCGGAAATGAGGATATAATCTATCCTGGTGTAGGAATTGTGTGGGTTAGAATAAAAGGTGTAGTCTCTGGTGTCTGGATGTTGGAGGCGCCACGCGTCCTTAAGGTTATATTTGGAGCAAAGGTTTTTAAGTACAGCATGTGAGCTCGTGGGGTGGTATTGGCAGGTGTATTGTCTATCTGTTATGTGGTCTAAAGGGATGTTGAAATCCCCTGCTACCACCATGAGGTCGTTTTGGCGGAACCTTTCCAACGTGCTGCACACCTCCGACCAGAAGGCGGGGTCGTCTGTGTTAGGGCCGTATATGTTTGCTACGTGAATTGAGTCTTCTCCCCTTCTCAGGTGTGTGACCAGGAGTCTGCCCTCATTGTCATGGGACTGTGAGTCTAGTGAGATGTTGGCTCTTTTCGATATCAGGGTAATTACCCCCTGTTTCTTTTTAACAGCAGGCGAGCAAGCCATCTGTGAGATCCAGTTACCTCTAATGAGTTTTGCGTCTTCCCCAGACAGCTTAGTTTCCTGTAGTAGGATTATATCCCCTTTGGTTTTGGCTAGGTAGTCTAGAATTTTCCGTCTTTTAACTGGGTGGTTAAGACCTTTAACGTTTAGGGACACTATGTTAAGGTCAGTTGCCAGGGTGAGTGTGTTATTGCAGGCCATCAGGTGGGATGTTCTGTGGTAGATACAGCCGCACTATTGCTCATGGACCCCCCCCATTGCTATCTGGATCCAGGAGGGGAAAAGTGACGCTAGGAGGCCGCTCTCTCCTCCCCCTAGACCTGTTTCAGATGTGTTTTCCATATGTCTCCAGTACAGTCTGCAGGGAAGGGAGGGGGGGGGGAGGAACCCCAGTGGTTGCAGAATGCTTCACGTACTGACGGGCTTCTCAGGCTGTGCTTTCTCTACTTTTTCTATTTTCTAGCTTTTTTTTCCTTATTCACCTTTTTTTCACCTATATACGGTGGGTGGCACTTCTTATTGCATGACCAAGAAGGGAGGTCCGGCTCGCAAGAGCATCATGGACGCTTTTCACCGCCTAAGCTATTTCCCTTGATTAATGTGTTACAGAACCACCAAAACCTTAATTTGTGACTCTTGCACTTCGTTAGTTTCTTACACTTTTAGTTACGTTGCCTTATTTTAAGTCTGTTTCATTATAAGTAAAAAAGTATTGCTTTTAAGCCAGAATCAGTTCCACGCACAAGATGTCCAGGACTATTAAAAATTTGACAATGTAGGTTTAATCTTTTCATAGGTGCAAGAGACACACTGATTATCACTGAATAAAACTTACATAGGGCTTCATGGCTAACCGACCCTGAGAGTGCTTCGACTACAGGAGAAACCGTCCCACTGAGCCATAAAAGCGGCCCATAAACTGCTGAAACAAGCACTGGCAAAGCCAATAGTCTCATCTATGCGAGAGCTAATGGCTTTGTCAATGTCTTATAGCCTTTTTGTATAGCAGCACGGCTGAAAGTTATGAATAAATAGCACTGTGCTGCATTGTAGCGCTATGAAAAAAGCGCTACGACACGGCCAAGCACTGGCCGCGAAAAACTGTTTTTTTTCTTTTAGTCTTGCTGCACAGCAGCCGTGCTGCTGTGCAACATGGATAAAAGACATTCACAAAGCCGATAGCTCTTGCGTAGGCGAGACCCATTGGCTTTGCCAATGCTTGGTATTGTTCCTTATCTCTTTCCTGCTCCTTCCTTGTCTCTCTGTGCCCTCCCATATTCTTACCATAAATATCTTCTCAATCTTGTCTTCCATCTCTCTCCTTTAGCTCTCTCTTACCTTCATACTTTCACTGTATTATTATTCCGTCGCTCGCTTACCTTCGCACTGTGGGTCCCGGGGGAAGCGAAGGCGCAGCCTAGTCTTCCCCTGGGAGGCTTCGCGAGGTTAAGTGACACGGCGGGACAGGATTGGCGGTTTGCGGGAAGGGTGGAGTTTGGGGGGTCATGATATAAGGAGTCAGGAGAGGGGGTTTCAGCCTCTTTCTGACTCCTCACACTACCGAGGGGAAAAAAGTTTGAACACGTTTTATTGGGGTTTGGGACCTGGTTTGATTGTGTGCTGAAGGGTTGCCATGGTAGGACAGGTTGTAATGGCAGAGGCGGTAGTTGGGGGGGGTGGAGAGTCAGATGCGGGCGTATCCACCCCTCGGGGGGGGGGGAGGGAGCATATGCAAAGGAAGATGGTGTGTGGGATGCCTGGTACAGGACAAGGAGGTTTCATTGGAGGATGCTCGAGTAAAAGAAGTGTGAAAGAGACTGGGAATGGAAGGAAGTTATTCAAAGAAAGGTGAAAGGAGGAGTGAAGCAAGATGGGGTGCTGAGGTGAAAGCTGGGGGTGAAGAGAGAATGGTGGGAAGAAAGCGTTTACGTTTAAAGATGTTTTGATAATTATGATAAATTGTTGAAGTGTTTTTAAGGTATGCAATCCTGTCCTAATAAATGGCCTTTTATGCATCATGGAGTGCAGTGTCTGATTACCTCGCGATTTTTCTCTGTCACACACTCATTTATTTTCACTTTCTTTCGGTGTTTAACCTCTTTAATGATCGTCGACGATTAACTTCAGTTCCCATTCCAATGTCACGCCACATCTCTGTTTTCCCTTCCTTTTCCCGTTTGCTTCATCGCTGTTGTTCATCTTTCTTTACTGCCCCGTCCCCTCCCTCGTGTGTTGCACACCACTGTCCCGAGTTTGAAAACCACACATGCTAGTCTCGCGTGTTGTTACAGTAACTCGATACTCTGCGTTTGCCTTAGAGTCTGTCATGCTCAGATAATGTGCACATGCTCAAAGCCCAGGGTTGGGGGGTCGCAGACTGCAGAATTGCTTCATAACTTGCGCAAACAACCCTCTGGCAGGACACTGCCTACACCTGGCCACCCCATTCTCTTACACACACAATCCTCGTCCATTGGGTGACTCAGTGGGCCTGGGTTACATTGCTTGATGTGAAATAAGTTGTCAGACATTTCTGGAAATTTTTATGCCTATGTGGTATTTCTGTAGCTTGAACCTAGATGCAATGGAGCTTTGTAAAGGCTAGATGTAGTGTCCTGCTGGACACGTTCTAGTGTTCCACTTTGTATTAGACTGTACACCCACCCATTCACAGGCGTCACCGGTCAGGTGACCCTGCTAATAAAAGGGGCCGGGCCCACGTTCCCTGGGCCAGTTCCTGTACACTACTACGGTGCCCGTGTGTTCCTTTATCAGCATGTGGGCCTAGTGGCCCAAAACACCACAATGGCGATGAGCAGGAACTGCCCCGCGTGTATGCCGGCAGCAACATCCATTAGTCGTGGAGGAAGCGCAGCCCGTGGCTAGGACACCCCACACCTTCTGCCAGGCCGAGAGCTGTGACACGGGGGAAGCGTCGCAGTCAGCGCCGTGCTCAAGGCGCCTCATCGCTGCCAACCGTCTGCAAGAAGCCTCCCCTGTAATGCCTGAGTGGACAGAAGAGGAGAGCAAGGGCACCCCTTAACGAGGCACCAATACGTGGGGTAGCAGCTAAATGATGCCGCCTTGTCACTGGTGAGAGCGAGAGCACCCCTCTACGCCCGCAAGTACCCGCTGCCGCGGTCAGGCAGCCACTGTCCCAATAAAGCAGCCCTGCCACCCCGGGACGTAACGAGGAACCCCGGCCCGCCCGCATGGGAAATGAATACAACGTGAAGTGGCTGCACCGCCACCTAAGCGCCAACACCAGCATCTGCCGCCCTTCACTACCAATGAGCCGGTAGTGCCCCCCCTGTGACCTCGCCTCTGGCAGCGCATGGCGGCACCTCCCCTGCCCGCGGTACAAGCTGCAACATTGCCAACAACGAACAGAGTGTCCTGAGGCTGCCGCGCCACTGCCCAAGCGCCACACACATGCCGCCATGGCACACAAAGTGCCCCCCTACCTGCGGAGGTGCCCGTCAGCGGCGCTGCCTCCCACCATCCATTCCGACTGCACACAGTTGCGGATCCCGCAAGTCGGAGCGGGAGTGAAGTGCTTTTGAGGTCCGCTGAGGTGGTTTCCAGCGGCCTGCCACCGCGTTATGGCAGAGGGGGAGCCGCAAACAAAATCACCAGCAGCAAGGAAAGCAGCACTCGCGCCATAGCGGCAGCGCTCCGCCACCCAGAAAAAAGAAGTGAAAGAGGAACTGCGAACTGCAGACTCCCAACCCCAATCCCTCTCACCTCGAAAAGTGAAGGCATCGGCCGGTTCGGAAAAGTGCCGAGGCAACTGTCCTGCACAGATAGTGAAGCTGCTGTGGCACCAGGAGAGTCATTGCAGCACCACCTAGCAGTCACTGTGATGCACCACACCCAGCCACAGTCACAGGAAGCAGCCCTGATCAGGCGAAGATTGCCAACAGGGACCTGCCGCCCGGCGTGTGTAAAGAGCCCTATAAGGCCCCCCAAGTCACCTGAGCACCAAGCAATTCATGAAAAAGAGAGGGCGGCTTGGTGAAAACCACTCCACCCTCAATATCGTCTGTGGGCTATCAGTAGCAGAACCCCACTAGCAGGGGAGAAGACTTTGGCTGCACCTGTTCTCAATGCCACCTAGTAGCCATTCCCCGCACTGCATCCAGCATGTCTGGCTGAAGAAAGACTGAGTCAGAGTCACTACATGGTTCCAAAGGACGCAGGAACCTAGATTGTCATAAAAGAAGCACTCTTAAAAATGTGCATTTGCTGCCTCCAGCACAGAGTTAGCAGATGGGAAAATCAGCCCGCTAGTAGAACTCAGAGGTTGTGTGCCCCCAGAAGACAGACTGCAAGGCAGCGGCTCGAACCGGGTGGGGCTATAGAGAAACCAGAGACTGACCCAGCGAGAACAGCAATGCAGTATATGCCCATTAGGTGTTGCCTGTTCTTGGCACATGGACGGGGGAAGACCTGGTAACCCCCCGCAAGGAGCAACAAGACGCTCACAGCTGCCCCGGCCAAGAGAAGCATCAAGGGACCAAGCAAGGTCCAGAGAAGGCAATAAGACCGAGGGCAGCCAAGCCTCATGGAGACGCAAGAAAGACGCACACTGAACGTGCAACCCCCAGTGGCTGACTTACAGCACCGCAAGTAAGAGGAGTGTGCCACCTACCCCCAGTGGTGAGTAGCCACTACCGCAAGCCAGAAGAACGGGCACACAAGTGCCAGAAGAGGGCGCCTTGGAGAAGGACCAAGAGCGCGGAGTCTGAGGTGCACTGACGCATGCACCCAGGAACTTGACAGCACGGGCAGGTGCCCGGGAGATAGAGACTCCTCCAGAGAAGCACTGCTGAACGCAGCAAGGAGAGCCTCTACATCTCCACTGCACCAGTGAAGCCCCGCAGTGGGCCAAGGACAGCACAGAGTGTCCTCCCTCACACTGCCTCAAGACTGAGTCGCCGGCGGCCCAAGACAGGCAAAAGGAGAGTTGCACACTCCACATGGTCAGCTGCCACCGCAACATGTACTCAGGCGACATGTGGCCAGGCGCCACATTCGTACAGCAAGGAAGGAGTACATCACACGAAGTGACCAACCGCGCCAAGCATGCCTGCATGGAAGCAGGAGCAGGCGCCACGACGGCGCAGGCTCGAGGCACAAGCACGACACACTCGAGCGAAGAGATAACCTGCCATCCTGGCAGAGGAACACCGCGAAAACCCCCGAGGAGGGGAAGGGGCCTGCAAGCGGGCCTCAAGGAGCAGAAGCACATCCTACCAACAGGACAGACCTGCGACAGGTCAGCAGCAAAGTAAAGACCGTCCCAAGAACTGGACACGACCAGCGAGATGTTCATGTGGCGCAAACATGAGACATGTGGCAGGACGCCACATCCACGCGAGGAACCTGGTCGGAACAAGGAGAAGAGCGAGGGCAGGACGCCACTCCACTAAAGAGGAAAGGAGAGTGGCACAACGCCACAGGGCAAACAACCACCACAGGCGCGCAAGATTGAAAAGGAGAAGAGCGACAGGACATAGGATTCATGCCAGCACTGGAGAAGGTGTTCATCAGCACAAGCCAGCCATCGGGGTGCAGAGACGTCACTGGAGACAGCTTCACGGGAGGACCAATCGTAAGCCGCTAGCAAGCGCGATCTGCGTCCAGGCCCCTGGCTTCACAGTGCGACCATCCACGCACCTGTCACCGGCTGCTTGGCATCGATGGCATCACGTCCAATAAGTGTACCTGCCAGAAGATAACCGTAAGTGGCCACAAAGTCCCTCCAGTCCTCCTCACTCCACGAAGTCACCTACAGCAAGAGATCGCCGCCTGTTTGCCCAAGTGTAAAATAAACAAATATCATCATGTTCATCATCCAGGTGCATCATCACCATAAACATCGAAGGAACATTGCACCACCATAGTGGATCCAAACACTTAAGACATGCGGAGGTCCAAGAGGCACTCCTGGCGCCGTGGGAGGCTTGACACCCAGGAACCTTCTGTGTGCCCCTGTAAACCTGAAGCCTGCCGAAGAAGAGCATACCGGACCATTGGACTATCCACCCTTGGGGTTACACGAGGCTTGGCCGTACTCCTGTTGGGAGTTCTGCAGCGACCCCTCAGCGCGGCCTACGAAAGACCCGCACAGCCCACGCGGTCATGTGGCAATCCAGGGGCAAGGACCTCAACGGAGTTCCTGTGAGAGGGGAACCCGAATCGGAGAGATGCATCGGCAGCAGCTCCACGGCAGGCACCGGGAAACGTGGAGGTTGCAAATGGAGACTGGTCACCCCAAAGACCATGTGAGGAAGGCATAGAACCCGAGTCCTGACGGCGAAAGCACACAGACCGAGACACCACCCTCTGCGGCTACATGAGCGATTTGGCTGTGGTCCTGTCGGCATTTCCTCAGCGATGCCTTTGCGTGGCCTACACGAAGCCCGCACAGTCCACACGGTCCCATGGCAGCCCAGCAGGAAGGCCCTCCAGGATACTTCGGTGAGATGGGCGTCCAGGCGGGAGAGGCAAGTCTGAAGCTGCTCGGCTATCGGGAACTGGAAAGCATCATCGCCTCCAAGGAAAGCTCTCATCCACCAAGGTCATCCTCCGTGTTTGCAGGTTTGCTGTCCACCGGAGCCTGAGCGGCTGCAAGAATATCTCCAAAGTGGACTCCACCACCGCTCCAGATGCACCGCTATTTTGAACTTTGTAAATAGACTCCAGCACCGCGAGACCAGGTCGATCTGAACTTCATCGCCGAGGCAGACCAAAGCTTCCTGACTAGGTGGTCCAGAGCTCCAGCATCGCCCAGCAGATGGCCTGAAGAGACTCATTGGTGCTGTTTATTGTTGCTTGGTTTTCTTCATAGGTTGGACTTTTTTGTTTGTTTCTTCTTCATTAAAGTTTGGGAGGGATGTAGTGTCCTGCTGGACACGTTCTAGTGTTCCACTTTGTATTACACCCACCCATTCACAGGCGTCACCGGTCAGGTGACCCAGCTAATAAAAGGGGCCGGGCGCACGTGCCCTGGGCCAGTTCCTGTACACTACTACTGTGTCTGTCTGGTCCTTTATCAGCATGTGGGCCTAGTGGCCCAAGACACCACACTAGACAGGTACACTGTCCCGACACTCATTAGCATAGCTCCTTGCCGAAAGTTTATTGCACACTTGTATGGTGACCTTTTTAAATCTTTTTAATGTGCGCCTAATTTTTACTTTTCAATCTTTTACCTTTGCAGTTAGTCAGCCGCGGCCCGTGCAGGTAAGAGGGGTGGGGCCGGGTGGGGGGGATTTCGACAGACGACAAGGGAAAATGTATTATTTATTTAACTTTCCCTCGTGGTCGTCTGTCAAATCCCCCCTCAAACCGACCCCACCACCCCACCGCTCTTTCCTGCACGGGCCGAGGCTGCAGCTAGTGCTCCTTCCTCGGTCCGCCACGGCTCAGTGCCGATTGTGCAGAGGGAAGTGGAGCATTCTTTTCCGGCACATCCGGCTCAGTTAGCGGGCCAGTTGTGGCCAGGAAGACTTTAAATTCAATGGCTGGTCGTATACGCAGCGGGCGCGCCTAAGGCATGCCAGTCTGCGGCCGTCCACATCTGACCGGGCCCAGGCCCCAGGAACCCTGGCCCCTTCCGACCAGAGATAGAGTCTATGGTAAAGTCTTGCACTGCAGCGCTTCTGTATTTGCTGCAGCCGTCTCCTAACATGAGCTGTCAGGTCATTGACCCAGGGGCGGCATTATTAACCTGTAAATGCTGCAATTTTGCCTGTCTACTCACGATAATTTGGGGACGCTCATGTGGCTCAGCACCCACCTTCTAAACATTCATTTATTGAGGGACCTGATGGCCTTCACGACGTGAGGCCTTCTGCTGAGTGCACCTCTACTCAAACGTTTCACTTCTTTAGTCTGTCTGAACTGTCGCTCTCTCCCCAGACATCAGCAACATATATTTAATTTCCTCTGTGATCATAACCCTGATGCTTTGTTTCTCACTGAGACCGGGTTACATGCAGGTTCGCTGCCGGATATTATTGAGACCCTGCCAGCTAATTGTTATCTGACTAGAATTGATAGACAAGATAAAATGGGCAGAGAACAAATGCAAAATTGACCAACTTCAGATTTCTGATTGCAAAGCTCTGCCATTCACACTCTCCCTCATCCCTAATTTTACATTTTCTGGGGTGCTGGTTTACCGCCCCCCATGATATCCTGGGAAATGGTGCACTGCTCTACCTGATTTTTTGGCCCCTCACATTTTGGGCACTGCTAATTTTAATTTGCTTGGGGACTTTAATCTCTATCTTGAGGACTCGGATAGTAACTGTAACATGTCTTTTATCTTGGATTTGGGTGTTCTCAATCTGACACTTTGTAATTCATCTCCTATTGATATCGCGGGGCATCTTCTGGACCCTATTTTTTCTAACATCAAGGATCTGCTGATAGACCCTGCCCTTCAGCTCTGCTGGTCAGTTCCACGTTGCGGTGCCGTTTAAGATCAGGGTTCCTTCTCATCATCTCACAGCACGGCCCTCTCTGAACTTTAAAGTCAGGAACTGGTCCAAACTTAATTGCACAGCATTAAATGAGCAGCTACTCAATACTAAGCCCACTCTTTCGCAACAGCTTGACTCGGATCAAGCTTTGATTCATCAGTGGTTAGATGAGGCTACTGATATTATTCTCCCAATGACCACGAAATGCACAGGCAGAATTCATCCCCCTGCTCCCTGGTTCACAGAAGTATTTATATCTGAAAAGAAACATTGCAAAGTTCTTGAAAGATGCTGGAGGAAGTCAGATGCTAAATCTGAATATGGAGAACCACTAAAAGCTTACCATGCCTCTTGCAAGTCTGCCTGCAGTAAGTACTATATAGAAAAAATAACTAAGGCCCAGTAATGTCGGAAGACACTTTTCAAAGTGGTGAAAGATCTATCAGATGCTAGTAACATCTCGCCGACTCCCCTGCTTTCACAATGCCAATGTGATAAATTAGCTTAGTTTTTCACTCACAAAGTGGAAAAGAATAACCTACCGATGACGAAAGATCCCCTGCAAATAGCTGTCAACTTTAATAAGGAGGCCTCTGATGTATCTTTAGTGGAGGCTGACTATCTGGCAACTAAGATAGAGTGTGCGGCCAAACTAAGTGAATGGTCTCCTTTGGATGTTGCATCCTTTTCGGCTGCTCTATTGTCTTTTAAATCATGTTCTCCTTTGGATCCTCTCCCACCAGATAAGCTTAGATTGCTGGACATGACAATCTTAACGACGATCATGGAGTTCCTTAATACATCACTGAGCGAAGGGTGTGTGCTTCAGAGACGGAAACATGCTCTAGTCCTCCCGCTGTTGAAGAAAGCCTTCCGCCCTTTCTCCCTGTTACCAGTCTGTTCCAAAATTCTGGAAAAACATGTTAAGACCGAGCTCACCAGTTTTGTTGAGGCCCATAATTTCCTACACTCCTCACACTCAGGCTTAAGGGCTGGGCATAGCACTCAGTCTGCCCTTCATGGCGTGATGGAACATCTAAGGCAATATCTTGATGAGGGAGGTATGGCTGCACCCATTCTGCTGGATTTGAGTGCGGCATTCAATACGATTTCCCACTCTATCCTGGTTAACAGACAGGAGTCATTAGGCCTTGAAGGCTGAGCCTTGGGGTGGATTCTCTCCTTCCTAAAGGACCGTATGTTCCAGGTATTTTCGGCCAATGTATGATCTAAATCACAGGCTCTGACCTCTGGAGTTCTGCAGAGCTCCATTTTGAGCCTCTTAGTGTCTAACATCTATGTCCGCCCTTTGATGGACTTAATAGAGAGCTGCAGCCTTACCCTCTTCTCTTCTGCAGATATTACTCAGATCATCTTTTCATTATCTTCGTCACAGAGCCATGACCTGTCCTTGCTGTACCTGGGCATGAGGAAAATTTCGTCATGGATCATTAAAAACTCACTTAAACTTAATGGCGTCAAGACTAAGGTCATGGTTCTGGGTAACAACTTCCCCCTTTAGGGCCCGTGACATTGGCCAGAATTTTTAAGAACTCCACCTATTCCGTCTTCCAAGCTGAAACATCTGGGCTTCCTTATCGACGAAAAACTCGCCATGAAGCCACAGGTGGCTAAGGTAACTACCACTTGCTTTGCAGTCCTTAAATGGCTGAAAAAATCTTTTGGCTTATTCCCTTAGCGGTCCAAAGGACTGTAATTCAGGCTCTAGTCATATCCAGATTGGATTATGGCAGTGTGCTGTATCTGGGTGTGGACAAGACCTCTGTCCATCGCCTGCAAATTGTTCAAAATGCTGCTGCTGCTAGGCCATTCCTTTGCCTACCTAGGCCCTAAATTGTGAGGTTCTCTGCCAGATGTTCTCAGAAACTGTAAGTCATTTTTCATCTTCCGCAAAAATCTGAATACGTGGCTATTCTAAGTCACTGTCTTGGGACATTCCATCTGCACTTGCCTTGCACTGGGAAACCCCTCGGGGTAGCTGTACGCTTTATAAGTTGCTAAGAATAATAAATATGGAGCTCTGTAAAGGGTCAAAGGTAAAGCTAATGTCGACTAGTGACAGAGGGGTAGCTGGGATCTAAGAGTTCTTTAAATTGGTGTGTTATTAGCTCTTTCCTTAAAGGGAGGAGAGTTGAGGTAGGCCTGCTGGACAGAGGGGTGTCGTTCCAGACCCTGGATGCATGGTTGGAGGCCTGTTGCCTTGATTTTCCTATTTTTTTCCATTCCTTCTTTATGTATGTGCCGTTATGTATAAAAGAACTACAATATCGTACAGAGGGCCTAATTTAGAGTTTGGCCGCGAGGGTACTCTATTGCAACCGATATGGAGTACCCTCTTCGCCAAAACCTCAGTCCATCCGCATGATTTACAGGTGGGCAGATCTTATGTATGGCCACAATGGAGCCTAATCTGGCTCTGTTGCTGACATACTCCTCCAACAGCCTGACGAAGTATTGACCATCTAAGGTTTACATATATCAACAACCACCCAGCCATCCGTCAAACCTTTATCACGGTGACATGAACTGTCATAACAGCAGTTCCTGTGAATGGCTAGGAATGTCCACTGGGCTGGCGGACATTTCAAAATACGGAGGACGGGTACTCTGGCAAGGCAATTGAGTATTTTACTCCGCCACCCTGACGGGGTACATACTGTACTCAGCTATTTAAATCAGGCCCAGATCGCAAAATAGGCTCATACAGTGAGCCTAGAGCTTAGTCCAGAATCAGAGTGAGCCAATTGTGCTGTCCAAGTATCACAGAATAGCCCTTGGAACTTGCTCACAATTAACCCTAGGGACAGAATTGCATAGTGTAGGAATTGGCTCAGATTTACACAAGAGTTGTATGAAATACCACTGAAATATGCATGAATTTTATGACCTGACCCTTTTTGTACCATGTATTTCAACATAGCTTTCCCCCACACAGCATTCTTTAAGACTAGCCCAGATTTACACAGGCTTAGGGCCTGATGACGAGTACGGCAGTCCCAAGACCTCTGTACTCGTGCTGCATTCCGACCGCCGCCTCCTCAGCAGTCCGACTGCCCAATTACGACCATGGCGGTCGGACCTCCACAAAACCTCCACCACCGCCAGGATCCTAGATCCCTCGGCGGCCGGGAAAGCATCAGGAAATGGAGGCGGTGCCGATGCCGTCACCGCTGTGCTAATCACAACCTGCCTTTCTGCCATCCTTTTCATGGGGGAGACCCTGCCATGAAAAGGTCGGTGGGAAGGCAGGGAACGGAACACAAACAGGGCCCCCGGACGTTTTAGCCAATTGGGCATTGTGGCTGGGGGCACATGTTGTGCCCCCTCAATGCCTGTACTGCTGTACACGAACTGTGTGCCATGCATGACATGGTGCATGTCAACAGTGCGTGCACGATAGTGCAGGTGCTTCAGTGTTGTGGCATTGCCTTCAGGCTATCTCTGTGAGCCAAATTATTGTATTGTATTGTATTGTAATTGCATTTATATAGCACTTACTACCCCTGACGAGGCGTCAAAGCGCTTTTTCGGCGAGTAGCATGCTGCTCCGGGACCCATAGAGGATTAGTGTTGAATTAGTATAGTGAAATATGAAAGTAATTTTAAGTGGTGGATAGGTTAGTCAGTTATTTGGATTCGGAAGGATAGCAGAAAGATAGAAGAGGAAAAAAGGTTTGTATTTATATAGCGCTTGTTACCCCTGATGGGGTGTTGAATCGCTTTTTTTGGCGAGTAGCACACTACTCCGGAAACCCATAAAGGATTAGTGGTGAATTAGTATGGTGAAATATGAAAGTAATTTGAGTGGTGGATATTAGTCAGTTATTTGGAGTGAGAAGGATAGCGGAGGGATAGAAGGGGAAGAAAGGTTTGCATTCATATAGCACCTGTTACCCCCGATGGGTGTTGAAGCGCTTTTCTGGCGAGTAGCACGCTACTCTGGAACCCATAAGGATTAGTGTTGAATAAGTATGGTGAAACATGAAAGTAATTTGAGTGGTGGATATGTTAGTCAGTTATTTGGATTGAGAAGGGTTGGGGAGGGGTAGAAAAGGGAAAAATGTTTGCATTTATATAGCGCTTGTAACCCTGATGGGGTGTTGAAACACTTTATTGGCGAGTAGCACGCTACTCTGGAACCCATAAAGGATTAGTGGTGAATTAGTATAGTGGAATATGGAATTTGAAAAGTGAACATGTTAGTCAAGTCAAGTCAAGTCAATTTAGTCTTTATTTCGATTGTCATAATCATTAAAGACACAATACAAAGAGTGACTGAGGAAATTCATAATATATAAAAACACATCATGTTAAAAACCATAGTTAAAAGTTAATAAAAAGATGTAAGTAAAATGCGTAGGCAATAATACACAACAAGCAATTATTTACACAACTATTGGCAGATACTGATTACCCCCTCTTTGATGCAAAAGACAAAACATGCACCTTGTTTGGGTATCGGTGACGACCACCCGTGCTTGGAGTAAAATTACAACACCATTCCACTGAGGTTAGGGTTATAAGTTGGGTCTGACAAGAATTAGTGTACCCTCATCGTAGTGGCTCGGATGGCCCATATCCAACTCAAAAATTTGGCAACAGCAATCACTAAGGACTTGTGAGTGTTGGTCTTCAAGATCCTTAGCGCCTCGATGCCAGACCTTGTGCCCAGATTCAAGCAAATTGGTTTCAACCATTTATTTCTTGGTAACTTGTAAGCTGGACATACAAATAAAATGTGTGCTAACGTTTCAATATGAGCTGGACATGTATAACATTTGTCATCCGTCAAAGAATGCCATCTACTTGTAAATGATTTTATTGGGAGGGAACCCACCCTAAATTGGTGGAACAACTTCCTGTCACTTGGTTTGGTGATAAGATCCCAATAAAATTCAAACTCTGGATCTTGTTTGAACTCCAAGAATGCCCCAGACAAAGTGGGCCCCAAAGTAGATGAAAACTGATTGGTCTTAACCATATTCCAATATGCTGCCTTAAAATCCTTTTTCGACGGGAATGGGCCACTTGCTGGGTCTTCCCACAAGTTGCTCATCCCCATATTGGTCAATGAACTTTTTATCTTACTTAGCCAGGCGATCTTACATGAACGGTCTGCCCCCCGAACATCAGATAGCGCCTTGGCATACATAGACAACTCAGGGGTTGACCAAAGCCTTCTCCAGAATGCTAACGGTCTGTAGCGTGCTGTATCCTCTATAGTGTGGCAGCCCAGATCTAAGTAAAGGGGCTTAAGTGGTGTTGATTGCGGGAGGCCTGTTATAGCTCTCACAAATTTGTTTTGAGCTGTAGTCAAGGGTGATAAATCGTCAAAGCCCCAAAGTTCAGCACCGTAGAGTATGGAGGTACTGATCTTTGAATTATAAATCTTTAGAGCGGGGCCTATTGGCTTGGTCTGCGAAAGCCTCTGTTCTTTTATGAGTACACCGGCTAGCTGGGCATGTTTTAGAGCCAGTATATAAATCTGTGGCTTCCAATGTAATTTCCTACCCAAAGTTATCCCCAGATATGTAAAAACATCAGTCTGTTCTAAGAGTATGTTATTCATGAAGACTCTCCCTTTAATAGCTTTGTGTTTGTGGAGGACCATAAACTTGGTTTTCTCTACATTAACCACAAGCTCATGATCACAGCAGAACTCCTCAAATCTAGTCAGGGCAGACTGCAACCCCTTTTGGGTCTTTGATATTATCAAGGTATCGTCTGCGAACATGAGCAGGGGTATCTTCATGCCGGCTAATGTGGGGGCATCTGTTGGGTGGGTAGAGAAGTATTGAACAACCCTATTAATAAATAGAGAAAATAGGGTAGGTGCCAAACTGCACCCTTGGCATACACCCTTAGAAACAGGGAACCTGTCCGTGACATTCCCCTGCGTGCCCCAGCGAACCTGTGCATAGTTAGAATCGTGGAGTTTAACTAATATTGCCAGTAGTTCCAATGGCATCCCCATATCCGCAAAAGCACTCCACATTTTATTTCGAGGGACCAAGTCAAAAGCGGATTTGAGATCAATAAAAGCCGCAAAGATTGTGCCCCCTCCGATTATAACAACCCGCCAATAGATTAACATAAACCTAAAAACCTGGTCTATAGTACCAGTGTGTGGGCGGAACCCTGCCTGGAGCGTAGTCAAGATGTCATTCTCTACTATCCAGGACTGGATTCTGTACAACACTAACCTGGCAACAATCTTTTGAATAGAGTCTATGAGGCTTATCGGCCTATAGTTGCCTGGTAGGGAACGGTCCCCCTTTTATAAATCGGGAGGATTTCCGCACCTCTCCATGTATCAGGGATGGGGGCGCCACTGACTATTGCGTTGGCAAGTATCTGAATATAAGTTACCCAGTTTCCTTTGTCATACAAAAACAGGTCAGCCGGTATACAGTCAAGACCTGGGGCCCTACCTCTCGGAATCGATTTAAGTACAGATTCAACCTCTGAACTGTCAAAATGCAGTGTGGTTTCTGAGATTGGGAGCTGAAATTGATCTTTACTATTAAAGGTGGTAGCAAACTGGGCCTCATAATGTGAGGCCCACAACTCAGGGGCTACATAATTGACTGGTGGTTGAATAGAATCACCACTTCCCCATTTAACGACCTGCCAACATTTTTCCATATTTTTCCCTTTGCTAGCTAGAAGTAAATCTTGCCAGCGTTTCTCATCCCAGTCCTTCTTTGCCTGTTGTTGAGTTTTTTTGTACCTTACCCTTGCTTCTTTAATTTCACCCATTGCTTTTGATCTAATGGCTCTAGATAAAGACTTATAGGCCTCTCTACAAGATTTATTAAACCACGATGCTGCCCTGGGACGAGATTTCAGGTTTGGCTTTTGGGTTTTAATTTAAAAAAAATTGAGTTCAGAGAACATATCGTTGTGGACCTGCAAAATGATAGAATTAATGTCCTCCTGTGAATCACAGTTTTGAAGGGTCGCTAGGGTGCAAACGACCGCAGCCTTCACCTGTTCCATAGCCCTGTCATTATCAATAATCGTGGCCCATCTAACTCTTCTCATGTCATTAGTAAGCATGACATCTGCTGTTACCTTCTCAACTATCTGGTATTTATGGCTAGATAATCCCAATACCTGTAATGATAATATCAGTGGGTTGTGGTCACTTTCAGTCCGCTCCTGTACTACCATATCTAGAAGGGAGGACCAAAATTCTATGTTAAGAAATATATAGGGGCCGATTCCGATCTCGGTCGGAGGCGCACCCAATACCATTCGGTCGGGAAAAAAGCCATGCGAAAGCCTGTTTCCCGACCGATCCGTACAGTACACCGAACGAGCAAGTACGATGCGCACAACAGCAAAAAATCCGGCCGAGCCGTACTCACCCAAACCAGGTCCTGTTCTCCGACCGAGGCGAATCCGGAAACGCCGAATCGAGTCGCACGGAAGGAAAAATGCAGCCCCGTCCGGCCGGACAAGTACGATGCGCTTTCCGTACGCTCCGAACCCGTCGCTACGCACGGCACGTCAAAGCATCCGGGAGAGGCGCACATAAGCTCCGATTCGCGCCACAACACGATCCACGGCTCCGAGACGAACACGGCACCGACGAGGACGACGCGAAGCGACGAGGACGACGCCAAGCAACGAGGACGACGCCAAGCAACGAGAAGGACGAACGACACGAACCAACCATGAATCCCTTCGTCCCGATCATACCAATATTCTACATTTACTACCGGAACAGGCACGGACGCGTACGGCGTAGAAGGTAAGCCAGACACCAACCACAAAACACATACAACACGTACACGACACATCACACACACACACGGGGATGCTGAATATACTTACACCAGCAACAGCAGCACCATAGGGGCGGGATGCCCATCACCAATGCCACATATGCACACAGGGGCCTGAATGCGCACCACCACCCCTACCCAGGGGGCTGGATGCCTACCACTACTACCACCCTTAGCCAGGGGGCTGGATGCCTACCACTACTACCACCCTCACCCAGGGGGGCTGGATGCCTACCACTACTACCACCCTTAGCCAGGGGGGCTGGATGCCTACCACTACTACCACCCTTAGCCAGGGGGGCTGGATGCCTACCACTACTACCACCCTTAGCCAGGGGGGCTGGATGCCTACCACTACTACCACCCTTAGCCAGGGGGGCTGGATGCCTACCACTACTACCACCCTCACCCAGGGGGGCTGGATGCCTACCACTACTACCACCCTTAGCCAGGGGGGCTGGATGCCTACCACTACTACCACCCTTAGCCAGGGGGGCTGGATGCCTACCACTACTACCACCCTTAGCCAGGGGGCTGGATGCCTACCACTACTACCACCCTCACCCAGGGGGGCTGGATGCCTACCACCACTACCACCCTCACCCAGGGGGGCAGGATGCCTACCACTACTACCACCCTCACCCAGGGGGCTGGATGCCTACCACTACTACCACCCTCACCCAGGGGGGCTGGATGCCTACCACTACTACCACCCTTAGCCAGGGGGCTGGATGCCTACCACTACTACCACCCTCACCCAGGGGGCTGGATGCCTACCACCACTACCACCCTCACCCAGGGGGGCAGGATGCCTACCACTACTACCACCCTCACCCAGGGGGGCTGGATGCCTACCACTACTACCACCCTCACCCAGGGAGGGCTGGATGCCTACCACTACTACCACCCTCACCCAGGGGGGCTGGATGCCTACCACTACTACCACCCTTAGCCAGGGGGCTGGATGCCTACCACTACTACCACCCTTAGCCAGGGGGCTGGATGCCTACCACTACTACCACCCTCACCCAGGGGGCTGGATGCCTACCACTACTACCACCCTTAGCCAGGGGGGCTGGATGCCTACCACTACTACCACCCTTAGCCAGGGGGGCTGGATGCCTACCACTACTACCACCCTTAGCCAGGGGGCTGGATGCCTACCACTACTACCACCCTCACCCAGGGGGGCTGGATGCCTACCACCACTACCACCCTCACCCAGGGGGGCAGGATGCCTACCACTACTACCACCCTCACCCAGGGGGGCTGGATGCCTACCACCACTACCACCCTCACCCAGGGGGGCAGGATGCCTACCACTACTACCACCCTCACCCAGGGGGGCTGGATGCCTACCACTACTACCACCCTCACCCAGGGAGGGCTGGATGCCTACCACTACTACCACCCTTAGGCAGGGGGGCTGGATGCCTACCACTACTACCACCCTTAGCCAGGGGGGCTGGATGCCTACCACTACTACCACCCTTACCCAGGGGGGCTGGATGCCTACCACCACTACCACCCTCACCCAGGGGGGCAGGATGCCTACCACTACTACCACCCTCAGCCAGGGGGGCTGGATGCCTACCACTACTACCACCCTCAGCCAGGGGGGCTGGATGCCTACCACTACTACCACCCTCACCCAGGGGGCTGGATGCCTACCACTACTACCACCCTTAGCCAGGGGGGCTGGATGCCTACCACTACTACCACCCTTAGCCAGGGGGGCTGGATGCCTACCACTACTACCACCCTTAGCCAGGGGGGCTGGATGCCTACCACTACTACCACCCTCACCCAGGGGGGCTGGATGCCTACCACCACTACCACCCTCACCCAGGGGGGCAGGATGCCTACCACTACTACCACCCTCACCCAGGGGGGCTGGATGCCTACCACCACTACCACCCTCACCCAGGGGGGCAGGATGCCTACCACTACTACCACCCTCACCCAGGGGGGCTGGATGCTCTACCACTACTACCACCCTCACCCAGGGAGGGCTGGATGCCTACCACTACTACCACCCTTAGCCAGGGGGCTGGATGCCTACCACTACTACCACCCTTAGCCAGGGGGCTGGATGCCTACCACTACTACCACCCTCACCCAGTGGGGCTGGATGCCTACCACCACTACCACCCTCACCCAGGAGGCTGGATGCCTACCACTACTACCACCCTTAGCCAGGGGGCTGGATGCCTACCACTACTACCACCCTCACCCAGGGGGGCTGGATGCCTACCACTACTACCACCCTTAGCCAGGGGGCTGGATGCCTACCACTACTACCACCCTTAGCCAGGGGGGCTGGATGCCTACCACTACTACCACCCTTAGCCAGGGGGCTGGATGCCTACCACTACTACCACCCTTAGCCAGGGGGGCTGGATGCCTACCACTACTACCACCCTCACCCAGGGGGGCTGGATGCCTACCACTACTACCACCCTTAGCCAGGGGGGCTGGATGCCTACCACTACTACCACCCTTAGCCAGGGGGGCTGGATGCCTACCACTACTACCACCCTCACCCAGGGGGGCTGGATGCCTACCACCACTACCACCCTCACCCAGGGGGCAGGATGCCTACCACTACTACCACCCTCACCCAGGGGGGCTGGATGCCTACCACTACTACCACCCTCACCCAGGGGGGCTGGATGCCTACCACTACTACCACCCCCACTCATAGGATGGACAATGCATGACACAACCAGCACACCACAACCTAGGGAATGCAAGATAAAGACATCCCCCACCACCATGACAAGCGTGTGTAGGCTGTGTCAAATGCCTACAAAACCGAACATGACTTTGAACATACAATGTGACCCCCTAGCACATGTGCCACACATATATGTGTGTGGCACCCACAATGCAAGCAGCCCATGACCATTGTGGCAATGGGGCCTAAACCCCCATCATCACAGTGACCAAAAGGGAAGTGTGGGGTCCATAGCTGAAGCACATTTTGACCATTGTGGCAATGGGGTCTACACCCCCATCATCACAGTGACCAAAAGGTAAGTGTTGACAAAGAAAGAGCTGCAACTGCCAAACTGCATGGATCATTCCTGGTCACAGAACCAAAAACTCATCTGTGGCAAAGTAGTGTATGTGTCCCATTGCAACATAAATTGGGTGAGCCAAATACTGCAGTGCAAATGAGACATTCCTTTGGCCATGTGCAGACAAACAACACCCATGGGGGCTGACACCGTCAACATTCATCAATGACACAATGACAGAAGTGACCATCAGAATGCAGAACCACATATTTGCACCAATGGGCACACAAATGCAGATATCCTGTGGAGACAGCAGATGTGAGGTGAACAGATACCATACCATGGCAGCAATGGGACACACAAACCATGATCACTGTGCTGACCGATGACCTAGGAGTCCCAGGGACAGCAGGGGAAACACACCAAACAACATACAGCCAATGGCACACCCAAGATATGCCAATGCAGTGGTGCAGATGCACAAACACAAACAGGCAGACCAACACTGTCATCATACACAGCAGGTGAGGGGGGTGCCAGTGTCCCCAGGCAACCACACAACACATGAGGAGAGCTGAATACCAATCATACAGATGTGCATACACTGCCACACTAAGGTAACTCATGGATCCAAATCCCCTATGTGGGCAAGCAGGCATTGTCAGATGAGAGGGAGCACAAAACACACATGTCACACAGGCACGTAGGAACAACAACTGACACAGCAAGACACAGACACACCACAGCACCACCCCCAGGGCCCCCACAATGTGGTGACCCTTGGCTGCATAAAAATCCCACTCTGATGACAAAGCTGAATGTGGTTCACACTGTGAACCACAGTCATGTGTCCTGAGCAACAAACTACCATCACACCGACACAAGCACAAATCAATCAGCATGGCCAGTAAGCCAAGGCCAACATGGAGGCAGGGGTCTAGCTGGGCAACAACTCCCATCTGCACACACTCAAGACCACACCCCTCGACCTCCAACAATGTGCAGCAGTGAAGTACACATGCACTGGTGACATTGCACATGCACCCATGACTATTCCAGGGTGGTGGGTGGGAACCAAGGTGCAGAAACACATCACACATGGCCACTCAACAAGACTCCTGAATGTCTGACACACTGCACACTACGCTGTACATGGACATGACGGCGATACCACACCAACCAATGGGATCCCAGCCACAGTCACACACCAATGAAGAAGCCAAGGTCACCCACAAAGAACACACATAGACAACAACCAACATCGCAGCCCGGACCCTGAGGAGTGCCAGCAGTCACACACACAACGTGTCACAATAACTTAAAGATAACACGAACTGAAAATCACATGACAGGGGCAAACAACAAGTGCCAAGGGGAAACCTGACTGTGACCCATCTGCGTCTGCACACAAACTCAGCCCTGACAGCAAACACACCTATGGGTGACACCCTGATGACCAGTAATGTGCCATGCACCCACATCACAGAGAACACAGGGAGAAGACTTTGGGGGAACATAGCTCAAGTCAGCAAGCATCACAAACAGGTACAACACTAGGGATCACAGCATGCGCAGATAAATGGAAGTGAACACACAGACATGCACATACAACACACACCTTGGGCGCAGGCAATGTCACACGTGTACACACTGCCATGAGGGGACTCCACTCCTGTGTGAGGAAAGCTGTGCCATATGTTGCCTCAGTAGGGCCCCATCATGTCAGCTGAGCACTTGGTCACACAATCAACAATTAGCACCAAATGAGGGCTCCCGTCACATCAGCCTGGTCATGGATGTGCCAACGGAATCATCAGCACAGATCCAACACACTTGTATAGCAATGTTGCACTGACTACACGGATGAGTCCTTCCCCATTGATGCCCAAACCTGCATGTCCAGTGGAGATGGCAACACGGTCAGTGAAGTAGACAAATCCAACAATGGCAGGCACAACAGATGTGCAGGGGTGGAAGCCACAGATATGAAATTGCTAATGTAAGTAGGAAATCCCATTGCCAAATACTGAACTCATGACACCCTCAGATGCTGCTATGGATGACATGGATACACCACATGATAGGACACATTCCCCCTGGACCACATGGGTTCCTGCACAGTAACACTTCATAATCATGAGACCAGATATCACCATCACTGCAGCAAGGGCATGGTTAGCAGCACCAACAACATGTACATCTGAAGCATGAGCACTAGAGAAAAGAAAGTTGCTTTATTCAGCATATGTGTTGAATGAAAACGACGTCCAGAAAAAAAGAGCAAAGGCCAATGGCCAGTCCATTGTCAAAGTTCAAACAGGGTGACACTGGCAGATGTCACCCTACGCATGCCTGCACAAAACCAGGGACAATCCACTAGGAGGGGCAACCGGGGGGCAGGCCAGGCACCGCAGGGACAGGATCAGGGCTCACCAGGGGGAGTCAGGGAAGGGGTGGTGGGTGCTGGAGAGCCACTGACAACTGCAGTGGAGGTGTCTGACATGGTGTGTGCCGGCACAACTGGGGGGCATGACTCAGATGTCGTGGGTGCCGGCACAACTGCAGTGGACCCTGCAGATGGAGTGGACAGGTCCGCCACTGCAGTGCCCAAGTCAGACAGGGCGTTAGTGGACTCCACTGCAGTGCCTACCTCCAGGGGAGGAGAATGGGGAACAGGCAAGGTGGGTTGGACAGAGGGAGAGGACACCCTCACCACATCAGTGGCACAGACAAGCGCAGCGGGGGTGTGGTGCTGGGAGAGCAAGTGGCAGGGGGAGAAGGCCTGATCCTCTTGGGGATGGTATATCTGTGGGTGGGGGAACCTGGGGCAGGGTGTGGTGGGGGCACCTGTGCAGTGGGGGCCTGAGGGATGGAGGACGGAGACCTTGTGCCTGAGCTGCAGGGCGGTGGCGGGGTCTTGCTCTTAGGACTCCGGGGGACTTGCGGGTGGGGGCCTCAGTCCGTCTGCGCCTGGGGGAGGGTGTCCGGGGGCGAGGGGCACTCTGCTCCGTGTGGGTGGGCTTCCTCTTCCCCCGGGATGCTGGAGCAGCTTCATCGGTGGGGAAGAGGCCGAGGTCACAGAGGAAGAGCTGCTGTGACTTTGGCGTTGCAGGTGAGGCAAGGGAGGGTGCTTTGGAGGGAGAGGGAACTGAGGACTGCGCAGTGCATGTGGATGCGTGTGTGTGTTCCAGGGCCCCATCCCCTGTGAGTCTGGCTTCAGTCCCCTGAATGTGCGTGCGTGTGCGTTTTGTCATTGGCGTGTGTGTCAGTGTGCTGGATGTGTGTGTGCTGGTGTGTGCCTGTGCCGGTGTGTGTGTGCTTGGGATGGGTAAGGTGCTGGGGAGTGTGGATGGAGCAGAGGCAGGAGGGGTGAGGGACCGTTTGAGGAGGGACACTGCTGCCGTCAGGGAGGAGTCCATGGACCTATTGCCCCTCTGTAGGTCAGACATGCCCGATGAGATGCCCTCCATGAACGACACCAGCTGAGTCAACAGCGCGGTGTGCGCATGGAGGACACTCAGCATGGCTGTCTGGCCTACATGGAGCTGGCGAAGGAGGTACACAGACTCCTCACTCAGGGCAGCAGGGGACACAGGGGCAGGGGCTGCGGTGCCTGGCCCAAAGGAGACACGCTCCCGGACATGGGAGCCTCCACGGACCTGGGGAATGGGAGCCGATGGGAGGGCGGTGGTGGTGCTGGTGGTGGCGGGGACAGCAACACTAGCTGGGGTGTGGTGGCTGCTGACACCCGCCTCCACAAGGGAGTCATCCTCCGAGTTGCTCTGGTCCTCAGCTGAGGTGGATGGTGCTGAGGACTCCTCGGTGTGGCTCCCCTCGCCCTCCGTGCCACTGGGTCCCTCCGACCACTCCTCGGCTGCTGACCCAGTCTGGCTCTCTGGCTCCTCCTGGTCCGTGGAGCTGTCCCCTTCCGTGGCCGTGGATGTATCTGCAAACAATGGGGAAACAGACAGACATCAGTCACCTGCACAAAACGCACACACCACTGTGAGCACAGCACATCACAGAGCAAGCCCTGGCATCATTAGTTGTACATTGCTAAAAGTGCCCTAACTGAACAGGAGAAGCCAATTGTCAGTCTGATGCCAAGCATGGCACTCACATCCCACATGGCCTTGCACCCATCTGTCTGGTGTCTGTTGGATTGCAACACCCCAGTGTGGACACATGCACCAAGTACACAGTAGTTGGACAGTGCAGAGGACACGGTGTGGCATGTGGACATGCACACATCACAGCTCTTGCCACTGAGTCAGTACAGGTTTCCGGATGAAAGGGATGCCCAGAGTCAAATAGGAAATGCATGTGATGCATACCAGCGACAGACACCATGATGCACCCATGTCCTGATAGCCAGCGCCACTATGGTGTGCATGTAGCACATGTCACTCCCCTGCAGGCTCACCAATCAGTAGACACATGCCATGGCGGAGGCATGACTGCAAAGTCATACATCACTGTCTCAGTGATGTATGACTTTGCAGCCAGACAACAACACTCTGCACTGTGTCACAATAGTAGGTCATGGGGAATGCAAGTCCTGGAGCTGCACAAGTGCACATGTACATCCCCCCACAACACATCCTCTTAACCCTCATCTGTCCAGGTCATACCTATTGGACATATGGGAGACCTGTGACACTACCCTCTGAACCTGAGCCCCTCACACTCTGCTGTGAATGGGGAACAGCTGCCTGAACTTCACATTCACATGCCCCAGTCTGCATGGGCAGCTGATCAGACACCTATGTGACACACAAGTATCGTCTCCTATGGTCACATCTCCAGTGGCATGCTGAGCCCCTACCAAGAAACTCCACAGCAGTCCTGGCGACTAATCCACAGCACACTGACACAGAGGCAGACACCTGAGGGGTCAAATCACTGCGCACAATGTGTCAGCTGATACACGGGAGTGGGAGTACAGAGTGTATTGTATGGCCTGGAGTAGGCATGACTGTCCAGCCCCACATGAATGAGGGATGAGCCCTGGACTGTAGGCAGCTGGCTAAGTATGTGTGACACACGTCATATACATACTCCTGGGGCCCAAACATTGTTCCCACCCGCAGCATGGGTGTGTGCCAGATACCCCAGCCACATGTGGTGGATCAGCTCAGCAATTGGACCACAGATCAAAGTAACACGCTGAATACATGTCAGAATACAGGCATTGTGTAAGCAATGGACCCACCCATGATGCCCACCACAGAGTCAGGGAAACAGATGCTGTCTCCCACCTTGAGTCAAGCAAACTGCAAGGACACAGTCCTAAGTGACAGAATTCCCTGCATGTAAGGGCCACACCTGGGTATCAGATGAGGAGTGGGCAGTGCACAATAGAGGGACATGGCTCCTGGACAACATGACTGCTGTACTGTGGCAGTTTAACCAGGCCCGAGGAGGGCACATAGCATGTTAGACAGAGTTCACAGTGCAGTCTTTGACTCACCCCCTCCTTGCTGCTCTCTGGCCTTCAGCTGCCCATCCAGGTCTGGAAAGACCACCGCCAGGATCCTGAGCATGTGGGGGTCAGGGTCCGTGTTCCGCCCCTCCTGCGAGGAGGCGACAGCTTCAGCTGGACCCGTGCAATCCTCCGGGTCCAGCCCCGAAGGTCCTGCCACCTCTTTTGGCAGTTGCGGATCCGGCGCTTGTAGACCCCCACGGACCGGACAGCCCGGACGATGTCCTTCCAGATCTCCTGCTTCCGATGGGCAGAAGCCTGTCAGGATGACAAAGTGATAAGGCCATTACTACACATGCAACATATCCGTGCATGACACAGTTGCATATACATGTCGCAATCACAGGGGCACATGGTGTACACAGGCAGTGCACGGCTGCCCATGGACAGTTTTCCAGAAGTCACTACATGGTATCATTGCATGGGGAGTAAAACCCTGTTCAGAAGCACTGTCACTGCACCATACCTGTCCAGTGCAAGTCACTACACACTATGGGGGGTGACAACTACTCAGTGAGCCTGCTAGCCAGTGGCGTGCAGACTCTCAGCCTTGCTAGTCAGACAAAATGCACATTCAGAAAGGCAGTGCACAGGACACTCACCTGCTCCCCTGGTGTCCCATACAGCTTGCTGTACTGTGGAAGTAGGCTGTCCAGCAGGGCCTGGTTCTCTTCAAGGCTGAAGGCTGGGGCTCTCTCCACAGTACGTGCCATTGCAGGGTCCAGAGGGGCAGAGACAGCAGCAGTGCAGTGGCAGATGTCGTCTTGGAGCATGTAGTGCAGGCAAGTGGGCTCTCAGGGGAACAGCCAGCAATATATATGTGCTGGAGAGGCAGATACTGTCCCTTGTGTCCAAAGTGATAGGTCCAAGTCGTTTGCATCTTCTGAATCTGGCCAATCCATGGAATAGCAGCACCAAAACACGCCCACAGCATCCTTCAAATCTTCAACTTCATGACATACATGATTTTGCAACATTGTTGTGGGTGACCAACTGATTTTCCAGCAACCGACTCGTTCGAAATTCGAAAACGCGTCCGTTGCCAGGCAAGCCCATTGTCAATGGGTGCGCACCGATCGGTCCATTGCAGTTCAACGCGCACAGGGGTACAACGCGTACCCGCACACATTGAAAGCAATGGGCCGGCCGGAGGCACCGATCGGTCCATTGCAGTTCAACGCGCACAGGGGTACAACGCGTACCCGCACACATTGAAAGCAATGGGCCGGCCGGAGGCACCGATCGGTCCATTGCAGTTCAACGCGCACAGGGTACAACGCGTACCCGCACACATTGAAAGCAATGGGCCGGCCGGAGGCACCGATCGGTCCATTGCAGTTCAACGCGCACAGGGGTACAACGCGTACCCGCACACATTGAAAGCAATGGGCCGGCCGGAGGCACCGATCGGTCCATTGCAGTTCAACGCGCACAGGGGTACAACGCGTACCCGCACACATTGAAAGCAATGGGCCGGCCGGAGGCACCGATCGGTCCATTGCAGTTCAACGCGCACAGGGGTACAATGCGTACCCGCACACATTGAAAGCAATGGGCCGGCCGGAGGCACCGATCGGTCCATTGCAGTTCAACGCGCACAGGGGTACAACGCGTACCCGCACACATTGAAAGCAATGGGCCGGCCGGAGGCACCGATCGGTCCATTGCAGTTCAACGCGCACAGGGGTACAACGCGTACCCGCACACATTGAAAGCAATGGGCCGGCCGGAGGCACCGATCGGTCCATTGCAGTTCAACGCGCACAGGGGTACAACGCGTACCCGCACACATTGAAAGCAATGGGCCGGCCGGAGGCACCGATCGGTCCATTGCAGTTCAACGCATCACTGTACATGTGACTGGCATATGTCAGCATGCCTGTCTCAGATGGACATATGCCAGCCACAGATAGCTCCCAGGGAGTGAGGGGCACACCTACATCACGACAGCCTGTCCAAACCTTATCATAAGGCATGTAAGGCTGCATTTCCTATTGTGTGTATGTTGGTGTACATGTTGTCCTGTGGGTGTCACCTGTGGGCAGCCACCCCCAGGCTGTGCACGTGTTCATGGGGACAGGATCCTGGGTGTTACGTGTACGTGACCACTGTGATGTGCAACTGTTCATATCTGTGCATGTGCCATGGTCACATTTCACAGTGGTGTTTGTGTATGTCATGTCACATACCCCGTGAGTCCCATGTGGGATGGTATGTTTGAGCCAGGGTGTCCCAGTGGCACAATAGTGATGGACCTCCACAGTCTTTGTGCATGTAGTGTTTACAATGTCTCTGATTTCATGTGCACAATGGGAGACAGTCTCCACATCCACGTTGTGTGTGCATGGACTCTGATGTTGTGCGTGTGTGTCACAGACGTCCATGTCTGTCCTGCCGTGGCAAGTGGGGCCACTACCTGTGGGGGTCATGTTTGTTTTGCTGTGGTGTACACATGATACTCCATGTGATGCCAGTGTCCATGTGGCATTACAGGGTCCCTGGGAATGTACCTGTCGTTGAGCTGTGGTGCCTGGGGCACATCTGTCCTCACATGTCACTGTGGGGGTGATTGTGACACGGCAGCAGGAGATGGGAACTGTGACACGGCATCATGATATCCAATGGGCCAACCTGGGACAAATTGATGCCACCTGTAGGACCGTGTTGACAGATGTTGGCCATGTATGTACCATACATGTCCTTCCGGTACTGCACACTTCATGTAGTTGTGCCTCATAATGATGTATGTTGGGATCTTGAGTGTGTTCAATGCCGCATATGTGGGGTGACTGACAATCTTGCTTACTTCTCCTCTGCACTGCAGGGCTCCTGCTGTCCATCGGCCATTCCCAGACCTGGCAACGATGGTGGAACGGGACAGCATCCGACGGTACCGCTTCACCAGGCAGCTGATTGAGGATTTGGCAGTGCAGTTGTCCCCACATTTGCAGCCTGGCCGGCCGTATCCTACAGCGCTGACCCCCAAGGTGAAGGTGATGGCAGCCCTACACTTCTTTGCCACCGGTACCTTCCAACATACTGTGGCGACTGCTGGTGGGATGTCACAGACCATGTTCAGCCGTGTGCTCCGCGATGTTTTGGCGGCAATGTTGCTCTTCCTGAACCGGTACATCTATTTCCCTAGACTGCGACGACTCACTGACGTGAAGAGTGACTTTTATGCCCTGGGGAGGATGCCGCATGTCATTGGCTCCATTGATGGGACACATGTGGCTTTGGTACCACCACAGGCCCAGGAGCAGGCCTACAGGAACCGCAAGCACTACCACTCGGTCAATGCACTGGTGGTGTGTCTTGCAGACATGACCATCACACACGTGTGTGCCCGTTTCCCTGGTTCAGCACACGATGCCTTTGTGATGAGGAGTAGTCGCATCCCCAGGATGATGGCACAGATGCAGAACCAGCGTGCCTGGCTTGTCGGTGTGTACTGACTTTGTGCCATTGTGTGTGATCTGATCTGTAGTATTCCGCCCACTTTTCCAAGTCAGCTAATGTGCACTTGTCTGTCCGTAGGTGACTCGGGATACCCCAACATGCCGTGGTTGCTGACACCCCTCAGGAACCCTGTGACACCTGCCCAGATGCGCTACAATGAGGCACATGGTCGGACCAGGAGAGTGATTGAGCGGACCTTTGGTCTCCTGAAGAGCCGCTTCCGCTGCCTGGACAAGACCGGAGGGTCCCTCCCATATGCCCCTGCGAAAGTGTGCAAGATTATCATCGTCTGCTGCATGCTCCACAACCTGGCAGTGCGGAAGGAGTTGCCTCTCATCCAGGATGACAATGACCAACATCCGCCACCTGTGGAGGATCCTGGCCTGGACCACGATGCCAGTGACGATGATGATGATGGTGATGGTGATGTCCGCACACAGCTCATCACCAACTTCTTTAGCTGAATGTGAGTATCCTGAGGTGTCATGTCAATGATGTGAGTTGGCATGATGTGTGGGTGGTGCTCTGGTGCTGTTGGAGTGTGTCCATGGGCTACTTGACTGGATGTGTGTTGCGATGTGTGGTGACAGGTGGGCTGTACTCCCCAACAGTGTTGACATGCTAACTTGGTTCTGGGTGGGTATCTTGTAACATGTATTGTGCATGAGTTTTGCTGTTCTGTCCTGTACTCCATTGCTTTTGACTGTGTGTCATTTCTGTCCTTCACAGGGTACTTTCAGATTCGTTTGGTCAACTGTGTCCACCGACGACGTGATTGCACATCCAGGCTGGTAGCTGTTGTGTCCCTACAGGTGATGTGCGCCACACCCATGGACTTCCTTCCGTCTACAGTTGTTGACTGTGTGCCCGCTACCAGGTGGGGTTACCTTGCATCTGTAGTGGTTACGGCATGTTGCAACTGTGTAATAAACCTGTGCTTCACTTTGTGATGTGCGTTGTCTGTGGTCACACATTTGACTGCCATTTGCTTACTGCACCTGTGGGCTACTTGACTACAACTGGGAATGGGTGTGGTGTCTGTGCATTGCACCGTCTTCCCTGGCAACATCAGTGTAGGCAATGAGTCAGATGGCCTAGGTGTGTATGTGTCGTGTAGCCCTGGTGGTGTGTCTCCCTCATGTGTGTCACGTTGCCTGTACTCACATGCCTGTGTTGTCCTTGCTGTTGCAGTTCGCATACACAGTGTAATTTTGCAGTTCATCATCCCCATAACAGCACCCACGTTGGAATCACGACAGAGGCAAGTATGGTGTATTAGTGTGTTTATTGTGATACATTTGTGTTAATAGTGCATAGGATGGGTTGTGCTGTACATGAATCTTGCAATCCCAAGTTCCTAGGTGAATTGAAAGTCCGGGTAGACAGGATCCCCAGTATCGGGGCCACAGTTGTCTGACACATTGGTCCAACTTGTACTCCCCATGCAATGTGTGGGAGTAGTGTTGCCGTCAACAGGGTGAACAGTCTGTGCACAAAGGCGAACATCCAGAACAGGTTCAGGCTTCCTGGGAGTTGCGCTTGGCCATCGGCCTCTCACTTTTCCCTCCTCGGACGACCCCTCTTCTTGGGGGGGGCCCTCAAGTGCAGGCTGCTGCGGTGCAGGGGACTCTCCGCCAGAGTCCTCCTCCCTCCCTGTGGCAGTTGCAGTTTGTTCGGCACCAGATGTTGTTGGCACACAGGGAGGTGTGGACTGGTTGCTGTTCATCTGGCGGAGGCATTGTAAAATGTCCCTGTGCACCGCCGTCATCTCATGCAGTGCATCCCACTTGGACTCCACGCGGGACATGTGTGAGTCCACACGGGACATGTGTGACTCCACGTGGGACATGTGGGAGTCCAAGCGGGCATGATGGGCAGCCTGCTGCTGTTTAATGTCTCTGAGGAGCCCCACTACCTGGCTGAGCTCTCCGGTGCTGGACTGGTACGCATCAGCTATGCGTACCAGTTGTGGGTCGTCATGCACACCAGCAACGTCTGCAAGCAGCGACCTCTGTCTCCCACCCCTCCCACCACCCCTGCTGACATGTGCAGTGTGTGCAGTGGCACGCACAGATAACCCTGGTCCACCTTGGGGGTTGGTGGTGGTGGTGGTGTCCATGGCCCCAGGTTGGTCCAGGGTCACTGTGCTGGTGTTGCTCCTTATTCTGTCCATGTCGGCAGGGATGGTATTCGTGGTGACAGTCGTTGTAGGGGTGGGTGCAGGGGGTGCAGCTGGTGGTCCTGCTGGTGCTGCAGCTGGTGGTCCTGCTGGTGCTGCATGTTGACTTGCACCGGATGTGCCAGGTTGTTCTTCATCGTCCGAGGAGGACAGAGGCTGTACGACGCCAGTGAGCTCGGCATCCTCTTGAGCCTGGGACTGGGACTCCTCAGCGTCTGCTGCTGTGTCCCCATCATCACCTGTTTTTGGGAGACACAAACAATGTATGTCATGTTTCTGCAGGCATCAATGGTTGACACACATGACAGTTGTGACTGTGCCTCTGGGTGCGGGCCTGTACATTGCATTGTCCTAAGTCGTCACAGTCAGGGGTTGATATTGGTGTGGCACATTGTCCTGCATTATTTGGGCATTTCTATGTATTTTCTGGGGTGTGAACATGGTCTGCATTGCTTGTGTTTGGTTGACAGCCGGACCTCCTTCCCACCCACCCAGCCAGTCAGTTATCCCACCATGGAACGTGCTTGCGTTGCAGGGAGTGTAAGTTGTCTCTCAGGATGTCAGTCAGTGGTGTCCTGCTGTTTGTTGGTGCACAGTTGGCAGCAGGGCCTTGTGCTCCCCACAGCAGTAGCCAGTGTCAGCCATCTTGTGAGTCCTTCTCCACTCCCTGTGATGTGAGCATGGTTCAGGGTGGTGTTGATGGGACAGTTGTGGGGGTGAGCTATGTCTGTGACTACGACTCCCATCATGCCATTGCCTCCACCCCACTTGCCAGCATTCCCATACTTACTTGCTTTTGTGTGGAGTTCAGTGGGTGTGGGTGTGAGGGCAATGGCAAGATGGCTGACAGTGGTGTCCTGCTGTTGGTTGGTGTGCAGTACCCAGCATGCCCTTGTGCTCCCCACGACACAGCAACAGTGTCAGACATCTTTGA
Organism: Calotriton arnoldi; assembly: GCA_963921515.1. Lineage (NCBI taxonomy): Eukaryota > Metazoa > Chordata > Amphibia > Caudata > Salamandridae > Calotriton > Calotriton arnoldi. Next base: position 344,482 of record CAWUFW010014941.1, read on the forward strand.
TGGGCCTTTCCACTCTCTGTGGGATGTGCATGCGTGAGTGTGAGCTTGCTGGGCCATGTGGTGGGGGATGTAGGGCTGTGACTACGACTCCCATCATGCTATTGCCTCCTCCCCCTTCCCAGCATGCCCATGCTTCCTTCCTTTGACTCTGCTTCCCTGTGGGTTGGGCTGGCTGTGCTGACAGGATGGCTGGGAGTGTTGTCCTGGCAGTTGTTTGGCTAAGAGTCCCAAGAGTGTCCCTGTGCTTCACACAACATAACCCAGGGTGGTGGTGCTTTGTGGGATCTTGTGTTAGGATGGAGGGCATTGCATTCTACCAGGTGGGTACTGTGGAGTTTGTGTTGGGGGGGTGTGAGGGGAGGTGCTGGTGACTATAGTCAGTGCTGCAAGTCCCCCTTCCCACCCAGCCAGCCAGATATCCCACCATGGAACGTGCTTGCATTGCAGGGAGTGGAAGTTGTCTCTCAGGATGTCAGTCAGTGGTGTCCTGCTGTTTGTTGGTGCACAGTTGGCAGCAGGGCCTTGTGCTCCCCACAGCAGTAGCCAGTGTCAGCCATCTTGTGAGTCCTTCTCCACTCCCTGTGATGTGAGCATGGTTCAGGGTGGTGTTGATGGGCCAGTTGTGAGGCTGAGCAATGTCTGTGACTACGACTCCCATCATGCTATTGCCTCCACCCCCTTCCCAGCATGCCCATGCTTCCTTCCTTTTGACTCTGCTTCCCTGTGGGGTGGGCTGGCTGTGCTGACAGGATGGCTGGGAGTGTTGTCCTGGCAGTTGTTTGGCTAAGAGTTCCAAGAGTGTCCCTGTGCTTCACACAACATAACCCAGGGTGGTGGTGCTTTGTGGGATCTTGTGTTAGGATGGAGGGCATTGCATTCTACCAGGTGGGTACTGTGGAGTTTGTGTTGGGGGGTGTGAGGGGAGGTGCTGGTGACTATAGTCAGTGCTGCAAGTCCCCCTTCCCACCCAGCCAGCCAGATATCCCACCATGGAACGTGCTTGCATTGCAGGGAGTGGAAGTTGTCTCTCAGGATGTCAGTCAGTGGTGTCCTGCTGTTTGTTGGTGCACAGTTGGCAGCAGGGCCTTGTGCTCCCCACAGCAGTAGCCAGTGTCAGCCATCTTGTGAGTCCTTCTCCACTCCCTGTGATGTGAGCATGGTTCAGGGTGGTGTTGATGGGCCAGTTGTGAGGCTGAGCAATGTCTGTGACTACGACTCCCATCATGCTATTGCCTCCACCCCCTTCCCAGCATGCCCATGCTTCCTTCCTTTTGACTCTGCTTCCCTGTGGGGTGGGCTGGCTGTGCTGACAGGATGGCTGGGAGTGTTGTCCTGGCAGTTGTTTGGCTAAGAGTTCCAAGAGTGTCCCTGTGCTTCACACAACATAACCCAGGGTGGTGGTGCTTTGTGGGATCTTGTGTTAGGATGGAGGGCATTGCATTCTACCAGGTGGGTACTGTGGAGTTTGTGTTGGGGGGGTGTGAGGGGAGGTGCTGGTGACTATAGTCAGTGCTGCAAGTCCCCCTTCCCACCCAGCCAGCCAGATATCCCACCATGGAACGTGCTTGCATTGCAGGGAGTGGAAGTTGTCTCTCAGGATGTCAGTCAGTGGTGTCCTGCTGTTTGTTGGTGCACAGTTGGCAGCAGGGCCTTGTGCTCCCCACAGCAGTAGCCAGTGTCAGCCATCTTGTGAGTCCTTCTCCACTCCCTGTGATGTGAGCATGGTTCAGGGTGGTGTTGATGGGCCAGTTGTGAGGCTGAGCAATGTCTGTGACTACGACTCCCATCATGCTATTGCCTCCACCCCCTTCCCAGCATGCCCATGCTTCCTTCCTTTTGACTCTGCTTCCCTGTGGGGTGGGCTGGCTGTGCTGACAGGATGGCTGGGAGTGTTGTCCTGGCAGTTGTTTGGCTAAGAGTTCCAAGAGTGTCCCTGTGCTTCACACAACATAACCCAGGGTGGTGGTGCTTTGTGGGATCTTGTGTTAGGATGGAGGGCATTGCATTCTACCAGGTGGGTACTGTGGAGTTTGTGTTGGGGGGTGTGAGGGGAGGTGCTGGTGACTATAGTCAGTGCTGCAAGTCCCCCTTCCCACCCAGCCAGCCAGATATCCCACCATGGAACGTGCTTGCATTGCAGGGAGTGGAAGTTGTCTCTCAGGATGTCAGTCAGTGGTGTCCTGCTGTTTGTTGGTGCACAGTTGGCAGCAGGGCCTTGTGCTCCCCACAGCAGTAGCCAGTGTCAGCCATCTTGTGAGTCCTTCTCCACTCCCTGTGATGTGCGCATGGTTCATGGTGGTGTTGATGGGACAGTTTTGGGGCGGGCAATATGTGTGACTGCGACTCCCATGATGCTATTGGCTACACTGACTTGGCCAGCATACACAGAATTCCTTCCTTTGAGTGGTCTTCACTGTGTGTTGGTGTTGTTGTGGTGGCTACATGTGTGGATGTGTTTGTTAGTTCTATTTGTGCCACTGCCTAGCTGTAGTTGTGGTTGTGTTTGTACATGTGTTGGCACAGTTGGATGTGACTTTTTTGATGGCATGTGTTGTGTTTATCTGACTGACATACACATTTTGGGATGATTCTGTTCTAGTTGCTGTGTAATTGCTATGAGTGCATGGTTTGACTCTCCCTTGACAGTGATGTGTGTGTTTTGTGGCAGTATATTGTGTACATTTGTTGTGTACTCACCAGGCTCTGGGATGTCCTCTAGTCCATATACGCTCACTGGCGGAAGGATGGCCCGCACCTTCTCCTCCCAGGGCCTGAGGTATATTGGCTTGGCAGGAGGGCCACTGCCGGTGTGTTGGCTGTTGATGTAGTCTTTCTTCAGCATGTCCCGTACCCTCCTGCGCACGTCATACCACCTGTTCTGGATGTCGGTCTTTGTGCGCCGACATGGTGATTGGGCGTTCACCCTGTTGATGATCCTCTCCCACATCTTGGTTTTCTGCGACATGGGGGTCTGTTGGACCAGAGTGCCAAACAGCTGTGGCTCTACCCTGAGGATCTCGTCTACCATGACTTCCAATTCACTATCTAGGAACTTGGGATTCTTCTTGGGGGGCATGGTGATGGGTGGTGATGGTGGGTGATGTGTGTGTTGGTGTGCAGGTGAGGGTGTGTGAGTGTGTGTTTTGCTGGGTGTATGTGAGGTAGGTATTTGTTGGTGTGCTGATGGTGTGTGGCTTGTGTGAGGGATGAGCTGTGGGTGTGTGGTTGCTTTCTCTTGGGTGCTGGCAGTGGAATGGCATTTGCAAAGGCTCATGGTAGTGATTTGTGTCCTTTATATAGGTGGAGTTGTGGGTGTGTCCTTGTTCTCTGTCCCCACCCCCCAGTATTTATTGGCTTGGTAATTGCTTGTTTGGCCTTTTTTTGGGTGATTTTTCCTTTGTGCTGTTTGTGTATGTTGGAAACGTTCTTGTGACCGAGTCGGACCCTGCATTGGTCTCGTACGGTGTTTTCCGTTTCGTTCACGCTGTGTTTGTGCAGTTTTCTATGCTGCGTACGCGTCGGTCGCGGTGTATTGTGTTGCTTCGGCTCGGTTTTGTATGCGTGTCGGTCGTACGGCTTGTCCTCCGTCCGACTCGCTCGTGGTTTTCGCGCCTTGCATCGTACTTAGCGGTTTGGAGTTAGCGTGTACGTTTCGGTCGGATTTGTTCCGGGTGCGTGTCGGTCGGTTGGATTCGCGTGTTTTTCCGGCCGGATTGCTGTTTTCCGTGCGGCTCGGTCGGTCGACTTGGTTTCGTTACGTGTCGGTCGGATTTTTCGCGCCTTGCATCGTACTTGGCGTGTCGGGCGCCACGGGTACGTGTCGGTCGGTATTTTTTCCGGATCCGAGTCGGTCGGTGCTTTTTCCGGCCCGAATCGGAATCGACCCCATAGTCTATACGACTACTTCTCAACCCATTACTAAATGTATGAGAACCTGATCTATCCGAGTGGGACCTCCCATTGACTGCCCTAACTCCCCGTTCCAAACACAGACCTTTTAATTGTAGAGCAGCCTCGGTCCATTTTTTAATTGGACATAAATCTAAGGATGGAATATTCGCCTGTGCATCCTCCTCTGCACTAAGATCACCATCATCTTGATCTAAGGGCTCGAAAGAACAATTAAAATCCCCAGCAATTATCAAATTGCAGCGTCCCCTGTTATTTTCTAAAAAACGATCAAGAAGGGTGACTGTGTTGGATCCTTTACCACCAGGCAAACCTCTTGCATATACATTAATAATCATTATGTAAGGTATGTTTGCCAAACGAAGCCATATAGCCATAATATCCGGACTATCAATGAATACTTCCTCCACCTTTTAACCTGCTTGTTGTCTAACCCAGAGGGTAAGTCCACCTAAAGGTCTACCTCTCTGACCCCCCAAAGCTGCTTTTGAAAAGTTAAAAAACCCAGGATGGTAAATTTGATCCAATGACCATGTTTCCTGAAAAGCCCAAATATCATGGTCTTCAATGAATGCTGACCATTCTGTTGATGCAATTTTTGAGGATAATCCTGCTATGTTCCAGGAAACAATTGACAAATTTGACTTTTGATGCCCTTGAATCGTAGTACTAGAAATTACCGGGGTGTTGAGTGCGTGAGCTTTAGCCAACACTTCCGAGCCAAGGATACAAATAGGCATAGGCAAATTAGCTGAGAGAGTGTTTATAGGGCCTTTCTCCCTCATCTCAGTACCCAGTTCCATCCCACTTCGACCATCATCCCCTAGGGCCCTGTTACTACAACCAAGTTCGTCCCCTTCCTTAGTAGCGTCCCTATTTTGGGAGGGTGAATGAAAATTCCTTAACCTTCAATCAACCTTCTCTAGAGAGGACCCCTCGTCACCACATACATCTAATTTGTTAGAACAATTACTAATGTTGACTGTAGGGGGGTTGTTTTTAATCCTAATATTTGATGTACTCATGTGGGAAGTTCTTAGATCAAATGCCACTAAGTTTTGTGCTAGATCTACAGACCTGAGTAATAAGCTTACACAGTCAGTGCTATGTTCCCGGGACTCAATCCTTTTAGCGGATATGATGTCTTCTCTAATTATTGAACGACAGTTCATAACGTGTCGGAGCCAATGTATGCTTTTATTGATCAAAGACTGCTCATCTTCATTGAATGAGCATGTTAGTCTTATTTTGATTGAAAAGGATAGTGGAGGGATAGAAGAGTAAAGGATTTGGATTTTTTTCATTTTTTTTTTTTTTTGGAGGTCATAGCAGTAGGAGGAGGCTTTTGGATGAGTAAAAAGGGGTTTTGGAGGGGAAGAGTCAGAGGGAAGAGTTTAGAAAGGTTTGTTTTGGGGGATCGGTATAGTAAAAGAGGTGTCAGATGATGCAAGGAGGGGTAGAGTAGGGGAGAGTCTAGAAAGGGTTATTTTGGGGATCATAGTAGTGGTATGGGATAAATGAGAGAGTGGATGTACAGGATATATTCATAGATGTATAGGGTGAGAAATAGGGTAGTGCATTGGAAAGAGTAGTAGAAAGAAGTTTGAGATGAGTCAGAAAGATGGGCTAGAAGATATATTGAGAGAAGTATAGTCTGAGAAATAGGGTAGTGCATTGGAAATGCTAAATTAAAAGAAAGTGATAAATATATAGATCCATAAGTACATTGAAAGTATATAGATGCATAAAGGAGGTAAGTATATGTAGATTAAAGATATGCCTCCGCCGCAAGACCGCCTCCAGCACACCACCAGCCCGGCAGTAATCTCCAAATGCGGTGGTTGGGATGCCGCCGGCTTAGCAGCGTTCTCCCATCTGGCGAAGCAGCGGCCTAGTGGTCCGACCACCAAGGTCGTAATAAGGTCCTTAGTGAATCTCATGGGAGCTCTCAGGCCTGGACTTTAATAACAAAGAAGTAGGGCCTGGTGACTAGACCTCCCTTACATTGGGTGCGATAGGGACTAGCCTTACTTACACCAGGTGCCTAAGGAATGTTACAGATTGTACAGTGTCCCCTAGATGCTCATGTACAATTATGCAAAGTCAGGAAACACACTTGCACAAAATCACCCAAAGGGCACAGCGACTCGAGCCCAGTCAAGTAGAAGGCCAATGGCCTTGCTCAGAATCACACTAGGGCCAGAGAACATTAGCCAGACTCACAGACAAGTCCACAGTAGCGGGGCATCATCCTACAAGGGCACATGAGACTGCTACACAATTTCCAGGGGCGTAGTTTCATGGGGGTATTTGGGGTGTCCCACCCCCTAATAAATTCAGTCTCATGTTTAAAGTCGGGTCTTGGGAGCCAAGATGGTCCTGCCAGTGTCTTATCAGGTTTTATATCGGATAAGCAGCAGGATGTAGGTTTCCTCTCAACTGTGCATGCACGGAGTGCCAATGAAAACTTCCCAAGGTTACTAAACAAGGAAGCACACTGCTCGGCCTGAGTTTATAGCACTGTTGTGTTTATCTACCATTGCACATTCTCACGGCACCAAACAGCCTACCAACAGGTCTGCAGGAGTATTCATGCGGAAGTTGAGAGCCCACAAATAGACCCTGAAGAAAGCAGTACATGCATTGAATATCATGTTATGAATATCTATTCACAAGTATATTGTGACCAAAACATTAATGGCCTCATTTACTATATTTTGACGCATGGCGGTTCAGTAGGCCTTCCTGCTGCGCTGCCATGCGTCAAAATAAAAGGGCAGAAATGCCTCATATCTACAAGATACGGCGCATTTCTGTCCTTCTCCCCTGAGCCGGCGCACTAACAGCAGCCGTGCAGCAAGTCAGACACCCTTGCCCTGTGTTGCAGGGATGATTGTTGTTGGGCAGGAAGGGACAACTTCCGGCACAAAAACAATCATGAATGCGTAAAAGGGGCCCAATAGTATAATTTATTATTGCAACTCCAGTCCCCACAACACTAGGGGAAAGCTTTGGACTTTAAAGTCCAACGCCACTTTACCTAAAGCATGTTGTTGTAACGACTTGCGTTGTAAATGGAATGCGTTGTTCAGATGCATTCGTTGTTCCGTCTGTGTTGTAAAGGCAACGCGTTGTCCGGCGGCCGTGGTATTTGCTGTTTCCCATTTTAGGGTAGTGCACTAATGACTGTGATTCAGTATCTTCCAAGCTTCGACTGTAAGGGAAATGTGCATGCCTAAGAGGTATGAGGATTATGTGGCACTTTATGAGTAGATCTATTCTCATTGGTTTATGTAGTTTGTTATGTATAGCTCTCATAGAGAGCCTCTAGTGTTTATTTCAGTTTCCAAATGTCATAACCCACTCTTATGACATGGCAACAGTTGATATAAAAATTCATTATCTATTGTTGTGATGTCATAAAGGCCGCCCAGGCCAAACTGAAAGGGCTCTCTGAGAGCCCGTCAGCGCAGCGCTGCTTGTCTGCTTCGACTAACAGCAGAAATCACAGCTGCAGGAGAGGTAGGAAGACAGGGAAGGTGATTGGGGTTGTTTAGGGATTGCAGGTAAGGTTTTTTTAAAATTTGTTTTTTAATTTGGGACAGGAAGGAAAGGCTGTGTTATGTATGGCTCCCCATTTAACCTCTGATCCTTTGTAGCAGTTGAAAGCAGGGGAAGATGATTTTGGGGCCATACATAACATAAAATTATAGATGGTTAAAAAATGAATTACAAAAATGTCATTCACCTCTGGGTTCTGAGTGACATCATGGGCAACTTGAGCTTCACTCTCGTTGTCTATTTGTCACTCAGAATCCCACTGTGAAAAACAACCCCGTAATTCACCGTTGCCCATCTATAATTATATATATATATATATATATATATATATATGAAGAAACCTCGCTCTTCAACAGAATCCCATCCGCAGGAGACAAACGAGAGTGGACCCAATGTAAGTGCTATTTTGTTCTTTATTGCTTTGAAAATAGCTCCGCCATGACGCGTTTCGGCAGTTCACCTGCCTTGATCACATATATATATATGTATATATATATATTTTTTTTTTAATTGTCTTTTTTTTATTTATTGGGAAGGAAGGTATGTGATAGAGTATTTCATATTATAGCTCGTATTTTTTTTTTTTCCTATTACATATCTACATTATTGTCTCCCTCCCTTTTCTCTTTCTGCTGTGTTCACGTGCCTGCAGGTCATTCTACATCCAGTCGCCTGTTTACCATTATATTGCCTTTCTTATCATTCAAACCGATGTTCCTGTCAGCTCCTGTCTGGCTGCTGTGTACGTCGCCCCGGGTGTGAGGGCTCTGCCAATGATGGGTGTTCTTCCTTCTTTGTAGTAGTGCTTCTCACCACTGGTAGGTTGTATGTAATTTTCTCCACTCTCAGGTCCACCTCACCAGCAATTCTATGATTTTTGATAATTGACGTGGGATATCACCTTGTGATCATCTTCACTACTAACGTTACTTGCATTATATCTTGAATATTGATTTCAGATGGCTCCACTGTTACTTCTACTGTTTCAGTACCTTATTTGACAATCAATAAATATGTTACTTATAAATATTCTTCTGCAGATGACCACGTTTTAGTTTTATTTGCTGGTACTAAGCATTGAGAACAGTATCACCATTGTGAACTGCAATATTGTGGTATGTTAACCATTGTTGCATCTTTATTTAGAGTTTTTTATGGTTTCCCCTTTTTCTATATGATCCGGCATTTTTCCAGATGATCTTGCTTGTGGTAAGCAGTTAACAGTTTCAAAGGTAATTGGATTTATATAGTGCTTATGACCCCTGACGAGGCATTGAAGCGTTTTACGGCGGGTAGCACGCTACTCCGGAACCCAAGGTTAGTGGTTAGTCCATGGTTATTATTGGTTATTGTGATAAGTAATGTGCTCTCAAGAAAACTTGCATCCATTTACTCCCGTTACTTTGTGATCTATTAATACCAGTTAGGTGTGATCATTAGTGGGGACTGTGTGGTTTCAGGTGAATGGTTGGTGGGATAGATAGGCTGGCGGAGATTAGTTAATGTTAGATTACAGGGATAGGGTGCTCTTTACCTCAATTTTTCTTTCCTTTAAGTGCATCCTGCCTGCACCTCTCCAGAGCCATAACCATAGCCAACCTTTGAAAAAATGTTTAAACCAATCACAACCTTCAGGAGGTTGTGACAAGACTAGGGTAGTGAGACTTTCATATGTGGATCTTGGCAGCCCATTGTTGCTCTGAAATCAGCCTAGGCGTGCACCAGAACTGGCAACAGACGTGGTGCCACCATGTGTCACACAATATCGGCTCTCTACACACGGTCTCCCAGTGTCAGCCACTATCACCTGGCAGAAGGCAAGGTGAGCTTAAAAGCTCTGTGTGTGGAGGCTCTGCGCAGTTGTTGCCAAACAGGAGATTTACAACTTCCCAAGCACATGGGTGGCTGCCCCCTTCCCCCACCCACCTCACACATTGAAAATATTTTAAAGATTGACACGACTGCTGCAGCTCACCGGGAAAATACCAGAGCAGCATAGTGCCAGTCCAGTCTTGAACTCTCTAGTCATCTTCCATCAATACTGTTCTGTCTCCATACCTGTTTGTATATCTAGTGACCTGTCTGTCCCTCCCCATGTGTCTAGCAATCTACTTATCTAAATTTGCCTCTGTATCTACCTATCTATCTTATCTATCTGTTTTTCTATCTATCTATCTATCTATCTATCATGTGAGCTCGTTTGATCTGCCCACAACCTACCTCGTGTAAGATACCTTCTCCCACATCCTGTCCCTCATTCCCTCTCTACCTTCTCTCTCTCTCTTCGTCCCCACCTGTTCCCTTCCTCTCTTCCTCACACCTTCTGTACTTAAATATAAAAGAGCCTGGGGTTGCCTGTAAGTGAGAGCAGAAGTGAAGTGTGAAGGCTAAAGCTTTAAATCTGTGCTTTAATTGTGCAGATACTGTCCTGAACTGAGTACCTGCGTTTCTTTAATTTGAATCGTGACACTTTAAAAAGTGTTAGCCATGGCAGACATCATAGATGCTAGCCAAGTCAGGCGAGGTATCCCAATAAATATCACTGGCACATCACTATGGTACTCCTTCACAAGGCTCTAGCACAGCTGCAGCATATATTATTACGTTGAAAGAAGGGAAATGACAGCTGTGCGAGGGCCATTGTAAATAAGCCCCTTCATGTATGACATAGGTACTGTAATGTACCATCAGAACTGGACATGATAAATGCCTGCAGAGGAAATAGCAGCTTTGGAGCATATCTGCACTACCAGCCATGTAATTACATGAATTTTTTGGACAGGCTATGGCACTGTACATCAACTTCATGCTTCCCAGCGACACATTTCTCTCACCGACAGTAATAGTGACAATAGTGTGGGCCACACTGTGTCACAGAAGGCACTGGTGCACATATTGTCCCTGCACTATTTGCATGGCATTTGCCCATTTAGCATGGGCGCGAGACAAATCAGCATGAAACATGATAGTGAGCCATACTTAATGGTCCCTAAAAGAAACAATGGTCACATGAGAAACATAAGATAGCAGAAAAAATATGTGTACTGACATGTTCGTCCACCAACTTCAATGCTCACGTACTGCAGGAGGTCGGACACCCTGCCAACCTCATCTACCCAGCGATGCCTGAGCTATGGGGTCTCACAGTCCACGCCATGGATAAGCAGCATCTGTTGCCTGATGCTCTCCCACCTCTGCTTCCGGACCTTGACAGGGTAGCCCTGTATGACACAGGCCCCACATTCCAACATTTTCGGCAGGTAATGGTAGACCAGCCAGAGGAAATTCATAGGCCGAGTACGTCTCTGCCCCGGCTTGATCTCACCCACTAACAACTATCCTGACTCTAACAAAACCCCAAAAAACACCCTAATACCCCAATTACAAATGTACCCCAAAAGAAAAACACCCAACACTTTACAGGACAATTAATGACAATATACACCAAATACATAGAAATTCGGACTAAAGACAAACAACAGGGATAGCAGACACAACGCACAAACTCCTCAAAATCCAAAACCACTCTCCAACACAATCCACACACCACCACTCCCAAGTACAGACAGTAAAACTGTGACTGATTGCGAAAGTGAAAGTAACTTTACAGTTCCTGGTTTGCAGCATGTAGGATCCATTACATCACTTCCCTTACTCCATTACTTCATTTCCTGGGCGTATGAGGGACGTTTTCAGCATATGCATGTTTTTTTTAATGCTAGCGCACATTGCTTCCATCGCACTAGAGACCTTACATTGGAAAATAATGTAGATATTGCTCGTCCGCGACAGAGCGTCATTTTTGATGTACGTGGCAGGAAAATATTTTCCCGTTGAATGGTGTAGCACCATTATTTTTGGCCGCGAGAGTTCAAAAATGTATTTGTATAGTTTTTGGGATGAGCAGTTCATGTTCAAAGTGACAGTGAATGCTGTTTTCTGTGTGATGGGTATTGTTGGCCTGTTGCCACTGCTAGTACATGTGCCATATGTGTGTAATTGAGTTTACACATGTTTGGGATCATCCGGCTCATGATTCAAACTATGCATAATGCGCAAACACGCTGGTAGCACATTGGTGCTCTTTCCCATGGCCGCTATGTGTGTTATGTTGTTGATTTCTAACATTGACATTGTATGTGCTTCCACCTGGGATGCAAGACACTATCTATGCAATGGGGTCAGTGAAACCACATCTACAATTACTCAGTGCAAGGTCAATTAGTGCAAAGTTGCACAGTGGAGGCATCAGGTTGTAGCCCTAATGTGAAAGTGTGCAACTATTGCCTGTGCACACATGTAAGGGGGAGTATGGATGGGGCAATTCCATTGTTAGCCTGAGTGCCATATGCATCCAAAAGCCATATCCCGCAGGACAGTGACAGTGTCATCAATTGTTGCCACCATGACCCTTATTCATGGTGATTGAGGTATCATGCAAGCATTGGTGTGTCCTCCGACATATAGCTGACAGTATGGCTACGTAAATGACTCCATACCTACACTAAGCAGCAAGACGGTGTTGCTTGTGCATTGCAGTGAGTGTACGCATGCAACACTGTGGCACTGCCAAAGTATGATATGTACATTTTGTATGTGTTAATTGAGGCAACATTCTGGATTTTACATGTGGGTAATTTTTTTTGCGGCATATGTGGACTGTAGTTTTGGGAGTGTGTTCCCATGCACATCCTATGTGGAATATTGCAAAATCATCGTAGAAATATAGTCTCTACTCTCAGCCACAAGAATGAGGTGCAACACATGGCTAGCATCAGGAGTGACACACATAGTTGTTGGACACCATCTACGTTACCACACCATGGTCATTATGGCTGGCAATGGAGAACTATCTGCTACAGGTATTTGTCATGAACAGTATTTCACTTGTAGCAGATGATGTTCAAGGGTGTTTCGTATACTTTGCTAGATAACTACTCTGTGTGACAGATATCAGGGATACAAATGTTGTATGTCAGTAGTTTTGTGTGAGTATGGTATACAAATGCTTACACAGTGTCAGTGCTCAGAAATGTTTATTTATAGACAAATGTACAGTGTACAGTTTATCAGATTTTTCTTTTGAGTTATGAAAATCAATCATCTGTAAAGAAATTATTGATGATATTGTCCCTCCGTCTTATTGCTGCAACTGATGCTTCAGGTTGCTGAGGCTCTTCATCTACTTCCTCTCCATCATCCGGCATTTCCTCAACCCCAATGTCATCTGGCCACGGCACATAGGTCCTGACGCATATATTGTGCAAGATACAGCAGACCAAGATGATCTTACAGACCAAAGGTAGGGAGTAGAGCAATCTGCCCCCAGACACATCAAGGCAGCGGAACAGTGATTTGAGGACTTCAAATGCTCGCTCAATGATAGAACTGGTGTTGCATAGTGCATGGTTGTGGCTCCGCTGGGCTTCATTTTGCAAGATGTTTACAGGTGTTGTGACCCATGGCATCAGAGCGTAACCGTAGTCTGCTGCTGCAAAAAAAAGGTGTTGTATTAGTTAAGGCTCATGTTGAGGGTTAATCCAACGTTTATGTCCATTATGGCCTGTGTCCACCTTGAAAACTGTCATGAACATGATATGACAATGTGTGGCTTACAGGCAAGTTGGTATTGGCAATGGCTGACACAGAGCTACACATGCAAGTGTGCTGTCCTCTGTGATATCTTTTGTAATTGTAGTTCAGCTGAGTGGAAATGCCATGCAGGTGAAAATTTGTCACCAATGTGGTTAGTCTCTTTGCCATTGAGTAGGCAAATGACTCACAATCATCTATTGTGTCAATGTGTGGGTACTATGTCAAATCCTAACCCAATACCTTTCTGATTGGATGACAAATAACAGTAGCTGGTGAGGTGTCTTCCTTCAGGCACACATATTTTGTAATTATATTTTATTTGTACATTTTTCTATGCGTCAGGCATGGGAATGATTGTGGGTGTATGGAAATATGTGACATGGTAGTATACACATGGCAGTGCACAGAGTCCACTGTGGTGACAGTCCACAAGGGTTAGTAGATGTGTGGTAATGTTGCTCTGTACAGTGCAACAGGTAGACTGCGTACACTACAGTGCCACACATCTTGGGCACAGTGTTGGCCATATCTTCCACATGATTCAGTGTCCATTATTTGTGTGTCAGTGCAGGCAGATGGAGTGCAGCATATCTCCATGACAGTCACAATATTTCCCTGAAAACTGTATTGTTAGCTGTCATGGGGGATGTAGTTTGTACATGAGGGAGCACCTTGCTGTACAGTCTGGCACCTTGGATGACTGCTGTAGTGGTTTTTGCAACAAATTTCTCAAAATGTTGTGCACATTGAATGTGAGGTGTCTATATGATTCGTGATGTGATGCAGCGTTGTTGAAGGTAACCAGTGCTGTTCAGAAATGGCCATATTTCTCAATTTCACAGATGTGTGATATATCTTCATTTCTCTTGCCCATGGAATTGACTTGTGCTACACAGACTTCACACAGGGATAGCCTTGCTTCTGCTATGTTTTTTGCTGCCTCATTGTACATCTTTCTTCGTATGTGAGGGTCTTTGCCACAATTACATGTACACATAGGTCCTCATGTAGCTTTTGCACCACTGGACATCAATGATTGTGGAAATGCTGCGCTATCCTGCATCCTAAGTGACGTGATGGAAGGTGCATTTCATTTTACATACAGTACATCCATGGTTTTTCTACATTTAGAAACTCACATAATGGTGTCTAACGGCAACACCATCCCCCATTGCACCATGGTGCACGTGTGTCAGCATAGTGTCCTGATATGACGTTATGTTTTAAGGGACAGATAACAGCACCAATTTCATACAATCTGTGCATTTCCCTCCTTCAATGTGTAATGCGGAATGCTGGACACATAATAATTGGACCTGAGAATGAGACGTGATTATGTATCCTCTTTACACCTCCCCTTATGAGGCACACTACTTGCACACTGTCACAGAGTCCCTGTATATAGGATGTGTGCAAAAGTGTGATCTTCATTGGTGTTGGGTGAGAAAGAGTAGGAAGTTAATTCTTTAAGGGAGCGGTAACTAATATACAAAGAGACATGTACGTCAGTTTATGACAGGTATTTATTTCCAAAACAATAGTATTCAGGTGCTCGCACAATAAGTGACAATAAGCGTGACGTGAAAAGTGAGGGTGATATTAAAATAAAGGCATCGCATTGACAACAATAGTAAGAACTCCTCAGAAAGTTTTTACAGAGTAAAAGGAGTTCATGTTGTAGGGGGTCGACGGCGTTTCCATCTCAATTAGTCGAGATTATCTTCAGGACATATAGTAGGTGAGCAAGCTGAATTAGGTATTTAGGCGGTTAAGGCAGCTACAATTAGGGCTGGAGCCTGCCAGCCGCTGCAGTGTTGTTCACGAGAGCGCGTGATAGAAGTTTAGTATCAGGAATGAATCGCCCGATATGAGAAGAACAGCTGGGTTGTTCAGAGGCGTCGCTCTGGGCCGGTTAATTATTTTAGGATGAAACCAGGGCACTGAATGAAACCTGGGACCTGAGAGCAGAGCGTGTCCTGCTGCGTCGGGAGCCTGCTCTAGGGTTGATCTGTGGTAGTAGACTATGGTGGAGAAGCCACGCCCACTCCCCCGCCCACTTTTTCATTGGCTTGTGTGTTTGTCCTTTCTAAATGCTGCCTTCCGATTGGTTTATAGGCTGTTAGTCCCTCCTTATGACGGCCATGTCGTCATTTGTATCCTTCCATGGCTACTGGCCCCTTTACTTCATGTTGCATGAGCACTATTTCTTCCCGTGCTCCCCCTCCCGCTGTCCGTGCCTTCTCTCCCGCCCCCCACTCCCATTGTTCATGCCTTCCCGCCCGCCAAAATGGAGATTTCTGCATTGATTCGCATTGTATGGGATTGTTCTCTGGAGCGTCTTGGTATGCGGATTAACTGCGTCTATGTTCTGTTGTATGGCTGCCACGTTTGTGTGAATTAGACCACTTTCTTATTCATGGTCAAAACAGGGGTGCTCCCCAGCGTAATATAATTACAGAACCACTTCTCGAGGGGGTATACGCGTTTTAACACACTTGGTTTCCTTTCCGGTGAGCTGACGTTTGTACTCACTGTGTACGCAAAGCTGTTGCCGCACCAGCAACGCTAATTCGCTGTGTCCCTTTATCAAGAGGTTTCACTTCCTCCGTGTGTACTAGCACACTCACCTACTTTTGGATTGGTCTCATGCCAGATGCTTACTGCAACATCCTGTCGACCAGGCGAATTGGGATGTAGCTTTTGCAGCCCTCCCCAGGGGCTCTAACTTCCGCTCCTGGTTAGAATGAATGGGGTCAGTGAAGTAACGTAGGCAGGCGCGTTTCGTCATTGTATCGCGCATCTGACTGTTCCTGAAGTATTACACTGCCCAGGCACGTCCGATAGTAATCTCAGATCACTGGGCCTCCTTTACCCCGCCATCACAAAGCATTATTAAAAACTGAAGAATGTCACTAAAATCGAATGAGCCATCGTGACAAGTTGGACTGGTCACATGTCGACATGTGTTAAATTTCGGTCTGCACCAACCCCTTAATATCTCGTGCAGGATTAAAATCTAACGCATGAGGTCTTGTTCATCCCACAATATCCGAAACTGGTCATTCTTGAGCGTTCAGGGTCTGTGGTGTGGGCTTTTGGGGAGGAGGGGTGTATGTCTTCAGGACACATGGCGAGATCTCTTCAGGCACCGAATAGGCACAAGGAAGTTTTTGGGAAGGGTTGGCGTTTCTTTACAATATGGATGCAGAGTGCTGCCAGTGCCTGTACACGCATTGACTTTTCTTTTTCCAAATGACCGGACTCCCTCCCCACTGTCAAACACCCCTATCTCTGAAACTGGTGGGCTAGCAATTGATTAAATTCAAAATTATTTCAGTTGGAAATTGAGAGGCGCGGCATAAGATTAGATTTTGATATATGGGTGTTATTCCAGTGGCGCTATGCATGCTGTCAGATTGAAGCAGGGCCCAATACTAATTAATATTGGTGGTTTCTCTGCAGTTTTGGGAAGTAATCAGCGATGAGCATGGCATCGACCCCACAGGTACCTACCACGGAGACAGTGATCTTCAGCTGGAAAGGATAAACGTGTACTACAATGAAGCATCAGGTATGTTTCAGCTGCGATGTCTGATCACTTGTGATGTGGCGCCATGGTGCTTGACGTTGGCTGAACACCTGTGATTTGTTTACAATCCTTGCTGTGTGATTTCCACAGGTGGTAAATATGTACCCAGGGCCATCTACGTACGGAGATCGTCTATTAAAATTGTACTTGGTGTAAGTGTATTCAACATCAGAAAGTAGCCCATCTTGCAGAGATGGTGCATCTAAGGAATGGGACTTAATACTGCTTGAGCGATCCTACCTGGTATTTGTGGGTGCATGTGCTTTGGCATGTGTCTCGAACCTTTTCTGGTATATGCTACTTGGATTCTGAGAATAATTCCGAGCTGCTGCTAGTGTTGTGCTAGTGACTCCATAAAATAGGACTACCGTAGTGACCACCTTATTTAAGGTTACTGTGCTGCATAGCTAAATACATATAAGGTCCCAAAGGCGAGACCGATTGCATTGCAAATGCTTGTTTCAATGGGAGCCTGTGTTGTCGATCGGAGCACAGGCTCCCATTGAAGTCAATGGGAGACTTTCCGAACGGTGTTCGGAAGCATCATAATCGGTCTGTCGGAACCTCTGACTGCAAGTCGGTCGGAACAGATTCCGACAAAGAGTCGGGAGGTTTAGTTTCCGACTGACATCGTAATCAGGCCCTTTGATGTGGCTTGCAGTACTGCATACCAATGAGGCCTTACAATATCATGCAGACATACTTAGCATTGCCACATTGACATGATTTGGGTATGTGCTCCACTAGAGCAACATGATTGATGATACTCCATCAGCTCATTTGACTTGTACATGTGGGCCACAGTGGCTTAGTCAGTGTCGACATGTGTGACTTGTAGGTCATGTGTTGCATATTTGCCATTTAGTATGGGACAAGTATATGAGGTCACACCAACAACGTATGAACTGTCTCATTCATCCCAAGACTGATGTGTCAATGCATTCCTGCATGATTTAGTGCCTTGTGGTCTGTCATGTGCTTGAAGTGTACTTACCAACAGGTAGGCAATTCCCATAGGTCCCATTCTGGAAACGCTCATTGATGAAAGAATGCCGAAAGATGAATGAGTCATGTGCACTACCCGGGTACTTGGCAAGGACATTGATGAAAAGTCCCAGATGGTCCACGATTGCCTGCATGTTTATGGAATAGGTGTGCTTCCTGTTGCACTAGATGTGTGATGCAGCAACTGGAGACAAAAGTTGCACATGTGTACAGTCCATTGCCCCCAACACATGTGGGAATTCTGCAGTGGCATAAAAGCCTTGCTTGTGGTCCTGATGTTGCTGAACTGTGTTGGGGAAGTAGAGGTACTGGGGCGTGAGGCTTATGATGGCATCCAGGACGGTGGGGAGGAACCTTGAGAAGGATGCCTGGGATACTCCTGCCACTCTGGCTGTGGTGGGTTGGAAAGTTCCAGACGCCAGTATCTGCAGGACAGTGAGTAGCTTTGCCTGCGGAGGGATGTTGGTGCAGCACTGCAATATTGGCTCTAGCCTTGGTGCAATCTGGTGCAGGAGGCGGACAGTGGTTTACCTCTTGAGCCTGTAATGGGCAATGACCTCTTCCTCACTGAGGTCAATGAAGGTTATCCTCTGGCGGTATGTCCGCTCCCTTCTCCTTTGCTGCCTCTGTGGTGGTCTCCTTGATGCTCATAGCTCCAATAGCAGTAGATCCATGGCGTAGTTAAGCTTGCCAAAGTGATTTGGGACTGTTCTGCTTTTATACCGGTGTGCTAGCGTCATTTTTAAGACCAGCTTTTACCTGTAAAAAACTGCCGCTATTGAGACCTAGCGGCAGTTTTGAAAAATGAGCTGTGTTTAAGAAAATCCTTGTACATATGTTGGCATCAGTTTTGCGGGTGTTTTTCCAAGGGAACGCCTACCTTGCATATAATTTTCGGTAAATGCCGCTAGACGAACTGGCATTGAAAAAAATAGGCACCAGAAGTAGAAAAGTGACGCTAGAGGGCTCTAGCGTCACTTTGTAAATATGACGCTAAAAATAAAAAATGCTGCAAAGTCAAAAAAATGACACTACAGCTGCATTAAATCCTTGTAAAGATGCCCCCCATGTGTGCTTCAGAATGCAGCACATGTAGAAAGCGGTAATAGCGAAGAGAAATAAACATATTTCTCCTCATTACGCCCTGGTTGGGATGGCGTTGCATTTTGATGCATTATCAGGTTTACTATCATTAGCAAATCTGAGAATGCACCAAGTTCCATGTTTCCTTTGAGCGGAGTACATTCTGGGATTTCCACCTTCACGTTATGGTAGCACCCGCTGTGAGTTCGGCGCTTCTGGTGGAACTTGGAGCAGTGTATGTTAATAAGAAATGCCTAAACCGTGACATGGTCTTCTCCTTTGGTTGAGTTATTGAACTGAAGGACGCTCATTTATCCAAACGAGCCCCTGCAGGTATGACCTTTGAGTTGTGGCGAGTGAGGGGTTGTGTTTATGCACGCAAAGAAAGTGACAGAACTGTGTTAATACAAGAAAGCGGATGCCAAATACATAGTGATGCCTTAAGTATATTTCTGCTCAATTGGGAATTAATGAAATACGGTGGCATTGAGCCTGTAACTTTAAATCAAGGAAGAAAAATATCAAGGCAGTCAATTAAAATATGAGTAATGAACATCGTACCATCATGGCAACAAATTAATTTACATTCAGGTTAAGAACTTGCAGTCCTCTGGGTAGCTCTCAAATTTACGTGGGAAGCAGCTCCTGTATAGAGCACCGTCAACACCAGTGACACTCTAGGTCTGCTCACCTCAAATGTCTGCTTTTCTATCAAAGTCTTTAAGCATAGGATTAGCACCGTGCCATCCATGCTGAGATAGAAAGGGACAAAGTCTAGAGTGTCGCTGATGTTGAGGGTGCTCTATACAGGAGCTGCTTTCCACCTAAACTTGAGAGCTACCCAGAGTTCTCTGCTTCTTTTTTGCATAATTTATACGTCACTTTATGCCTGAAAGGGTATTGTTTTGACTTATACTGGGTGCTCCCTTATGTCTGGACAAAGCTATACCTCTCTGAAGAGCTCTAATGACAGCGAAACACATGTCAGCGGTTGCTTTTATTAATTTCAGGTTGGCTTGGTTGGTATTTTACCAATCAAAGCTGTAATACTGTGCCTGGAGCGATAAAAGGCTTTTGTCATTTTACAGCTCGGCATGGACAGCACTGTGCAAGTCCTATGCTTAAAGACTTTGCTGTAGAAATGGCAATAGACTTTGTTCCTTTCTATCTCGGCATGGATGGCACTGTGCTAATCCTATGCTTAAAGACTTTGATAGAAAAGCCGACATTTGAGGTGAGCAGATCTAGAGTGTCGCTGGTGTTGAGGGTGCTCTATACAGGAGCTGCTTTCCACCTAAACTTCAGAACTACCCAGAGTTCTCTGCTTCTTTTTTGCATATATATTTATATTTTATGTTTTTATTTTTAGCCTTAATTTATCAAAAACTACTGAACACCAAAGTACAAAAAGTGTGGGTAAATATGTAGCTATCTGACAAATTTGGTGTAATTCTGTTCAACTGTTTCTCTGTACCTTTGCCTACGTTTTTCTACGGACAATGCATTGTGAAAAAACTGGTTTAGGAAGACCTATTTTTTTCAGCTCCACTTGACGGATCATGCTAAAACTTTCCAGGAAAGAGCTGAGGTGGTAGAACTTCTTTTTGGAAAGTTTCGTGAAAATTCATCAAAAGGCAAAAAGCAAAACAAAAACACCCTTGCTATGATAACACACATATAACAACTGTCACTGTGTAATATATATATATATATATATATATATATTCCTCTAAAGTTGCCCTCAAAAAAAGACGCACTCGATGGCAGGCGAACTATCCAGAGTTCTTTATTGAGGCAAAACCAGCATTAACAAACGGATGAATTTCTTCTGCCTGACGCGTTTCGAGCCTCTCTGTCCTTGGTCACAGGCTCAAGGAGAACTCAGCAGTTGCGCAGGTGCCCTTGTCTGCATGCATTTAATGATTCCTGCCCATTAATTGAGCCTCACAGGTGAGTCTGTTTCCAGTTGCATGCTGGGACTTGTGGTTCCTGCGCACAATTCATACCCTCCAATGGGTTTGCTGATTACCTATTTGTATAGTAATTTTGCCCTCCAGTGGGCCTCCGGGTGTGAATGTCAGTTTTAATAATATGAGCCAGTACTGCCATCCCGCAATGAGGCTACAAGAATGTTCCAGCCTCTGCAGCCCCCACTGTATTCCCGGGGCGGTGCAATCTTCACGGCCAGGGCCGGACTGGGAACAGAAACCGGCCCTGGCAAACTGCTCAGCCGGCCCCCCCTGGGGTGAGGGGGAGTGCAGCCGAGCAGTTTGCGAGGGCCGGTTTCTGCAGATTTTGTTACAGGGGGCCGATATTGCCGACCCCCGGTAACAAAAACGGCCCCCCAGGGGTACAAAACCGGCCCCCACCCTAGCGGCCTACTGGGGAAACGCCCAGTGCCCGCTATGGCCAGTCCGGCCCTGCTCACGGCAGTGCTGCCGTTATGTATTCCTCCAAAGTTGCCCTCAAAAAAAGACGCACTCGATGGCAGGGAACTATCCAGAGTTCTTTATTGAGGCAAAACCGGCATTAACAAATGGATGAATTTCTTCTGCCTGACGCGTTTCTTGCCTCGCGGTCCTTGGTCACAGGCTCTAGGAGAACTCAGCAGTTGCGCAGGTGCCCTTGACTGCATGCATTTAATGATTCCTGCCCATTAATTGGGCCTCAGAGGTGAGTCCGTTTCTAGTTGCATGCTGGGACTTGTCGTTTCTGCGCACAATTCATACCCTCCAATGGGTTTGCTGATTACCTATTTGATAGTTATTTTGCCCTCCAGTGGGCCTCCGGGTGTGAATGTCAGTTTTTATAATATGAGCCAGTACTGCCAACCAGCAATAAGGCTACAAGAATGTTCCAGCCTCTGCAGCCCCCATTGTATTCCTGGGGCGGTGCAATCTTCACGGCAGGGCTGCCCTTATGTATTCCTCCAAAGTTGCCCTCAAAAAAAGACGCACTCGATGGCAGGCGAACTATCCAGAGTTCTTTATTGAGGCAAAACCAGTATTAACAAACGGATGAATTTCTTCTGCCTGACGCGTTTCGGGCCTCTCGGCCCTTGGTCACAGGCTCTTGGAGAGCTCAGCAGTTACGCAGGTGCCCTTGACTGCATGCATTTAATGATTCCTGACCATTAATTGGGCCTCAGAGGTGAGTCCGTTTCCAGTTGCATGCTGGGACTTGTCGTTTCTGCGCACAATTCATACCCTCCAATGGGTTTGCTGATTACCTATTTGATAGTTATTTTGCCCTCCAGTGGGCCTCCGGGTGTGAATGTCAGTTTTTATAATATGAGCCAGTACTGCCAACCAGCAATAAGGCTACAAGAATGTTCCAGCCTCTGCAGCCCCCATTGTATTCCTGGGGCGGTGCAATCTTCACGGCAGGGCTGCCCTTATGTATTCCTCCAAAGTTGCCCTAAAAAAAAGACGCACTCGATGGCAGGCGAACTATCCAGAGTTCTTTATTGAGGCAAAACCAGTATTAACAAACGGATGAATTTCTTCTGCCTGACGCGTTTCGGGCCTCTCGGCCCTTGGTCACAGGCTCTTGGAGAGCTCAGCAGTTACGCAGGTGCCCTTGTCTGCATGCATTTAATGATTCCTGACCATTAATTGGGCCTCAGAGGTGAGTCCATTTCCAGTTGCATGCTGGGACTTGTGGTTCCTGCGCACAATTCATACCCTCCAATGGCTTTGCTGATTACCTATTTGATAGTAATTTTGCCCTCCAGTTGGCCTCCGGGTGTGAATGTCAGTTTTAATAATATGAGCCAGTACTGCCATCCCGCAATGAGGCTACAAGAATGTTCCAGCCTCTGCGGCCCCCACTGTATTCCCGGGGCGGTGCAATCTTGACGGCAGGGCTGCCGTTATGTATTCCTCCAAAGTTGCCCTAAAAAAAAGACGCACTCGATGGCAGGGGACTATCCAGAGTTCTTTATTGAGGCAAAACCGGCATTAACAAACGGATGAATTTCTTCTGCCTGACGCGTTTCGGGCCTCTCGGCCCTTGGTCACAGGCTCTAGGAGAACTCAGCAGTT
This sequence comes from Calotriton arnoldi, assembly GCA_963921515.1. NCBI lineage: Eukaryota > Metazoa > Chordata > Amphibia > Caudata > Salamandridae > Calotriton > Calotriton arnoldi. Next base: position 367,267 of record CAWUFW010014941.1, read on the forward strand.
GCGCAGGTGCCCTTGTCTGCATGCATTTAATGATTCCTGCCCATTAATTGGGCCTCATAGGTGAGTCAGTTTCCAGTTGCATGCTGGGACTTGTGGTTCCTGCGCACAATTCATACCCTCCAATGGGTTTGCTGATAACGTATTTGATAGTAATTATGCCCTCCAGTGGGCCTCCGGGTGTGAATGTCAGTTTTAATAATATGAGCCAGTACTGCCATCCTGCAATGAGGCTACAAGAATGTTCCAGCCTCTGCAGCCCCCACTGTATTCTCGGGGTGGTGCAATCTTCACGGCAGGGCTGCCGTTATGTATTCCTCCAAAGTTGCCCTAAAAAAAAGACGCACTCGATGGCAGGCGAACTATCCAGAATTCTTTATTGAGGCAAAACCGGCATTAACAAACGGATGTGAGAACCCACATGATTTCATCGGGGGAATCATAATAGCCATATTAATTAATGTCATACACCTAGAAAATGTATTCATAGAAAAAGTGAATACATAGGTGAGAAAGTGAAAGAATATATAAACTATCTCCACTGTGAGGAAAGATAACTAGGGCAGCATCAGAATTCCCTGAAAAAATGGACCTAGATCAACAACAGAATTGTTGCCCAAACGGTGTGCCCCGTTCTGGAAAAACCGTAATAGTTTATATATTCTTTCACTTTGTTACCTATGTATTCACTTTTTCTATGAATACATTTTCCATGTGCCCGCATTATGCCTGCTTCATGCTAGGATTTTCTATTTGATCATCACCTAAAATCTGCAGGGGACCTCATTCCAATTGTTCCTGGAATATCTCTGTTATGATTTGTAAATATGATTTTCCATCTAGGCGTATGACATTGATTAATATGGCTATTATGATTCCCCTGATGAAATCATGTGGGTTTCTCACATATTATATGTCTTCAAAATATAAATTGATTGTCTTATTGCAAGCACTATATTTTTATACCATTGTGGTCGCCACTGCACAAGATGTTTGTATAGAACGGCCGGGTTGACAGCTGAACTCTTATTCGAAATGTGCAATAGAATCGCCCATTTTAAATATTGATATAATAATTTTTTGGAATTGTTTCTTCCATTATAGTGCGCTCTTACAGCAAGGGCAACCCAAATATCTCTACTATGTCTATTAAAAGGTGAGAGGTCAATCTAACGTGAGGAACGCTGTCTCGTAGTCCCGCGTTCAATATGTTATATTTTTACCTTTTGATTGTGTTATTGGTTTTGAAAGTAATTGTTTCTACAAATCCAAATGAGCAATATGGTCCAAAAATTCTATTATCGTATGCCCATCAGCAGCATTGTAATGATCGAAATACATATGCACTTTAGGATGTCTTCGATTTCTATCATGACGTTGCATGTATTTAATGGCATTGCTGGCAGCAGTATGCAAACTTGACAAAGGCCGTTCCGGCCGAAACGCGTTGCTTTGCACAATAAATCACTTGTGGACAGAATTGGTGTGCCGCCTCCTTTTCGTGTGGATTAGGATTGTTTGGGATATATAAATGTGTATATATATATATATATATATATATATATATATATCAAATGGTCGCGAGTCTCTCTGCCTCTCAAGGGCGGCAGGCTCACGGCGAGGTCGCAAACCTCTAAAATCCCAACAATCCTTCGTCGATAGACAAATGAAGCCGAGCCCAATTCCTTAGTAGCGTGGAAATTTAATAATACATGTGGCAAACAACGCCCGACGCGTTTCGGTGCAGCCGCACCTTGGTCACGGGTCAAAGACTGTTTGTATCAACCTATTACATATAGTGCACACCAATAAACAAAAATAAAGAATACATCATCTATATATCTAGAGGACGACATGTTGGTTGAATGCTTTGATGTTACCCGCCACCTGCTCCTCCCACCAGCCTAGGTACAAACCCGAATAGCTGGGGGCGAAGCAGGTCCCCATTGCCGTCCCCTGGGTTTGACGCTAGATCACATGGTCAAAGATGAAGAAGTTATTAGTTAAACATGTATACATCATGGTCAAAAGCATTTCAGTGTGCAAAAAATAAGACAAATCCCGTGTTTTCAGAAAATGACGACTAGCATCCATACCCATTTTGTGGGGTATACAAGTATATAAACTATTGACGTCTAATGTCATTAACATCATGTCTTTTTCCCAGATAATATCTTTTATCAATCTAATTTAATGTAAGTGCATTTCCGACGTGGAGAAATAATTATGATATATGCTGTCATTATATGCCCACAGTGGCGGAATTGGGGATATACATATATTTTCGACAATCCATGAATTACATGCTGTTGTTTTATGTATTCAGTGATATATTAGCCCACTGGGGATTGATATGAATTGTCGTGGATGGTGAATATTTGCCCACTAGGGCGGAATTGTAAAATACTCCAGTATGTTTGTTGAATATGCATAATTGAAAGACTGGTGAGAACGTCATGGTAGCTGTTACTATATTTTTCACACACTGGTGATACGAGCATATCAGCATACTGTCAATTTGAGTAACATTGCAGCTCTTTGCAGCCCATGTATAGGAAGTTACCACTTCAAAATGGATACCATTTTCGCTAAGTTTGTGATGTGATATGTAGTCCTACCTTTATTTTTGTTTATTGGTGTGCACTACATGTAATAGGTTGATACAAACAGTCTTTGACTCGTGACCAAGGTGCGGCTGCACCGAAACGTGTCAGGCGTTGTTTGCCACTTGTATTATTAAATTTCCACGCTACTAAGGAATTGGGCTCAGCTTCATTTGTCTATCGACGAAGGATTGTTGGGATATATATATATATATATGCCCTTGCTTTGGCGTAATTTCCACCTGGTAGTGCATCCCACCTAGATGCAACTCTTTTTGAATTTTGTATAGCGGCCTGCCTGGTCGCGGGATGCACCACCGCGAAACACTTGCGGGTCTGCGGCTGCTTTATTGGGGCAGCTAACTATGGAACAGGAGGTGCCTGTTATATGCAGGGGTGCCGGTGCGAACATCGGCAATCCTTTTAAAGACATTTTTGAATGTGAGTGACAGCGGCGACCCACTTGGGTTTTACTGAACCACCAGTCCCAGGAAGCATTGCTTCAGGTGGTTCACCTGAGCATTATTATTACGGGGATTTACTGGTGGTTGCCGCACGCCGTCACATGGTCTGCCACTGAAGAGGGCGTTGGCCCGAAACGCGTCTGGCAGGAAACCAGAAAAGGACTTTGTTCATGGCGTGTGCCCTTGCTTTGGCGTAATTTCCACCTGGGAGTGCATCCCACCTAGAGGCAACTCTTTTTGTATTTTGTATAGCGGCCTGCCTGGTCGCGGGATGCACCACCGCGAAACACTTGCGGGTCCGCTGCTGCTTTATTGGGGCAGCTAACTGTGGAACAGGAGGTGCCTGTTATATGCAGGGGTGCCGGTGCGAACATCGGCAATCCTTTTAAAGACATTTTTGAATGTGAGTGACGGCGGCGACCCACTTGGGTTTTACTGAACCACCAGTCCCAGGAAGCATTGCTTCAGGTGGTTCACCTGAGCATTATTATTACGGGGATTTACTGGTGGTTGCCGCACGCCGTCACGTCACAAGGTCTGCCACTGAAGAGGGCGTTGGCCCGAAACGCGTCTGGCAGGAAACCAGAAAAGGACTTTGTTCATGGCGTGTGCCCTTGCTTTGGCGTAATTTCCACCTGGGAGTGCATCCCACCTAGAGGCAACTCTTTTTGTATATTGTATAATATATATATATATATATATATATATATATTATTTTTTTTTTTCTCACAATCCTTCAGCCAGAAGGAAAAAGGGGACGCACTCCCGTAGTTCGGTGCAACAATGATTTTTATTCCTTTAGTTGTTCATTCATCGGGATAGCAAGAACGATCTACGCGTTTCGGTTTTACAAAAACCTTGTTCACGATCATCTGAACGCCTATCCCCGTCCAGTATAAATATTCAAACAGGCATTACCTCATTTCCTGTTTAGTGATTACCAACGTCCTCGTGCATTATGGGTGATGTAGTTTATAGTGAGTGAATAAACTATTTACAAAAAGTGACATTATTAAAAATAATCAAGCCCGATTATACCGTGCTCAAACAATTAAAAAGACCACCATTTTTTCTTATTTTTTCTTGATAGAAAAGGTGAAACAGAGTTCTTAAGTCCTATTTTCATTTCATATTTCAGGATTGTCACATCTTTATTGTTTCTTTTCAATGGGACCTCCAATTATTTCTAGTCCTTATCTCTTCTATCCCTCTAGTGGGATGTGAATGCAAGTACATCCATGAACTCCATTCAATCTGTATTGCCTTTTGTTTCATTTTGTTCTTTACATATTTTCTTTTTCTTTTCTTTTTCCTTTATTTTCCTTAAGTTGGTTCCTTGAGATTCTTGAGAGGTTGCCATTTACCATTTATTTACAAATGAATATATAACTCTTCCGATTGATTAAGGCCATGAGGACTTAATGTTCGCAAATTTAAGATGTGACGTGATTCTTTTCGACGTAAAAGTTTTTCTCTGTCCCCTCCACGTTCTTTTTTAGGGACTGTTTCGATACCATAGAACTTAAGTTGTTTCCAATCACTTTGATGGTATTGTTCCATGTGTTTGGCCACTGCATTTGTTTTATCTTTATGTATAGTTGCCCTGACGTGTTCCATTACCCGTTTTTCAGCTCACAGATGGTGCTTCCTACATACATTAGCGGACATGGACATTCCATTACATAAACTGTGTATTGTGTTTTACATGTAATTAGTTGACGAATTTCCCACATTTTGTTGTTGGCCATTCTAACTTCTTTGATCTGTTTGGCAATTTGACAGACTTTGCATGCATGACATTTCAAAAATCCTTTGGTTTTCAACCATGTGTCTTCCTTCTTTTTTCCTTTAAAATGACTATGAATAAGATGATCCTTTAAGTTCTTTGCTCTCCGATAGGTTATTGTCGGATGTTTCCCCACAATTTTACTCACTGTGCTATCTAGTTGTAAAATTTTCCAATTTCTTCTCAGAATTTTGGTAATTTGTTTGCTTTCCTGTGAGTAATCCGTTATTAGCCTGATTGGCTCTTGGTCATCATTCTTCTCTTTGTGTCTTTGCACTAGACATTCCTCTCGTGATTTATCATTTGTTCTTTTCCAACATTTTTCAAGCATGCCTGTATTGTATTTTCTTCTTTTGAATCTTTCTGATGTAGCTGCACTTTGTTTCTGCCATTCCTCTTCCTCACTACATATTCTTCGAATTCTGAGGAATTCCCCATATGGGATGCTGGAGATGAGTGATTGTAAATGGAAACTGGTTGCTTCTAGGGTGGTATTGGTTGCTGTGTTCTTCCTATGTAATGTCGTGTGGATTTGATTATCCTTGATGTAAATCTCTGTATCCAGGAATACTACTCGTTGATTACTTATCTCATAAGTAAATTTCAGATCTTTAATACTGTTATTGATTATTTCGAAGTATTCCTGAAATTCCGACGTAGTGCCATCCCAGATGATGAATAGATCATCAATGTATCTTGTCCAGCTGACAATTTTGTTCATTGTGTGATCATTTCCTGTGTTCCATGCTACTTCTTTCTCCCACCATCCCATCGCTAGACATGCTTAGCTGGGACTAAAGGAAAATCCCATTGCAGTTCCGCTATTTTGGCGATACACTTCTTCTCCGAATAAGAATATATTTTTAGTCAGGCAAATTGAGATCATGTCTAGGAGCATCTGATTGTGATCTCCATATTGTATATTCCTCTCCTGTAAGAAGAAGTTGCATGCTTTTAGACCCATATCATTTCCTATGTTAGTATATAGGGATATGGCATCCATCGTTATCAACTGATAAGTTTCTTGCCATGGTGTATTTTGAAGTCGTCTCAATAAGTCACTAGTGTCCTGTATATAGGAACTCAGTTGGGCCACATACGGTTTCAAAAAGTGATCTATATAATTTGAAATTGGTTCCAATATCGATTCCTTGGCCGATAAGATCGGACGACCAGGTGGTCTTTGTTGGTCCTTGTGTAACTTAGGTAGAAAATAAATCGTAGCTGTTACTGGGTGAGTTACCGTTAGGTATTTCCGTTCTTCCTCATCAATTAGATTATTGGACATCCATGTTAGAAGTTTTTCATCCAGATCCCTTTTGATGTCCATAGTTGGATTTGTTTTCAATCGGACCACACAGCAACAATAAAGAGGAAGAGGAAGAGGAAATCAATGGGCCAACCCAAGAAATCGAAAAGAAGGGGAAAGAGGCACAAGCGACAATTTAGAGAAAATTGGAACCGAGACACGGAGTATGCGCCAGAGGAGGAACAAATAAAGGATGAATTACAAATAGTAAATTATCTTACTGAATGCATGGGTTAGTGACTAAACTGTGTGAATGTCTGTATCCGTCTGTTTGTTGGTGTGTAAGTGGATGCATGGATTTGCGAATAGCTACATGAGTGTCTATATGGGTTATTGATTGGTTCTCTGAGTATCTGTATGGCTGCCTGAGTGTTTGTGTGGGTGGGGTGTGTGTGACTCTGTACATAGATGTGTGAGTGGGTGATTCACTGGGTGCATGATTTCAAGAGTGCATCTGTGATGGACTGCTTGGGTGGGTGAGTGTGTGTATGGGTGTGTTAGTGAGTGAATGTATATCTCAGTGGTACATGTGCGAGTAACTACATATGTAAAAGGCAGTATATATGTGTGTTAGAATATTTAAATGGCTATAAGTGAGAGTGTGTGATTGTGAGAGTGGCTGTATGGATGCGTGTGTGCTTGTATCAGTTATTGTATAAGAGTGTAAGAATGTGCTAGTATTTGTATGAGTAAGTGAGCTGGTGTGTGTATAACTGTATAGGTGAGTAAATGGGTGTGTGATTAATTTTTTGCATGACTGACTAGGTGTGTGAGTACCTCTATGGATGAGTGGCGGTGTGTGAATGTTTATATAGGTGAATGAGTGCATATGATAGTCCTGTACTGAGTGACTGTAAGTATGAGTGACTGTACGGGTGAGTGAGTAGATGTGTGTGTGTAGACCTAAGAATCAGTGAGTGGGTATGTAGTTATTGGTATTGGAGTGTGTATGGTTTTGAGAATGGCAGTCTGTAATTTAGAGTCTGTGTATCAAAAGCTATATTAGGGTGTGAGAAGATGCATGAAATTATCACATGGATGATGTCATCAGTGATGTCATTTGAGATGTCATCAGTGATGTCATCAGTGATGTCACTGACCATGTCATGAGTGATGTAATATGTGACGTCATCAGCAGTGCATTGCGGGAGCGCGAGTTATAGTTAGCTGAACTAACTATAACGGGGAATTTCTATGGTTTTGTACGAGTGAAATGTCCAACTAACTATAACTGTCCCTAAAACCTATGGTTTTTTAAGTGAATTTCAAAGGTTTTTAAATGCTAGTTTCTAACTATGCCTACAGAGGTAGGACATGTGAAGAAAGAAGAAAAAACGCGCAGAAAGAAGCAAAAGAAATGCAGAAAGAAGCAACAGAAGTCCACAAAGACGAAGAAAAGTGCAGGAAGAAGCAAAAGATGTGCAGAAAGAACCAACAGAGGAGCAGAAAGAGGCCATGTTGCAAAATCATCCTGTGCCCACAACTTTTTCAGACGGGTACTGGTGGTAACTGACTCTGACTAACCAGAGTCAGTGCTATGCTAAAAGACACTTAGAATACAGTGAAAACACCTACATACACTAGGGAACACTATGCGTTGGGGTACCCCTGTGATTAGCATGACCTCCTCTGTAAGTCCCTAGTACATAATAGGGCAGGGGGATTAAAACTACCTCTTAAAACGCGTGTGCAAACGCGCCCCGTGGCGCGTTTTAAGTTGCGGGATTAAGTCCCCTTGAATCCTGAGGGTCCCTGGGGCCCAACTAGCCCCCAGGTACCTACAGTTAGGACCACAGAGCTGAGTTGCAGAGAGGCGTTCCGAGGCCACGCACCTTTTTTCACCTCTCTGCAACGCAACTCTGTTGTGCTTACTGAAGGTACCTGGTGGGCTAGTTGGCCCCAGGGTCCCTCAGGATTCAAGGAGGCGTGTTTGCGCACATGTCACCTGAGGCCCCGCCCCCTCCCTTCACCACTGTGCAAACGCGCCCCGTGGCGCGTTTTAAGTTGGGGGATTAGGTCACCTTGAATCCTGAGGGTCCCTGGGGCCCAACTAGCCCACCAAGTACTTCCAGTAAGCACCACAGGCCTGCGTTGCAACGCCTGTAACAAATTGTGTAGTTGTGTTTAGGTAGTGAAGGGGGTCGTGCTGGGGGTAGTGTTTTAGGGTTTAGGGTAGTGCAGTGGTGTTTGTGTAGTGTAGGGGGTCATGCTGGGGGTAGATTTAGGGTTTAGGGTAGTGCAGTGGTGTTTGGATAGTGTAGGGGAGTCGTGCTGGGGGAGTGTTTTAGGGTTTAGGGTATTACAGTGGTGTTTGGGTAGTGTAGGGGGTTGTGCTGGGGGTAGTGTTTTAGGGTTTAGGGTAGTGCAGTGGTGTTTGGGTAGTGTAGGGGTACTGCTGGGGGTAGTGTTTTAGGGTTTAGGGTAGTGCAGTGGTGTTTGGGTAGTGTAGGGGGTACTGCTGGGGGTAGTGTTTTAGGGTTTAGGGTAGTGCAGTGGTGTTTGTGTAGTGTAGGGGGTAGTGTTTTAGGGTTTAGGGTAGTGCAGTGGTGTTTGTGTAGTGTAGGGGGTCGTGCTGGGGGTAGTGTTTTAGGGTTTAGGGTAGTGCAGTGGTCTTTGTGTAGTGTAGGAGGTCGTGTTTTAGGGTTTAGGGTAGTGCAGTGGTGTTCGGGCAGTGTAGGGGTCGTGCTGGGGGTGGTGTTTCAGGGTTTAGGGCAGTGCAGTGGTGTTCGGGCAGTGTAGGGGGTCTTGCTGGGGGTGGTGTTTCAGGGTTTAGGGCTGTGCAGTGGTGTTTGGGTCGTGCAGGGGGTCATGCTGGGGGGAGTGTTTTAGGGTTTAGGGCAGTGCAGTGGTGTTTGGGTAGTGTAGGGTGTCATGCTGGGGGGAGTGTTTTAGGGTAGTGCAGTGGTGTTCGGGCAGTGTAGGGGGACGTGCTGGGGGAGGGTTTTAGGGTTTAGGGCAGTGCAGTGGTGTTCGGGTAGTGTAGGGGGTCGTGCTGGGGGGAGTGTTTGAGGGTTTAGGGCAGTGCAGTTGTGTTCGGGTAGTGTAGGGGGTCGTGCTGGGGGGAGTATTTTAGGGTTTAGGGTAGTGCAGTGGTGTTCGGGTAGTGTAGGGGGTCGTGCTGTGGGTTGTGTTTCAGGGTTTAGGGCAGTGCAGTGGTGTTCGGGCAGTGTAGGGGGTCGTGCTGGGGCTGGTGTTTCAGGGTTTAGGGCAGTGCAGTGGTGTTCGGGCAGTGTAGGGGGTCATTCACGGGGTGATGTTTCAGGGTTTAGGGCAGTGCAGTGGTGTTCGGGCAGTGTAGGGGGTCGTGCTGGGGCTGGTGTTTCAGGGTTTAGGGCAGTGCAGTGGTGTTCGGGCAGTGTAGGGGGTCTTGCTGGGGGTGATGTTTCAGGGTTTAGGGCAGTGCAGTGGTGTTCGGGCAGTGTAGGGGGTCTTGCTGGGGTAGTTTTTCAGGGTTTAGGGCAGTGCAGTGGTGTTCGGTGCAGTGTAGGGGGTCGTGCTGGGGATGGTGTTTCATGGTTTAGGGCAGTGCAGTAGTGTTCAGGCAGTGTAGGGGGTCGTGCTGGGGCTGGTGTTTCAGGGTTTAGGGCAGTGCAGGCAGTGGTGCTCGGGCAGTGTAGGGGGTCGTGCTGGGGGTGGTGTTTCTGGGTTTAGGGTAGTGCAGTTGTGTTCGGGCAGTGTAGGGGTTCGTGCTGGGGCTGGTGTTTCAGGGTTTCGGGCAGTGCAGTGGTGTTCGGGCAGTGTAGGGGGTCATGCTGGGGCTGGTGTTTCAGTGTTTTGGGCAGAGCAGTGGTGTTCGGGCAGTGTAGGGGGTCGTGCTGGGGGTGGTGTTTCAGGGTTTAGGGCAGTGCAGTGGTGTTCGAGTAGTGTAGGGGGTCGTGCTGGGGGTGGTGTTTCAGGGTTTAGGGCAGTGGTGTTCGGGCAGTGTAGGGGGTCTTGCTGGGGGTGATGTTTCAGGGTTTAGGCCAGTGCAGTAGTGTTCGGGCAGAGTAGGGGGTCGTGCAGGGGGAATGGTGTTTCAGGGTTTAGGGCAGTGCAGTGGTGTTCGGGCAGTGTAGTGGGTCATGCAGGGGTGGTGTTTCAGGGTTTAGGGCAGTGCAGTGGTGTTCGGGCAATGTAGGGGGTCGTGCTGGGGCTGGTGTTTCAGGGTTTAGGGCAGTGCACTGGTGTTCAGGCAGTGTAGGGGGTCTTGCTGGGGGTGGTGTTTCAGGGTTTAGGGCAGTGGTGTTCGGGCAGTGTAGGGGGTCTTGCTGGGGGTGATGTTTCAGGGTTTAGGGCAGTGCAGTGGTGTTCGGGCAGTGTAGGGTGTCGTGCTGGGGGTGGTGTTTCAGGGTTTAGGGCAGTGCAGTGGTGTTCGGGCAGTGTAGGGGGTCGTGCACGGGGTGGTGTTTCAGGGTTTAGGGCAGTGCAGTGGTGTTCGGGCAGTGTAGGGGGTTGTACTGGGGCTGGTGTTTCAGGGTTTAGGGCAGTGCAATGGTGTTCTGGCAGTGTAGGGGGTCATGCTGGGGCTGGTGTTTCAGGGTTTAGGGCAGTGCAGTGGTGTTCGTGCAGTGTAGGGGGTCGTGCTGGGGCTAGTGTTTCATGGTTTAGGGCAGTGCAGTGGTGTTCGGGCAGTGTAGGGGGTCATGCTGGGGCTGGTGTTTCAGGGTTTAGGGCAGTGCAGTGGTGTTCGTGCAGTGTAGGTGGTCGTGCTGGGGCTGGTGTTTCAGGGTTTAGGGCAGTGCAGTGGTGTTCGGGCAGTGTAGGGGTCATGCTGGGGCTGGTGTTTCAGGGTTTAGGGCAGTGCAGTGGTGCTCAGGCAGTGTAGGGGGTCGTGCTGGGGGTGGTGTTTATGGGTTTAGGGTAGTGCAGTGGTGTTTGGGCAGTGTAGGGGGTCTTGCTGGGGGTGATGTTTCAGGGTTCAGGGCAGTGGAGTGGTGTTTGGGCAGTGTAGGGGGTCTTGCTGGGGATAGTGTTTCAGGGTTTAGGGCAGTGCAGTGGTGTTTGGGCAGTGTAGGGGGCCGTGCTGGGGGTGGTGTTTCAGGGTTTAGGGCAGTGCAGTGGTGTTCGGGCAGTGTAGGGGGTCGTGAAGGGGGTGGTGTTTCAGGGTTTAGGGCAGTGCAGTGGTGTTCGGCAGTGTAGGGGGTCGTGCTGGGGGTGGTGTTTCAGGGTTTAGGGCAGTGCAGTGGTGTTCGAACAGTGTAGGGGGTCGTGCAGGGGCTGGTGTTTCAAGGTTTAGGGCAGTGCAGTGGTGTTCGGGCAGTGTAGGGGGTCGTTCTGGGGGTAGTGTTTTAGGGTTTAGGGTAGTGCAGTGGTGCTTGTGTAGTGTAGGGGGTCGTGCTGGGGGTAGTGTTGTAGGGTTTAGGGTAGTGCAGTGGTGTTCGGGCAGTGTAGGGGGTCTTGCTGGGGGTGGTGTTTCAGGGTTTAGGGCAGTGGTGTTCGGGCAGTGTAGGGGGTCTTGCTGGGGGTGATGTTTCAGGGTTTAGGGCAGTGCAGTGGTGTTCGGGCAGTGTAGGGGGTCTTGCTGGGGGTAGTGTTTCAGGGTTTAGGGCAGTGCAGGGGTGTTCGTGCAGTGTAGGGGTTCGTGCTGGGGATGGTGTTTCAGGGTTTAGGGCAGTGCAGTAGTGTTCGGGCAGTGTAGGGGGTCGTGCAGGGGGAATGGTGTTTCAGGGTTTAGGGCAGTGCAGTGGTGTTCGGGCACTGTAGGGTGTCGTGCTGGGGGTGGTGTTTCAGGGTTTAGGGCAGTGCAGTGGTGTTCGGGCAGTGTAGGGGTCGTGCACGGGGTGGTGTTTCAGGGTTTAGGGCAGTGCAGTAGTGTTCGGGCAGTGTAGGGGGTTGTGCTGGGGCTGGTGTTTCAGGGTTTAGGGCAGTGCAATGGTGTTCTGGCAGTGTAGGGGGTCGTGCTGGGGCTAGTGTTTCACGGTTTAGGGCAGTGCAGTGGTGTTCGGGCAGTGTAGGGGGTCATGCTGGGGCTGGTGTTTCAGGGTTTAGGGCAGTGCAGTGGTGTTCGTGCAGTGTAGGTGGTCGTGCTGGGGCTGGTGTTTCAGGGTTTAGGGCAGTGCAGTGGTGTTCGGGCAGTGTAGGGGGTCATGCTGGGGCTGGTGTTTCAGGGCTTAGGGCAGTGCAGTGGTGCTCAGGCAGTGTAGGGGGTCGTGCTGGGGGTGGTGTTTCTGGGTTTAGGGTAGTGCAGTGGTGTTCGGGCAGTGTAGGGGGTCGTGCTGGGGCTGGTGTTTCAGGGTTTAGGGCAGTGCAGTGGTGTTCGGGCAGTGTAGGGGGTTGTGCTGGGGCTGGTGTTTCAGGGTTTTGGGCAGAGCAGTGGTGTTTGTGCAGTGTAGGGGGTCGTGCTGGGGGTGGTGTTTCAGGGTTTAGGGCAGTGCAGTGGTGTTCGGGCAGTGTAGGGGGTCGTGCTGGGGTGGTGTTTCAGGGTTTAGGGCAGTGGTGTTCGGGCAGTGTAGGGGGTCTTGCTGGGGGTGATGTTTCAGGGTTTAGGGCAGTGGAGTGGTGTTTGGGCAGTGTAGGGGTCTTGCTGGGGATAGTGTTTCAGGGTTTAGGGCAGTGCAGTGGTGTTTGGGCAGTGTAGGGGGCCGTGCTGGGGGTGGTGTTTCAGGGTTTAGGGCAGTGCAGTGGTGTTCGGGCAGTGTAGGGGGTTGTGAAGGGGGTGGTGTTTCAGGGTTTAGGGCAGTGCAGTGGTGTTCGGGCAGTGTAGGGGGTCGTGCTGGGGGTGGTGTTTCAGGGTTTAGGGCAGTGCAGTGGTGTTCGAACAGTGTAGGGGGTCGTGCAGGGGCTGGTGTTTCAAGGTTTAGGGCAGTGCAGTGGTGTTCGGGCAGTGTAGGGGGTCGTTCTGGTGGTAGTGTTTTAGGGTTTAGGGTAGTGCAGTGGTGCTTGTGTAGTGTAGGGGGTCGTGCTGGGGGTAGTGTTTTAGGGTTTAGGGTAGTGCAGTGGTGTTTGTGTAGTGTAGGGGGTCATGTTTTAGGGTAGTGCAGTGGTGTTTGGGTAGTGTAGGGGGTCATGCTGGGGGTATTGTTTTAGGATTTAGGTTAGTGCAGTGGTGTTTGGGTAGTGTAGGGGATCGTGCTGGGGGTAGTGTTTTAGGGTTTAGGGTAGTGCAGTGGTGTTTGTGTAGTGTAGGGGTCATGCTGGGGGTAGTGTTTTAGGGTTTAGGATAGTGCAGTGGTGCTTGTGTAGTGTAGGGAGCATAGCTGCCAAGGTTTAAGATTGCTATGTGTGACATTTTCATAATTTCAGTGTAATTAGGAGTGACATTTCAATGGCTATGAGTGACACTTTCTCGCGAGCAAAATCCAGCAACAAAGACGAGAGAAACCTATTAATATCAGAAATTACACCCATTTAAGCAACGTGAAACTCCAATAAGATCATAAAAATGCAGCAAAGTACCAGAAATGCAAGGGCACTGTGGGACCCGACTGTACCAAACAGGATGAGAGGCCATACTGCCTGGAAGTGAGCCTCATCTTCTTTAACGCTCTGCCCACCCCCCACAAAAACAGGATAGATCTCCTATGGGTGGACTTAAGCAGAACCACATGCCTCATTCTCCCTCTGCATGAACTGATCAAACTGTGCTGAGAAGCCCCAGCACGAACCATCACAAACAGTGTATCCCCCTCCCGTACCATGCAACACTCAAAGTCACATTCTGACACAAATGTCACTTCATTAGGCGGGTTTGTGTACTGTGGAAAATTACAAATCGAAAGCATTAAGACCGGAAGATATTACCTTGAAATAAATGCTTTTAAATATTTCTTTTTACCGAAAACCTCGCATTTTTTAAACAAACAGGCAAAAACAATGATTATGATAATTCTAAATATTTGTTTTGGCATATGGTCAGTTGCGTTTACCTTGCTTTTCATCTTGGACACGTGTCATTTTCTTTGTATTCTGATTCAGTTATAAACTTTAAGCGTTTTTATGTTTACAGACAAGTTAAGAACAGAGAAAGTGAAAAATTAGTTCGCTTTTTAATTGGATATGCAGGAATGCTTGTGTGTAGCTGCAAAGCATTAACGGGAAAATATTCCAAAAAGTGCATATATGGACGGTCACAGAACCTCTCTGAACTGGAGTCTCATGTTCTGACTGTTTTTACATGAACTGTGAGACTCAGTGCCAGGCCAACTGAGTGTTAATCCACAAATTAGATTTATTAGGGGCAGCGCGATCAGCTGCCTGCGAGTCTGTGTCTGGGCTGGAGACTTCATTTTCTTACGTAAAATGAAGACTACAGTCCAGACACCGACTCGCAGGCAGCTGATCGTGCTGCTGCAGAAAAAAGCTAATTTGTGGATTACCAATCGACTGTCACTGAGTCTCACAGTGACACTATCACTTACTTGTGAGGCTTGCCATGTTAATGCAGTTTTATGGGCCAGCGCCCCGCCCGTCTCCTCAGACTCCTGGCTGCTGCAACAGTCACTCGTGACTCCCTCAGCAAACGTGCACGAAAGTGCACCACCCCCGGTATGATCATACTCACTCATGCTCAGCAGCAGGCGCCACAGCGCTGCTCAGTGGGCTCCACATGCGTCGCGGTTTTGTGGGGTTCGGTCTGGCATGGTCATGATTGAATTTGATTTACCACCATGCGGCGGTGTGAGCAGCGCTGCTATGACGCAGCTTAGGGCAGCCTGCCTCCCACAAACTTAACTTCAGGCAGCAGGACATAACGTTAGGCGGCGCCGGCGCCTATGACGTCAATCACGTTTCTATCGATACATTGTAGCACTAGTCGCCAGCTAGCAGCTTCTAGCTCAGCCATCCCCAAGCCCAGTGCCGTGAGCAGTGCTACCAGCCACTCCAGCTTTGTTTAGTCAATATAGCAGCACTAACGTCTTTACAGCCAAGGCGCTATAACTATTATGCGTGACAATGCATTTCAGTGCGGTGATGCGGACCAACACACTGAAATGCGTTAGTCTAACGCCTGATGCGTGATACTTGGCAGCGCTGAGGGAGTCGTGCTGGGGTAGTGTTTTAGGGTCTAGAGTAGTGCAGTAGTGTTTTTGTAGTGTAGGGGGTCATGTTTTAAGATGCAACGCTCCAATACCTGACCAGTCTGCACTACATAAAACTGCAAAAAAACTAAAAATAAAAAGTGTTTTGCACACTTTTGTCATTGGGCTATATGTGGGCTACATCTGGGTAATATTTGTGCTACATTTGGGCTCTTTTTTCTCTGGTGGCCATCTTGGAAGACTTCTTTGTTATGAAGTTTCCTAATTTCCTCATTTACTGCAGTCTCCTCAGTAGGAAATGCTTTCAGTTTTACTTTGATTCCATCAAGAAGGCATTCAGATGTGTCTCACATTTGCCATAAATTCAGAATGTTAGCACTCTAGTTGCTCATTAGATCACTGTACTAAAGCTACTGCTCACCAGGAGTTAACTGGAAGTCTGCTGCTGGTATTGAAAGTGATTGTTTCAGTCTGCATGTCAGAATTTTCTAATGAAATAGAAGAGGATTTGAGATCTCACTTAAAACATGCCCTCATTTTTCTTTCTGCAGCACTAACCATAATTTCTATTTAAAAAAGAACCCCCTCATTTTGTTCCTTTTTAAATTAAATGTTTTAAGTATTAACGGTTTATTCCAATCAAGATGGCTTCCGGTGTGCCATACTTTTGTCATAAGTAAGGCTGTTAGCGCTCTAGTTGTTCTTTAGAACACTCTGGGAAGCTGCAGTAGAACACAAAGGCATCAACTGGCAGGCTGCTCCTGTTGAAATATAACAGGAAGATATTTGAGATCACACTTGAAACATGTCCTAATTTTTCTTTCTACAGCACTACCCATAATTTTTATGACAAAATTAACCCCATCATTTTGTTCCTTTTTAAATTAAATGTTTTAAGTGTTACCAGTTTATTCCAATCAAGATGGCTTAAGGCGTGCCATACTTTTGTCATAAGTAAGGCTGTTAGCACTCTAGTTGTTCTTTAGAACACTCTGGGAAGCTGCAGTAGAACACAAAGGCATCAACTGACAGGCTGCTCCTGTTGAAATATAACAGGAAGATATTTGAGATCTCACTTGAAACATGTCCTAATTTCTTTCCAGAGCACTAACCATAATTTCTATGACAAGATGAACCCCATCATTTTGTTACTTTTTAAATTAAATGTTTTAAGTGTTACCAGTTTATTCCAATCAAGATGGCTTCAGGTGTGCCATACTTTTGTCATAAGTAAGGCTGTTAGCACTCTAGTTGTTCTTTAGAACACTCTGGGAAGCTGCAGTAGAACACAAAGGAATCAACTGACAGTCTCTGCCCTTGTTGGATGTACATGTTTTACTGAGAATGTCAGACTTCATTCTCACATGACTGAGAAAGATAATGTGAATTTACAGAAAATATGCTCTCATTTTAGCTTCTGGAGCACCTTCCAAAACTGTATGGGACAAGCATGTGAAAATAGTTTTCTCTCAAACATGATTCATGATATCCCAGCAGAAGGTTTTCACAGGGTAAAATCACCTTAGAACACACCACAATTCCTGAAATTAGTATGGTACCATCAACAAATGAATTCTAATGTAACTAAAGTCTGTTATCACCCTTAATAGTTCTCCTTTTGGTAACCCTCAAAATCTTTGATTCACTACAAGGCATTTCAATGGGGTACTATCATGTATATTGGTCTCAAGATGGCTGCCAGCAATTCCAGGATGAAGTGCTGACAGCCAATCAGATCTCACGATGACATGTGTGGTTAGGCTCCGCCCAGATATATATGTGTTTTTACTTTTGATTTTCTCAGCAACTACTGAACGGATTTACACCATTTAACAAAAGGGTTCTTTCTGAACCAAGAACTACCTCTTTGCCAAATTTGGTGTAATTCCGTTCAGCAGTTCGGGCTGTAGCCTTGCATAAAGTTTCCTATGGGAAATTGATTTTTTGACTCTTATTTTTTTAATTTCTCCGCAACTACTGAACGGATTTACACCATTTAACAAAAGGGTTCTTTCTGAACTAAGAACTACCTCTTTGCCAAATTTGGTGTAATTCCGTTCAGCAGTTCGGGCTGTAGCCGTGTCTAAAGTTTCCTATGGGAAAATGAATGGGGAAAACACGTTTTGGGACCCCCCTTTTTTCTCGGCCCCGCTTGATGAATCACCCCGAGACTTTCAGGGTAGGAGCGGACCAGAGCGGGCCATAAAGTTTGAAAATTTCGCGAAGATTCGTCAACCGGCAAGAGAGTTATTTCAAATAGAATGTCGCAGATTTCCTATGGAAAATAGGTCCTAACTATAACTATCTACTGGCGACCGATGCCGCAAAGTCGACACCTCGCGGCTTGATGCTCGAGGGTTCATCGACACCACACTGCCCTTGGAACCAACACCCCGATGACATCACTGATGACATCATCCAGTGACTAAGTGTTTCTAAAGAGTTCAAGAATGTTATATGTACACGCCAAGGTTTATTGAAGAATGAGTGGGTGTATGAGTGTCTGAATGGATGATTTAGTGGGTGCGTGACTGACTGTATAAGTGAGTGATTAAACGTGTCTTAGTGAATGCATGGGTGAATGACTAATCTGTGTGAATGTCTGCGGGAAAAGTGCACCACCACCCGCAACAGCTCCCGCGCAGAAGCTGGAACAAGATCACCACCGACCAACTCACCACATCCCTGAGCAGAACCCTCCCGCCAGCTCGAACCCCAACCAAGCCGCCAGCAACCTCACAAGATGGATCACCAACTGCGCTGACATCCTCGCCCCATTGAAGACCCCCCAATCAGACCCGGCAACAAGCACACCCTGGTTCACCGGCTTGAACTCAAGAAATCCAAGAAGAACTGCCGGGCCCTCGAGAAAGCATGGCGCAGAGACCCGACTGCAGACAACATGACCACCCTCAAATACCATACCCGAAAACACCACCAGCTGATCCACACCACCAAGAAAACCGCATTCAGAGAACGACTGGACAACAACGCCCACAACAGCAAGGAACTCTTCATCATCGTCAAAGAGCTCTCGAACCCCAGCGCCGAAACCGCGACATCACCCCCTCGCAAGACCTCTGGCTCGCTCGCCTCGTTCTTCCACAGCAAGATCGCAGACATACACAGCAGTTTCAGCACACAGCCGACGTACCCTACAACCGTTCCAATCCCCACCTCCCACCCTCCGAGCCTGGACCCCGATCAACACCGAAGACACTATCCGCACGATGAACTCCATCCACTCCCGGATCACCCAACCGGCCCCTGCCCTCACCACATCTTCAACAAGGGCCGACGCCGTCCGCCTTCCACTCCGGGACATCATCAACACCTCCTTCGACACCGCCACCTTCCCAGAGAGCTGGAAGCACGCCGAACTCTGCGCCCTACTGAAGAAACCGTCAGCGGACCCCACCGACCTCCAAAACTACCGCCCCATCTCGCTCCTTCCTTTTCCTGCCAAAGTCATCGAGAAGACCGTCAACAGACAACTGGCCGCACTAGCGAGACGAATGGATCCCTACGACCACTTTCACAGTCCGACTCGGGCCAACCACAGCACTGAGACCGCCCTCATCGCAGCCACCGACGACATCCGAGCCCTGCTCGACAACGCGGGGAAACAGCGGCCCTCATCCTCCTGGACCTCTCCGCAGCGTTCGACACAGTCTGCCACCGCACCCTGGTGCAACGCCTGAACAACGTCGGAATCAGAGAAGGCACTGGAGTGGATCATCTCCTTCTCGCCGGAAGAACCCAAGTGCCTTCCGTTCAGTTCCGAGGCCACCGAAGTCATCTGCGAGCGGCGTATACAAGGATCATCACTCAGCCCCACCCTCTTCAACGTCTACATGAGCCCTCGCAGCCATCGCACGCCAACACAACCTCAACATCATCTCCTACGCCGACGACACCCAGCTGATCCTCTCCCTCACCAACGACCCCACAACCGCCAAAACCAACCTACATGAAGGGATGAAGGACGTAGCCGAGTGGATGAGGAGCAACGCCTGAAACACTGAACTCAAATGGAGACGGAAGTCCTCATCCTAGGATCATCACCCTCCGCCTGGGACGACTCCTGGTGGCCCCCTGCCCCTGGGCAACGCACCCAAACCAACAGACCACGCACGCAGCCTGGGCTTCATCCTGGACTCCTCCCTCTCAATGACCAGACAAGTCAACGCCGTCTCCTCGTCTTGCTTCAACATCCTACGCATGCTGCGGAAGATCTTCCGGTGGATCCCCACCGAAACCAGGAAGACGGTCACCCAGGCCCTCGACTGGACTACGGCAACTCCCTCTACGCCGGAACCACAGCCAAACTTCAGAAAAGACTCCAACGCATCCAGAACGCCTCAGCTCGACTCATCCTGGACATCCCCCGACACAGCCACATCGCCGGACACCTGAGAGACCTGCACTGGCTCCCCGTCAGCAAGAGAATCACGTTCCGACTCCTCACCCACGCACACAAAGCTCTCCACAACCAAGGCCCCAGATACCTCAACGACCATCTGACCTTCTACACTCCCACCCGCCAGCTACGATCGACCAACCACGCCCTCGCCGCCGTCCCCCGCACATCCGAAGAGCCACAACGGGAGGAAGATCCTTCTCCTACCTGGCTGCCAAGACGTGGAACTCCCTACCCATCCACCTCCGCCTGACCCAAGACCACACTCTCCTTCAGGAAGCAACTCAAGACCTGGCTGTTCGAACAGTAGCGGACCCT